>CM037643.1:7239707-7341318 GCA_015227895.2 Colaptes auratus
CGGAATTCAGACCTCCCCATCATCTCCCATCAGTGATGCTGAGCCCAAGATACCGACTGAGCTGCAGCACACTCACATGTTTGGTCTCCAGTTAATAGCACACACAATGCACTCTCTTCTTTCAAACAAACCCCTTTCACAAGCAGTGGCCTTTATGCTGAGCAGCTAAGTGCCTACTGACTAAATGTCACCTCTCTGAATGTAACAGCTATTTCACTGTCCAGAGCTGTTCCTGGAACAATGAGCAGCATAGCAACTCCTGATAAAATAGGCACCTGGGATGTCTGACTGCTGGAGTGAATTTTCATAGGCATGCACTGCCACCAGAATCCCATTTTACTGTGGTCTCCAGACATTTGTTTATCGAGCTCAATCTCCCTTCTGCTGACACATGAGTTTCAGACCAAGTAATCTGAGAAGCTCCCCTCACAAATTTTTCTGCATCTTAATTTGTGGGGCAAAATTCTCATTTTGCTGCAGCAGGCTGCTTATTTTCAGTCCAGAGGAGAGCCACAAAGATGATCCAAGGGCTGTGCTATGACTATAGGCTGAGGGGGCTGGGGTTGTTCAGCCTAGAGATGAGAAGACTCCAGAGGAACCTTGGAGATGCCTTCCAGTATGTGAAGGAATCCTACAGGAAGGCTGGAGAGAGGGACTATTCATAGAAGTGTGTAGCAACAGGACAGGGGGAATGGTTTAAAGCTGAGGGAGAGAAGGGTTAGACGGGATCTTAGGAAGCAGATCTTCAGTATAAGGGTGGGGGGGACTCTGGAATAGGATGCCCTGGGATGTTGTGGATGTATCCTCCCTGGGGGTCTTCAAGGCCAGGTTGGATGAGGCCTTGAGCAGCTGAGTCTAGTTGAAATGCATTCCTACCCATGGTAGGGATGTTGGAGTAGATGATCTCTGAGGTCCCTTCCAACCTGAGCCATCCTATGAAAAACCATATGAAAGGCAAATCAGCTGGGCAGGTGAAGATTCCTTTTAAAGAAGTTAAGCACTTGGGTGGTTTAGCTCTAGCACAGAGACGTTTAAGGTCAACTCAGAGAGTACACGAAATGTAAGTCCAAGTTTTGGTTGTCCATGACTACAGCTGAAGAAACTGCACATTCACTGGAAGGAAATATTTCTGTGTGTCTTCTTTTCCTCTTTCAAATGAAAGGAAAATGATTCCCCCACCCTTGGTGTACAGTTGTCACCCACATTTCACAAGACAGCAGTGGGTAGCATACCTGGGGTGACTGATTTGAAGGGCTAGTAGGTACCCTGAGTGCACAGTAATTGAATTCAGTGTCATCAGCTGCAGTCAGAAGTCTCACTTGGCTTCAGAGAAGTTAAAAATGCTGCTGCTGGTTCTCTGCACAGCACCACACAGTGTATTTCTCATGTATATTGCAACTTTGCCACATATTGTTCCATTTGAAAAACTATTAGAATAGAAAACGTGTCCAGAGAAGGGCAATGAAGTTGGTGAGGGCTTTGGAACACAAGCCCTATGAGGAGAGGCTGAGGGAGCTGGGGTTGCTTAGCCTGGAGAGCAGGAGACTCAGGGGAGACCTTATTGCTCTCTACAACTACCTGAAGGGAGGTTGTAGACAGGCAGAGGTTGGTCTCTTCTCCCAGGCAGCCAGTACCAGAACAAGAGGACACAGTCTCAGGCTGCGCCAGGGGAGGTTTAGGCTGGAGGTTAGGAAGAAGTTCTATACAGAGAGAGTGATTGCCCATTGGAATGTGCTGCCCAGGGAGGTGGTGGAGTCACCTTCATTGGAGGTGTTCAGGGGGAGACTTGATGGGGTGCTTGGTTGCATGATTTAGCTGTTTAGGTGGGTCGGATTGGTTGATGGGTTGGATGTGATGATCTTGAAGGTCTCTTCCAACCTGGTTTACTGTATTGTATTATTTTAGAATAGAATAGAATAGAATAGAATAGAATAGAATAGAATAGACCAAACCAGGTTGGAAGAGACGTTCAAGATCATCCCATCCAACCTATCACCCAACACCATCTAAACAACTAAACCATGCAATCAAGCACCCCATCCAGTCTCCTCCCAAACAGCTCCAGTGAGGGGGACTCCACCACCTCCCTGGGCAGCACATTCCAATGGCAATCTCTCTCTCTATGAAGAACTTCTTCCTACCATCCAGCCTAAGCCTCCCCTGGCACAGCTGGAGACAGTATTCATCATTCATTATATTCATCCACATTAGCAAATATGACACTGAACTGAGCACTGTCCTTACACCAACCCTTTTTCTGCCCAAACTTCTCCCAACTTGAAACATTTCCCTCTAATTTTCAGGCATCATTGACTGGAAAGGGGAAAAAAAAGCAGAGTGCAAGAGCTATTCATTTGTATAGTAATTGTAAGAGAATGTGTGTAACAATTTCATTTTGTCTCATATATTTACTTCATTAGGAGCAAATATTTTGTTATGACTAATTTTCTGAAAGCCTTTTAATCAGATTCAAATTTCATGGCAAATAGAGTTCTCGGAGCAGAAACATTTGCATATCAAGAGGAGCTTCTGCAGTTCTGGTTTTGATTTCCTCCCCTGCTCTGCTGCCTTCCCCCACCTCTCAGCCTCATTGCTTTGTCACTCATAGAATCATAGAATTGTTAGGATTGGAAGGGACCTCAAGGATCATCTAGTTCCAGACCCCTGCCATGGGCAGGGACACCTCACACTACATCAGATTGCTCACAGCCACATCCAGCCTGGCCTGAAAAACCTCCAGGGATGAGGCTTGTTGCCCAGGGAGGGGGTAGAATTTCTTCCTAACAATCTGAATCTACCCATTTCTAGTTTTGTTTCATTCCCCTTAGTCCTATCACTGCCTGACACCCTCAAAAGTCCCTCCCCAGCTTTCTTGTAGCTCACCTTAGATACTGGAAGGCCACAATTAGGTCTCCTCAGAGCCTTCTCTTCTCCAGAATGAACAGCCCCAACTCCCTCAGTCTGTCCTCACAGGAGAGGTGCTCCAGCCCTCTGCTCATCCTCGTGGCCCTTCTCTGGACACCTTCCAGCACCTCCAGATCCTTCCTGTAATAGAGGCTCCAGAACTGGACACATTACTCCAGGTGGGGTCTCACCAGAGCAGAGTAGAGGGAGAGAATGAGGTCCCTCGACCTGCTGGCTAAGCCTGCTATGTCTGACCTCCTTCTTAGATTCCTTATTGGAGGAGTTGAATCTCCACAGTATTCTTTCAGCAGTAAAATAAATAATTTAGAATGTCTAGCTTGTAAACTTGCAGTAATGTAAGAATCTGTGCTCAGCAAAGTCCTGGTTTATTAGCTTTATACAAGAACTATGCAGTTTCTCTGACCAGAACAAGACACATCACAGCCAAATCATTTCATAGAATCACAGAATTGTCAGGGCTGGAAGAGACCTCAAGGATCATCCAGTTCCAACCTCCCTGCCATGAGCAGGGACACCTAACTTTAGATCAGATTGCTCAGAGTCATATCCAGCCTGGCCTTAAAAACCTCCAGGGGATGAGGCTTCTACCACCTCTCTGGGCAACCTGCTCCAGTCCCTCACCACCAAACTATGCAATCTGCTCTTTCATGATCAAGAGATGGTGTAATGCAAATAGTGACTTCATGCCTCTCTGGCTGCAGTAGCAATCTGATCAGACCAGAATTCCATGTCTTATCCTCATACTGTGCAGCTGACTGTGGCATCATGGCAAACGTGAATAGCCTGAAGTGAACTGACTGCTGTTTTAACAGTGTGTCCTTGTCCAACATGTTGACCTCAGAAAGAGATCTGTGTTCTGTGTTTCTAAGAATCTAGTGCTTTAAGGAAAGAAGGGCAGCACTGCATTTAGTCTAGGCATTTCAATCACTATTTCCTTTGCTTGAATCAAGAACCAAAATCTATGCAGGAGTAAGGAATTAAAGTCTCTTTTCAAGTGCAGCTGGAACCAGAGGCAATAACTGCAGTTCCCATAGATTCATTTCAGTTCATAGGATCACAGGATGTTAGGGGTTGGAAAGGGACCTTTGAAGATCATCAAGTCCAACCCCTCACCCAGAGCAGGACCATATAATCTAGCCCAGGTCACACAGGAACACATCCAGTTGGGGCTTGAAAGTCTCCAGAGGAGGAGACTCCACAACCTCTCTGGGCAGTCCATTCCTGTGCTCTGTGACCCTCAGAGTGTAGAATTTCCTCCTCATGTTGAGATGGAACCTTCTGTGCTGTAGTTTACTTCCATCACCACTTGTCCTATCACAGTTTAAACAATCTAACATGGCAAACAGCCTTTCCTTTTTTCTTTTTTTTAACCTAAGGTCCAGCACTACAAAATAAGAGTTGATATTTACACCTCATCCTGGTTTACCACAGCCTGCTCTCACAAGCCCTCCTCTCCCCACACAGATTGGAGGGAAAGCAGCAGGCACACAAAAGCAGATTGAGATAAGGAATTGAACAATTGCCTTAGCCTGTTTGCAGAAAACATGCTGCCAAATGCAGAAGCAGCAGGAGCAGGAGCCAGCAAGAAAACATTTCCCCCTACCCAAGAATGCAGAAGCCAACCCAGCAGAAAAGATCAACACCCCAAACCCCAGAAACCAGAAGCAGCAACTGGAACAAGAAGCCTTTCATGTTAGAAGCTGAACTTCAAGCCTCATGATACTTTGCCCAAGCCAGCACTTTAATTTTGAAGCTGGCATGACAGCAGCATGACATTGACTATCACCAGCAGGTTCAACTTAACCCATGACATTCTCCACCCCTTATTCTCTACCAGCTGCATCAAGCCCAGCAGCACTTCACATCAAACAACATACATCACAGAACCATAGAATAGAATAGAATCAACCAGGTTGGAGAAGACTTCAGAGATCATCAAGTCCAACCTATTACCTAACACCTAACACCTCATGGCAACTAAACCATGGCAACAGGTGCCACATCCAAGCCGTTTTTGAGCACCTCCAGGGGACAGTGACTCCACCACCTCCCCGGGGCAGCACATTCCAATGGCCAATCTCTCTTGCTGGGAAGAACTTTCTCCTCACCTACAGCCTAAACCTCCCCTGGCACGACTTGAGACTGTGTCCTCTTCTTCTGGTGCTGCTTGTCTGGGAGAAGAGACCAACCCCCACCTGGCTACAACCTCCCTTCAGGTAGTTGTAGACAGCAATAAGGTCTCCCCTGAGCCTCCTCTTCTCCAGGCTAAGCAACCCCAGCTCCCTCAGCCTCTCCTCACAGGGCTGTGCTCCAGACCCCTCCCCAGCCTCCTTGCCCTTCTCTGGACACCTTCAAGTGTCTTAATGTCCTTCTTAAACTGAGGAGCCCAGAACTACACACAGGACTCAAGGTGAGGTCTAACCAGTGCTGACTACAGGGGCAGAATGACTTCCCTGAAAGTTCTTCCCAGAAAGAGAGACTGGCCATTGGGATGTGTTGCCCAGGGGGGTGGTGGAGCCACCATCCCTGGAGGTGTTCAAGAAAGGATTGGATGGCACTGGAGCCATTTAGTAGTCAGGAGGTGTTGGGTGACAGGTTGGACTTGATGATCTTGAGGTCTCTTCCAACCTTATTGATTCTGTGATTCTGTGATTCTCTTTCTGGGAAGAACTTTGTCCTCACCTCCAGCCTAAACCTCCCCTGGCACAGCTTGAGACTGTTCTCTTGTTCTTTTGGTGGTTACCTGGGAGAAGACACCAACCCCCACCTGGCTGCAACCTCCCTTCAGGAAGCTGTCGAGGGCAATAAGGTGGTACAAACCCGGCTGCTACTGTAAATGAACCACTAGCAGTCAAGCTGTCCAGCAGCAGAGTTTTTCTACCTGCTTGTTTGTGAAGTTCATTCATTAGGATCTTTGCACAGATGGGAGAAAATTAACCAATAAAGCCTGAAGGATGTAAATATACTCAGGGCAAACAGAAAACCTGTGGAGGCCACTGAAGGGGAATCACTACATTCTCAGCCTCCATCCTGTCATTGGTTTGTTTACTACACAGGCACGGGAGAGGCAGAGGTGATGGGGCATTTGCTTAGGAAATATTCAGCACCATCTGGCAATCTTGAGGTAATTAATGTGCACTGTACCTCCTTTGGAAACCATAGCAACTCTACAATGACTTCATTGTGTTCTCTGATGATGGCATAATAAATACTAAGTGCCACTGCTGTAAGATTCTAATGAATGCATTCTCAGCTGCCCAGCTGCTGTGTACAAATGCACTGCCTGTGATGGGTTTTGTGGTGAGAAGTGTTTGCAAAACAGAAAAATAAAAGGATTCACCAAGAGCATAATTTTGCATGACATCAGTCCTAGATAAAATCAAAGAGAAGCTGGGGCGTGATTTAATTGATTAAGAATCGCAGGATCAGAGGGCTGGAGCTGCTCTGCTATGAGGACAGACTGTGGGAGTTGGGGCTGCTCAGTCTGGAGAAGAGAAGGCTCCAATAAGACCTAATTGTGACCTTCCAATATCTGAAGAGGGCTACAAGAAAGCTGGGGAGGGACTTTTTAGGGTGTCAGGGAGTGATAGGAATAGAGGGGATGGAGCAAAACTAGAAATGGGTAGATTCAGATTGGATGTTAGGAAGAAGTTCTTCCCCATGAGGGTGGTGAGACACTGGCACAAGTTGCCCAGGGAGGTGGTGGAAGCCTCATGCCTGGAGGTTTGTATGGCCAGGCTGGATGTGGCTGTGAGCAACCTGCTGTAGTGTGAGGTGTCCCTGCCCATGACAAGGGGTTGGAACTGGATAATCCTTGAGGTCTCTTCCAACACTAACAATTCTATGGTTCTAAGGAATGCCACTCAACATGGGTTTGTGGGAAGTAGATCAGCTCTGTAGAACAGACTCTGACTGCATTTCTTGAAGAGCTTAAGTTTTGTTGATTGATAATAACTAAGCAGATGTAAGCTGTACAGCACTGCAAGGTATTTGATGCACTTCTAGGATTGTTCTGCACCTGAGCTGGAACAATCCTCGCTGCCAATACAGACTAGGAGATGACTTGGGGGTGCTGATGGACGAGAAGCTGGACGTGAGCAGGCAGTGTAAGCTTGAAGCCCAGGAAGCAAAATCACAGCTTGGGCTGCATCAAAAGCAGCATTACCAGCAGACCCAGAGAGGTGATTCTGCCACTTTGCTCTGCTCTGGTGAGACCTCACCTGGAGTACTGCATCCAGCTCTGGAGTCCTCAATGCAGGAAGGACATGGACCTGATGGAGAGGGTCCAGAGGAAGCCCACAAAAATGATTAGGGGGTTGGAACATCTCTGCTACAAGGACAGGCTGAGGGAGCTGTGAGTGTTCAGTCGGGAGAAGAGAAGGCTCCAGGGAGACCAAATAGCAGCCTTCCAGTAGGACAAAGGTATTGAAGATATTATCATGCATAGTAAAGAGAAACATTTGTGGTTCAAAAATGTAATGGCAAATTGACATATATTGATATACCACCAACAAAAATTTTAGCCAAACTTATAAACAGGGCTTTCAGAAGGAGCAAATAATCACAGGACCATCAGGAGTTATGCTTCTATCCATCATGATTCATATTTTGACTCATGTGGCAAGTGAAATTAATTTGAGTCACAGGCATAAGTGTGAATACTTTTTCCTGTAGGAAGATAAGAGTTGTTTTGAGTTGGTTTGAATGTTGTCCCAGGTGAGCATTCCCAAATATCAGTGGTGCTGTCAATATGCCAGAGGGATGGGATGTCATCCAGAGGGACCTGGACAAGCTGGAGAGGTGGGCCCAGGTGAAACTCATGAGGTTCAACAAGAACAAGTTCAGAGTCCTGCACCTGGGCTGGAACAATCCTCCCTATCAATACGGACTGGGGCGTGAGGAGATAGAAAGCAGCCCTGAGGAAAAGGGCTTGGAGGTGCTGATGAACAAGAAGCTGGACAGGAGCAGACAGTTTGCACTGGAAGCCCAGAAGGCCAGCAGCGTCCTGGGCTTCATCAAAAGAATCGTGGCCCCCAGATCGGCAGAGGTGATTCTGCCACTTCACTCTGCTGAGACTCAGGCTGAGTGCAGGTTTGGAGCCCTCACTACAGAAGGACATGGACCTGAGTGGGTCTAGAGGAGGGCCATGAGAATGATCAGGAGTTGGAACATCTCTGTTACAAGGACAGGCTGAGGGAGCTGGGGGTGTTCAGCCTGGAGAAGAGGAGACTGGGGAGAGCGAAGAGTGACCTTCCAATACCTGAAGGGGGGTAAAGGAAGAATGGAGAGAGACTGTTTACAAAGGCCTGGAGTGATAGGACTGAAGGCAATGGCTTCAAACTAGAGAAGAGCATCTTTTCACTGGATGTTAGGAACAAGTTCTTTACCATGGGAGTGGTGGAACACTGGAACAGGTTGCCCAGGGAAGTAGTTGAGGTCCCATCCCTGAAGATATTCAAGATGAGGCTCAACAAGGCCCTGGGCAACCTGATCTAGTTGAGGATGCCCCTGCTGACTGCAGAGGGGGTTGGACTAGATGACCTTTGGATGTCCCTCCCAACCCAGAGCATTCTATGATTCTGTGAGAACCAAGAAACCCACGAAGCCCAATTCTGCTGAACACATCCCCACTGGAGCTCACAAAAGGAAACATGTCCCTTTCTCGGGCAGCCAACCCTTCCTTTAGACAGATGTCCCAACAACTACCCGTGCTGAATTTTGCCACGATGCCAAGGTCCCTAGAAGCTCTCCAAGCCTCCCGGTGTCGATGCAATGCATGCAGTCTGCCACACGAGGGTATGCATCCCAGTGAATAAACACACCCGAGGTGGCTACTCCGTCATTGACATCCACCCCTGAGCAGGTATTTTCTGAGAGCAGCAATATCTCGCTCCCACCAGCTCTGTGTCAGCAAGACACAGAGCAACACCATGGCAAGAACTCTTGGCTAAAAACACCTTCTCTTTCTTTGCAATTTACAAGATGACCAGGGTTATTTGACAGGCTTGGACAAAAATCTATAGCTTTAACACCTACTTCTGTGGGAAACAGAGATGACAGTGCAGTCATTTCATGCAAGCAAGTCAATAGAAATGTGTTACATTTGTCTGCATTCAAATTTTTAACTGCTTGAGAAAGTCCAGCACAGAGCCACAGAAATTATGAAGGGAGTGGAACTTCTGCCTTATGAGGAGAGACTGAGGGAGCTGGGGCTCTTTAGCTTGGAGAAGAGGAGACTGAGAGGTGACCTCATTCGTGTTGATAAAGATGTGCAGGGTGAGTGCCAAGAGGATGGAGCCAGGCTCTGCTTGGTGATGCCCAATGACAGCACAAGGGGCAGTGGGTGAAAGTTGAGCCATAGGAAGTTCCATGGAAACAGGAGGGGGGAAAAAAAATCACTGTGAGGGTGACAGAACACTGGAACAGGCTGCCCAGGGTGTTGTGGAGTCTCCTTCTCTGGAGGTATTGAAAACCTGCCTGGATGTGATCCTGTGTGATCTGCTCTAGGTGATCCTGCTCTGGCAGGGGGGTTGGACTGGAAGGTTTCTCGAGGTCCCTTCCAGCCCCTAACATTCTGTGACTCTGTGAAATACTGAAAAAGCTAAAGGGTTTTATTACCTCCAGTCAGACCAGATTCAGCTCACAGCTGAGGATCAGGCTTTCCCATGCATGCTATAGGCCTGTGTAACTGAAACAGAATTAGCTGGTGTATGTATTTCACAAGTCACAGAATGACAGGGGTTGGAAGGGACCTCTGAAGATGACCCAGTCCAACCCTTCTGCCAGAGCAGGTTCTCCTAGAGCAGGTTGCGCAGGACAACATCCAGATGGGCTTTACATAACTTCAGAGATGGAGACCCCAGCACCTCTCTGGGCAGCCTGGTGCCAGTGCTCTACCACCCTCAGAGTAAAGAAGTGCCTCCTCATGTTTAGATGGAATTTCCTATGCTCACTTTTGTGCCTGTTATTTCTTGTCCTGCCATTTCTTTCCTTCTCCCAGGGTGTAAGCACATTTGGAGCATCGTTCCTGTTCAGATGTACTGGGAGTTAAGCACAAAAATAACAGGAACTGTGTCTGTGTAATGTGTGGAGTGGGAGGGGAAGGGGGACTTTGAAACAATTTCAGAATTAATAATGGTGTGCTATTTTAAGCACTGCTATTCTATACTCACTTGACACGAAGTTCAAACTTGTTTAAATGCTTTTTCTTTCCCCTTGATGTTGAGATGAGCAATGCTAACCACACAAAGTATCTCATGTTCTCTGCAGAGGAAGGGAAGGGGATTGCTCCATTTCCCTCTCTTTACCCTTCTTTCCCAACCCTCTCCTTTCCTTCCTCCTTCCCCACACTTCTGCAACTTGCATTTTCACAGGAGGGGCAACTCTTAACTTCACAGCCCCACCTTCAGTACTGTGTCCAGTTCTGGGCCCCTCAGTTTAGGAAAGATGTTGAGTTGCTGGAAGGTGTCCAGAGAAGGGCAACAAGGCTGGGGAGGGGTTTGGAGCACAGCCTGTGAGGAGAGGCTGAGGGAGCTGGGGTTGCTTAGCCTGCAGAAGAGGAGGCTCAGGGGAGACCTTCTTGCTCTCCACAACTACCTGAAGGGAGGTTGTAGCCAGGTGGGGGTTGGTCTCTTCTCCCAGGCAGCCTGTGACAGAAGGAGAGGACACAGTCTCAAGCTGCACCACGGGAGGTTTAGGCTGGATGTCAGGAAGAAATTCTTCCCAGAAAGAGAGGTTGGTCATTGGAATGTGCTGCCCAGGGAGGTGGTGGAGTCACCATCACTGGATGTGTTTAAAAGGAGACTGGATGAGGCACTTAGTGCATTCAACTGCACTAAGCTAATGGCCAGTGATCTAGCAATCAACAGACCAGTCAGACATTTATGGGTACATGCTGAACACTGCAAGGTTGTTCTAGATGAAACCCAGCCTGAACAACTAAGTGGCTCTCACCCCTACTAATAAGTGTGAGATACTTCAGCAGCCTGACTTGACAGCCATCATCAATCATAATACAAAAAGTATTTCACATCATTTATTGCTTAGGTTGAGATCTTCCTCCATGACTCTAGGTAATGCACAGCATCAGTTAGGCAAATGTAGCCTCATTTCCAGGAATAGGTGGATACAGTCATGGATTCATAGAATGGAAGGGACCTTAAAGATCATCTAGTTCCAACCCCCATGGTAGGGACACTTTCCAGTAGACCAGGTTGCTCAAGACCTCACCCAACCTGGCCTCAAACACCTCCAGCGAGGGGCAGTCCCTGGGCAACCTGTTCCAGTGTTTCACCACCCTTAGTGTAAAGAATTTCTTCCTAATCTCCAGTCTAAATCTGCCCTCCTCAAACATTAGTCCATTCCCACTCATCCTATCACTACAAGCCCATGTAAAAAGTCCCTCCCAAGCTTTCTTAGAGGCCCCCTTCAGGCACCGGAATGCCACTCTAAGGTCTCCTTGGAGCCTTTTCTCTGGGCTGAACAGCCCCAGCTCTCACATATAGTTGCTGGTTTCTCTGGCTCTAACATCTTTCTAGGCAGCTTAAAAACAGATCTAGAACATCTATAAAATTCAGATCCAATTTTGTGGGGAAATCTCCCACTAAACACACTGCTGCCACAAGACCATCCAGGTAAAATAAGAAGTTAGAGCTTCTGTTTCACAGCAGAAATTCACTATTGTAAGAAGTTGCCACCTTCCCAGGCTGCTCCGTTCTCTCTCTCTTCCTGGTCCAGATAAAACTCAGGCTAACAAACTAATCCTGGTCGCTTCTTTCTTCTTTGACACAGGAGATACAATCATAGAAGCATAGAATCAACAAGGTTGGAAAAGACCTCAAGGATCATCAAGTCCAACCTGCCACCCAAGACCTCATGACTACTAGACCATGACACCAAGTGCCACGTCCAATCCCCTCTTGAACAACTCCAGGGACAATGACTCCACCACCTCCCTGGGCAGCACATTCCAAAGGCCAACAACTCTTTCTGGGAAGAACTTTCTCCTCACCTCCAGCCTAAACCTTCCCTGGCACAGCTTGAGACTGTGTCCTCTTGTTCTGGTGCTGGTTGCCTGGGAGAAGAGACCAACTCCACCTGGCTACAGCCACCCTTCTTGTAGTTGTAGAGAGCAATAAGGTGCTTCCTATTATCCAGCCTAAGCCTCCCCTCATGCAGCTTCATACCATGTCCTCTTGTCCTCTCACTGGTTGCCTGAGAGAAGAGCCTGACCCCACCTAACTACAACTTCCTTGTAGGTAGTTGCTGAGAGTAATGAGGTCCCCTGTAAACCTCCTCTTCTCCAGGCTGAACACCCCCAGCTCCCTCAGCCTTTCCTCACACAACTTTCTCTCCAGGCCCTCTCTAGTCTTGTTTCTTTCCTCTGGACCTGCATCAGCACACACCACAAGACAGCCTTGACTCCCCAGCTCCCCAAGAGAATGTTCCACCCTTGCTCTCCTCCTCCTGCCTCCCACAAGTTAACATCAGTAAGCAATAGAGAAAGGTTTCAGCTGAGCACCTTAGCAGTCTGCAGACTTCTGCTTGTAGACAGAGCTGCTACTCGCCTGCTTTTGATCTCCCTGGATTTCAGTCCCACTAGTCCACTCTGGTGAGACCCCACCTGGAGCACTGTGTCCAGTTCTGGAGCCTCTATTACAGGAAGGATCTGGAGGTGCTGGAGCGTGTCCAGAGAAGGGCCATGAGGATGAGCAGAGGGCTGGAGCTGCTCTCCTATGAGGACAGACTGAGGGAGTTGGGGCTGTTCAGTCTGGAGAAGAGAAGGCTCCAAGGAGACCTAATTGTGACCTTCCAGTATCTGAAGGGGGCTACAAGAAAGCTGGGGAGGGACTTTTTAGGGTGTCAGGTAGTGATAGGACTGGGGGGAATGGAACAAAACTAGAAATGGGTGGATTCAGATTGGATGTTAGGAAGAAGTTCTTCTCCATGAGAGTGGTGAGACACTGGCACAGGCTGCCCAGGGAGGTGGTGGAAGCCTCATCCCTGGAGGTTTGTATGGCCAGGCTGGATGTGGCTGTGAGCAACCTGCTGTAGTGTGAGGTGTCCCTGCCCATGGCAGGAGGGTTGGAAGTAGATGATCCTTGAGGTCCCTTCCAACCCTAAGAATTCTATGATTCTATGCTTGCTGAAGTCCTGCCACAGCCTCCCTAGGAGCATATTGCATCTCTCACGGCCTGCTTGAACAGCATGTCCGCACTGCACGATCCTAGCGGGGGGCTGGTCTGGGCCAGGTCCTGAGCTGTGTCATCTGTTGGATCGCTTGGATGGAAAGCAATCAGAAAATTCTCTCAGGCCACATTTCTGGGCTTCTTTCAAATATTTTTTTCTTTTTTTTCTCCACTAGGGTAAAATCAGAAGCCATTCCCCTGACCCCATTAGGCAAGGTATCTGGGAAAACACTGGCAACCTGCATTACATGGTTATTGTAATAATGAGGTGTTTCATCAGTGAAGCCTATGAATAATTAATTCTAATTAAGTTGCTGATAGACCCAGTAAATCATTCACCTGAGTCCTGCACATTGCAGCCTGCAATATTTTTTTCTGTTGAGCAAGAGAGCATGATCAATGAAAACATTATTAAAGATTTGTGACACTGCTGGGAAACTAATGGGAGAATTTCTACTCTGACTTTGTTTTCCTGAGTTGCTCTTGCAATATTAGGTAGTAGTTGTCCTCAGCCAATGACTCATTCTTACTGCAGCATTACTTGAAAAAATAGGAGTGAAGCAGTAAGTACAAGAGGAGGAAGAATAAGGAAAGGAAGAAGAAAGATGGGCTCCAGTTAGCTTTCTGTATGAAGAGAAGTCTCTAATAAGTGATAAGACAAAAAATAATAGACACAGAGAGCTTATATTGGAGAGCATTATGTTCTTTCTGTGGACTGTCATCACTCCTACTGTATATCATTTGGAGTTAGAAGTTATCACATTATGCCTAAGCTGGGGTTGTTCAGTCTAGAAAAGAGAAGTCTCTGGGGGGACCTTAGAGCTGCCTTCTAATACTTGAAAGGATCACAGAATCAGCCAGGTTGGAAAAGACCTCAGAGATCATCAAGTCCAACCTATTACCTAACACCCAACACCTCCTGACAACTAAACCATGGCTCCAAGTGCCACATCCAATCCTTTTCTGAACACCTCCAGGGGTGGTGACTCCACCACCTCCCTGGACAGCACATTCCAATGGCAAAGTACTCATTCTATGAAGAACTTCCTCCTCACCCCAAGCCTAAACTTCCCCTGGTGCGGCTTGAGACTGTGTCCTCTTGTTCTGGTGCTGGCTGCCTGGGAGAAGAGACCAACCCCTACCTGGCTACAGCCTCCCTTCAGGTAGCTGTAGAGAGCAAGAAGGTCTCCTTTGAGCTTCCTCTTCTGCAGGCTAAGCAACCCCAACTCCCTCAGCCTCTCCTCACAAGGCTGTGCTCCCGACCTCTCCCCAGCCTTGTCGCCCTTCTCTGGACACCTTCCAGCAACTCAACATCTTTCCTCAACTGAGGGGCCCAGAACTGGACACAGGACTCAAGGTGTGACCTAACCAGTGCTGAGTACAGGGGCAGAATGACCTCTCTGCTCCTGCTGGCCACACTGTTCCTGTTACAGACCAGGATGCTATTGGCCTTCTTGGACACTGAACAGCCCATAGTGATGTTGTTCTCACCACTGTGAACTGCATGTATCACCAAAAACATGTTTCCTTTTTTTGATCTGGGGCAGAAAACAAAAACCTCAATACCATGCAAGTGCCTTCTTGCTCCAACCGGCTGGCACAGGCATAATGTTGGTCGTTATGGGGAGGCTCAGGGAGTGCAATGAAGCAAACGACATTTGCATCTGCCTTGGTAGAACCAGGGCTGGAAGTTGTCATCGATGGGAATAAAAAAAACATAAGATTTATATGGCAGCTGGAAGACATGACAAAAGGAATAGCACACTCCTGGGTGCATTCCTGTGTGATCTGGTAGGAGTGATCCTGCTCTGGCAGGGGGGTTGGACTGGATGATCTTTTGAGGTCACTTCCAACCCCTAACATTCTGTGATTCTCTGGCAAGAAATGGCAATAAATATTGTACCTTTCTCTCCTTCCCTTTCAGTGAGTACAGTTGCCATCTCTAGTCACACACAAACTTGGAGATGATTGGGCTGCTGCTTTTAAGTTTCTGATGTGCTCACACAGCACTAAGGAGGCTCTCAGTGATCTGCAATAGCTGAGCATAGCTCAAGGTGGAACTCTCTCATTTTCATTCATCTTGGCCCAAAAAAACACCAAACCAAAACAAACCAAAGTAATAGTGACATGGTTTTGCTAAGATGAATAAAAATATCCAACTCTCTGTATTCCTCAAGAACATTTTCTTAACTGAGAAGCAATCTGTTTCCCAAATAGCAGAAATCAAGTCCAGGGGAAATGGATAAAGAAGTGTTTTCATTCTTCCCTTGGATTTACTTGATAAAATCACTTTTGCCTGCTTTGAGGCCAAGTGGAATGATCCAGCAAAAAAGAGATAACAAAGCTCTGAGCCAAACTCAAGGCAGTCAATAGAAAAGCATCTCACTGATTCAGTGGATACAGCAGTGCATTGAGTCTTGCATTCAATACTCAGTGAATATTGAACTCCATCATCTTCAGTTCGAGCCAGATTAATCCCAATTCAGTTCTCATCAGTTTACTGATTTGTTTCATTTTTCCCTGGAGAGATTCCACTGTGTGGTATTTGACATCTTCATGAAGAGAAAACAGAATAATACCAAGATGAGAAGGCAAAGTAAGAGCAATATAACAGAGCTGAAGAGGCTACATGTGACTTACAGTGGTTTGGTCACATCATGCTCTTGTCACCTCCCCTGCTGCTGAAAGCCAAGTGAGCTGCAGTCTACCCAGCAGTCTGTAAAGAGCCTTTCTCTCATC
Organism: Colaptes auratus; assembly: GCA_015227895.2. NCBI lineage: Eukaryota > Metazoa > Chordata > Aves > Piciformes > Picidae > Colaptes > Colaptes auratus. Next base: position 7,255,559 of record CM037643.1, read on the forward strand.
AGCAGGTGGTTGAAAAATGGCATAAAATGAACACAAAAATCCCATGCACATTCCAAAGGCTTCCAGAGGATATCCTGAGTGGACCCACACAAGAGTATGACTCGTGTTGCTGAAGGAGGCATGGAGGAAGGTCTATCAGACAAGTGAATTAACACTCCCACGTATCTGCAGTTACAAAACCAAGATGTTTAATGACTATACTAATGAAGAGGGGATCTGCCATAATGCTAAGCAGCAAGACAGCCATGGTATAAAGTCTAATCTTCACAGAATCACAGAATGTTAGGACTTGGAAGGATCATCTAGTGCAGCCCCTGCCAGAGCAAGATCAGCTAGAGGGAGTCACAGAGAAACACATCCAAGCAGGTTTTTATGTCTACAGAAAAGAAAACTTCACATCCTCTCTGGGCAGCTTGCTCCAGGTCTCTGTCACACTCACAGTGAAAAAGTTTTTCCTTATGTCCACATGGAACCTCCTGAGCTCCAGCTTGCTCCCATTGCCCCTTGTCCTTTCATTGGATATCACTGAGCAGAGCCTGTCTCTCCTCCTGACACAGTCTCTTCTCTCTGTCCTCCTGACACTGCCCTTCACACATTTATAAACATGAGGTCACCCATCAGTCTCTTCTCCAAGCCAAAGAGACTCAGCCTGTCCTCAGCCATTCTTCAGGAGGGAGATGAATGGAATGGAATGGAATGGAATGGAATGGAATGGAATGGAATGGAATGGAATGGAATAGGAGAATAAATAGAATAGAATAGAATAGAATAGAATAGAATAGAATAGAATAGAATAGAATAGAATAGAATAGAATAGAATAGAATAGAATAGAATAGAATAGGATTGAATTGAATAGGATTGAATTGAATTGAATTGAATTGAATTGAATTGAATTGAATTGAATTGAATTGAATTGAATTGAATTGAATTGAATTGAATTGAATTGACCAGGTTGGAAAAGACCTTTGAGATCCTTGAGTCCAACCTATCACCCAACACCATCTAAACAACTAAACCATGGCACCAAGACCCCACCCAGGCTCTTCCTAAACACCTCCAGGGATGGTGACTCCACCACCTCCCTGGGCAGCACATTCCAACGGCCAATCTCTCTTTCTGGGAAGAACTTCTTCCTAACATCCAGCCTAAACCTTCCCTGGCACAGCTTGAGACTGTGTTCATATTCCACTCTTATTTTAACAACAAGGTGGACCCCAGCTTCTGGCAAATAAACCCCACTGCCACGGGGGTGGTGGTGTGGTGTAATGTAATCATTTCTAATGTAAATCTTTTTAATGTAATCATTTCCATTCCATTTGAGAATGTTCATATAGAATTGCAGAATTGCTTCAGCTGGTAAAGGCCTTTACGACCATCAAGCCTCCAACCATTATATGAGATGATGTTCCACTTGCAGGGGTGGCAGACTGCAGAGTGGAAAGTGGTGCATAGAGGCCACTTCTGGTTTTATGAGCAATGCCTTTATAGACTACAGAGTTAGAATGTTTACTAGATTTTCTTTTTTTTACTGTGTGCCCTTCAATATTTGTTCAACTCTGTGAGTCCACAAATGACTGAGTATCTTTTATGGCTTGAATTCATATCCTCTCTAGTGACACAGCCTATCTAAATGCTCCCTCCAAGTTAAAAATGTGTTTCTCAGATACAAAGGCTAAACCTCCTCCTCCAGGCAAACAACAATGTGTATTTCATGTTTACCACTTTCACATTCTAAGCCAGTCACATTTAATTAAAACTGCAAGAGCAGCCAGTGTGTTGTAAATCCTTCAGCAGCCAGTGCTTCAGCAGCACTGTAAATAAATAAATAAATACATTTAAATCAATGCGACTTTTACTTAGCCCAGTTTTCAAGCACATGGGGCATGATTGCTCTTAGAGAAGAGAAAGAAGAGAAGAAGAGAGGAAAATAAGAAGAGAAGAAGAAGAGGAGAAGAAGAAGAGGAGAAGAGAAGAGGAGAAGGAGAGAAAGAAGAGAAGAGGAGAAGGAGAGAAAGAGAAGAGAAGAGAAGAGAAGAGAAGAGAAGAGAAGAGAAGGAGAAGAGAAGAGAAGAGAAGAGAAGAGAAGAGAAGAGAAGAGAAGAGAAGAGAAGAGAAGAGAAGAGAAGAGAATTAACCAAGTTGGAAAAGACCTTCAAGATCATCAAGTCCAACCTATCATCCGACACCATCTAATCAACTAAACCATGGCACCAAGTACATCATCCAGTACACCTCCAGTGATGGTGACTCCACCACCCTCCCTGGGCAGCACATTCCAATGGCCAATCTCTCTTTCTATGAAGAACTTCTGCCTAACATCCAGCCTAAACCTCCCCTGCCACAGCTTGAGACTGTGTCCTCTTGTTCTGGTGCTGGCTACCTGGGAGAAGAGACCAACCCCCACCTGGCTACAGCCTCCCTTCAGGTAGTTGTAGAGTGCAAGAAGGTCTTTCCTGAGCCTCCCTCAGCCTATCCTCACAGGGCTGTGCTCCAAAGCCCTCCCCAGCTTTGTTGCCCTTGTCTGGACACCTTCCAGCAACTCAACATCTTTCCTAAACTGAGGGGCCCAGAAGTGGACACAGGACTCAAGGTGTGGCCTAACCAGGTCTGAGTACAGGGGCAGAATGACCTCCCTGCTCCTGCTGGCCACACTGTTCCTGATCCAGGCCAGGATGCCATTGGCCTTCTTGGCCACCTGGGCACACTGCTAGTTCATGTTCAGCCTACCATCAACCAGTACCCCCAGGTCCCTTTCTGCCTGGCCACTCTCCAGCCACTCTGACCCGAGCCTGTAGCACTGCCTGGGGTTGCTGTGGCCAAAGTGTAGAACCCAGCACTTAGATGTGTTAAATCTCATGCCCTTGGACGCTGCCCATCTGTCCTTCCTCTGGAGATTACAAGAATGTTCCAGGACTGTTGCAATCAGGAGACAGAAAGTCAGTGGCTACACACATATTGTGAAGTTTCCTTCTCTGTAGACATCAACACATTCCTTTTGCAATCACATTCATGGGGTAATAACAGAGTAGCTCTTGAACAGCGAGGTTTGACAAATGAATGACTTTCAGAACCTCCATGATCTTTACTGCATAAGAGTAAAAGGCATTCTATAAAATGAAGCCAGGTATTTTACAACAGAACTTTATGACACACTCCTCTTTACACTGGAGCACTGATGTGGCTCCCAAGCCTCTCTGTATTGGAAGAGTGGCTCTTTCCTTGCAAAGGGAAATTGATTTAGCATTTCATAAAAGAGAACTTTTTTTTTTCTTTTCAAAAAACTGATTATTTTTTAAACTGCTGGGTTAAAAACTGCTGCAGCAACTCAGAGGACCAGAATCCCGCCCCCCCACTAAACTGATATTCTGGGTTGAGAAATAAGCAATAATGGAGGCCTAGGAATGTTCTGTGTCCAGTTCTGGGCCCCTCAGTTTAGGAAAGATGTTGAGATGCTGGAAGGTGTCCAGAGAAGGGCAACAAAGCTGGGGAGGGGTTTGGAACACAAGCCCTGTGAGGAGAGGCTGAGGGAGCTGGGGTTGGTTAGCCTGGAGAAGAGGAGGCTCAGGGGAGACCTCATTGCTCTCTACAACTACCTGAAGGGAGGTTGTAGCCAGGAGGGGGTTGGTCTCTTCTCCCAGGCAACCATCAACAGAACAAGAGGACGCAGTCTGTGCCAGGGGAGGTTTAGGCTGGATGTTAGGAAGAAGTTCTTCATAGAAAGAGAGATTGGGCATTGGGCATTGGGCTGCCCAGGGAGGTGGGGGACTCACCATCACTGGAGGTGTTTCATCACTGGAGGTGTTTCAGAAGAGACTCGATGAGGGTCCCAGAAGAGCCTGGATGAGGCACTTGGTGCCATGGTTAGTTGATTAGATGGTGTTGGGTGGTAGGTTGGACTCAATGATCTCGAAGGTCTCTTCCAACCTGGTTAATGCTATTCTATTCCCTGCAGCTTAGCACAGGGTCATCTAATATCACTTTGTACTGGATCTCAAGGCTGGTTTTGATATTAGCAGTTACACTTCTTCACTGTCTACAAAAGCAGTGGGATAAAACTGTTCAAATTTATCTATGGCATGGGAAATAGGAGCCATAAAAGAGCAGCAAGGAAAGAAGTTGTAATATACATGGGGGGGAATCAAACAGTTTGATATTCCACAAGAATATGTTTTGTGACTTGAAGTAAAAAACGAGCAGGGTTCTCTCATATGGTGTTTTTGTTGCTCATCCTGATGTCTTTACCCACTAGGAGATTGCCTTAGAGTGAGAATTATAGCCATTTGCAGGATGATTTCATCTCCTGTTACAACATCTGGTTGTTTTAGAAGCAGTGAATCTTCTCTGCCTCACCACATATTCAGAGCTTTATCTCCTCTTTCCCCACCACTGTGGCTTTTTTCCAGCGAGCTTTAGCTGTGTCATTTTGTGCTAAGTATTCTTTATTTTCTTAGAGTCCCCTGTTAGCAGACAGCATCTCAGGTCAACAAGAGAGGAACTGCCCAATAGGAAAGACTGGTCAAGGGGAAAATCATAGAACCATAGGATTACAGTATCACAGTATTGCTAAGGTTGGAAGAGACCTCAAGGATCATCTAGATCCAACCCTCCTGCCATGGGCAGGGACACCTCATGCTAGATCAGGTTGCTCAGAGCCACATCCAGCCTGGCCTTAAAAACCACCAGGGAAATGGGTCCAAGAAAGACATTGATTAACATTGATTAGGTGCTGTTGGATGATAGGTTGGACACGATGATCTCGACAGTCTCTTCCAACCTGGTCTATTCTATTCTATTCTATTCTATTCTATTCTATTCTATTCTATTCTATTCTATTCTACTCTACTCTATTCTATTCTACTCTATTCCATTCCATTCCATTCCATTCCATTCCATTCCATTCCATTCCATTCCATTCCATTCCATTCCATTCCAAAAGAGACTGGATGAGGCACTTGGTGCCATGGTTTAGTTGTTTAGTTGGTGTTGGGTGATAGGCTGGACTCAATGATCCCAAAGGTCTTTTCCAACCTGGTTAATTCTGCACTCTGTATCAGTATCTCCCCTGACAATTATGGATATTTTTTGGTTAGACTTCAATCTGTGCCATTTAAATTCGTGACTCACTCCTTCGTATGTGGAGCTGGGATTTCAGGAGCTGCATTTAACTCAAAGGCAGTGAAATTGCAATATTTTGACAGAGCAAAATGGGTAGCGTGCAAAGTTTTCCACTTCAATTACACTGCAGACTTTTAATAATGTGCTAAAATTAGCCACCAAGTAGTACTGGAAATTATTCAGTGGTTTGAATGCTGTGCTCTTGCCCCTCATGAAACAAGAAAAAGAGAGAGAACTTTAAACATGAATTTACATCAAATAGGCAACTCTTCAGAACCCTCACTGCATATTGAATTTCCATTAAACTTCTCCTCTAAACTTTCAGCCTGCTGGTGATGATTACTGGCCTGGATTGAGCCCTCCCTAGTACACCTCCTGGCTACTTCCAGCTCCATAGCACTATACTAGGTGTTCAAGTGGAGATTGGACGTGGCACTTGGTGCCATGGTCTAGTCATGAGGTCTGTGGTGACAGGTTGGACTCCATGATCTTTGAGGTCTCTTCCAACCTTGGTGATACTGTGATACTATATATAGTTTCATAGTTTCATAGTTTCAGTTAGGGTTGGAAGGGACCACAAGGATCATCTAGTTCCAACCCCCCTGCCATGGGCAGGGACACTCTACCCTAGATCAGGCTGGACAGAGCCTCGTCCAGCCTGGTCTTAAACACCTCAAGGGACGGGGACCTGCTGGAGTGGATGCCCCAAGGATAATTAGGGGACTTGAGCATCTCCCCTGTGAAGAGAAACGGAGACCCCTGGGGCTGTTTAGTCTCGAGAAGAGAAGGCTGAGAGAGGATCTCATCAATGTCTATCCATAGCTGAGGGGTGGGTGTCAAGTGGAGGGGGCCAAGCTGCTTTTTGGTGGTGCACACTAATAAGACAAGAAACAATAGGTTCAAGCTTGAACATAGACGTTTTCACCTCAACATGAGGAGAAACTTCTTCACAGTGAGGGTGACAGAGCACCGAAGGAGGCTGCCCAGAGAGGTTGTGGAGTCTCCTTCTCTGGAGACTTTCAAACCCCAACTGAATGCATTCCTGTGCAGACTCCCCTGGGTGATCCTGCTCCGGTAGGGGGGTTGGACAGGATGACCTCTGGAAGTCCCTTCCAACCTCTAATGTACTGTGATACTGTGATACCCCTCTCCTTCCTACCCTACCTTCGAATTGGCCAGCATTTGGCAATCCCCCCCCACCAACATACACTAGATTAGCTGTTTATTCCTATGATTTGATACAGGCAAATCTACCTTTCAATTTCTCTCCTCTAATGCTGTCTTCAAGCCAGAGTCAAGGGTACCCTATTAACCCAGATGATGGAAACACACAGTCATAGCTTCTTCTCAGCACCTGAAACCCCACAAACAGTCCACATCAAGATGGTTTACTCCCACAAGAGACAGAAGTGGGGGTGCTAAAGGCAGGTCAGCAAAACATCTCTTCTGTGAGCACACAGAATCACAAAATCACCAAGGTTGGAAGAGACCTCAAAGATCGAGTCCTCAAGCACAGCCCTGTGAGGAGAGGCTGAGGGAGCTGGGGTTGCTTAGCCTGGAGAAGAGGAGGCTCAGGGGAGACCTTCTTGCTCTCTACAACTCCCTGAAGGGAGGCTGTAGCCAGGTGGGGGTTGGTCTCTTCTCCCAGGCACCCAGCAGCAGAACAAGAGGACACAGTCTCAAGCTGCACCAGGGGAAGTTTAGGCTGGAGGTGAGGAGAAAGTTCTTCCCAGCAAGAGAGATTGGCCATTGGAATGTGCTGCCCAGGGAGGTGGTGGAGTCACCATCACTGGAGGTGTTCAGGAGGGGATTGGACATGGCACTTGGTGCCATGGTTTAGTAGTCATGAGGTCTTGGGTGACAGGTTGGACTTGATGATCTGTGAGGTCTTTTCCAACCTTATTGATTCTATCATTCATTCTATCGAGTCCAGCCTGTCACCACAGACCTCATGACTAAACCATGGCACCAAGTGCCACGTCCAATCCCCTCTTGAACACCTCCAGGGATGGTGACTCCACCACCGCCCTGGGCAGCACATTCCAATGACGAATGACTCTCTCAGTGAAGAACTTTCTCCTCACCACAAGCCAAAACTTCCCCTGCTGCAGCTTGAGACTGTGTCCTCTTGTTCTGGTGCTGGTTGCCTGGCAGAAGAGACCAACCCAGGATGAGCCTTGTGGAAAACTAGGTTTTGCAGACTTCAAGTTTTCCATGTAAGAAAAAGGAATGCTGCATCTTGCTTTATGGATCTGAATAGAATAGAATAGAATAGAATAGAATAGAATAGAATAGAATAGAATAGAATAGAATAGAATAGAATAGAATAGAATAGAATAGACCAGGTTGGAAGAGACCTTGGGGATCATCAAATCCAACCTGTCTTCCAACACCATCTAATCACCTAAACCATGGCACCAAGCCCCCCATCCAGTCTCTTCCTAAACACCTCCAGTGATGGTGAAGAGGCCACATTGGACAAAAAAATACTTCAGTGGTAGCTGATATGATCAGTAAACAGCACTCCAGCAAGTACATTCACTTTTAAGCAAAAAGAAAACCCTCCAGCTTGCATCTGCATCAGCTGGCAGATGGATGGGTTTCTGCATTTAGGCCAGGAAGCAGTGGTGTGCTGGGTTGCTTTTCTCTCATCTCTGCAGCTCTGCAAAAGATCTCCAGACATGCAATATAAAGGTATTGTCTCTGGCTTTGAACCCACTCTCGACTGTGTGCTCAAAGGTGCTGGAAAATTGATAAGCTCATAATAAGCTCATGAGAAGCTGCAAAGTCAGGAGATAACAGACGCTGGTCCAGCAGAGAAAGCAGCTGACTCAGCAGGACTGGCCCCCAGTAGCAGTGAGATTAGATGAATCTAGAGCCAGAAGTGGGAAATAGTTCTTTCTCAGCAGCCAACCTGCAACAGTAGTTTCTCTTTTATGAGCCCCAAGAGAGAGCTGGGCTGACAGCAGCTGCAGGAACTCATTGTCAGGACCATTTGTTCCGGTCCTGGACCCTCCCTTCCTGCTTGTCATTTACAGTGAAAGCTAAATGTCAGAAGTCACAGAATCACAGAATGCATGGGGTTGGAAGGGACCCTCAAAGGACACCTAGTCCAAGCCCCCTGCAGTAAGCAGGGAGGTCCCCAACTAGATCAAGCTGCTCAGAGCCTTATCAAGCCTCACCTTGAATGTCTCCAGGAATGGGTCCTCCACTATCTCCCTGGGCAAGCTGTTGCAGTATCCCACCACTGTCAGAGTAAAAAGCTTCTTCCTAATGTCTAGTCAAAATCTCCCCTGCTCTAGTTTAAAACCATTGTCCCTTGTCCTACTGCCACAGGCCTTTGGCAACAGTCCCTCACCAGATTTCTTACAAGTCCTAGGAGAGCCTTTTTGACTCAGGGGATGGCGGGGCTGGAGTGACATCTCCAACTGATCCCTCAGCTCTCAGGCTCCCAGGAAGTGCTGAGCATGAGGCTGGAACCTCCTCCTGGGCAGAAGAGCAAGAAGACTTCAGCTGAGCATCCAGCCAGTAGTCAGGCTTGGGTACCCAAAGAAGGTCTTCATGGCATACTCCTAAGGTCTCCTGGGAGGGGCTGGGGTTAATGGAGGTTGCCACATGTGTCTCTTCTCCTGACTATTGTACAGTTCAGTTCAGTTTGAAGCTTGCATGGTGGCCTCAGCTGTGTTCTGTGGTTGGCTGGAACTACCTGTGTCCAGCATAGGGTGGACCCCAGCCTCTCCTCAGAGGCCACTCTGCAGCCCACAAACAACCAACACATTTCCACCAACACCCAATATAGCTGAGCTTGACCAGTTTGTGGGAAGGCACTAGACACCATCAGAGCTGCCTCACATGGCAAGTCTTTGACAAGATGATGTTCTCTGTGGGCTCAGTGCTTACAGCATGGAAAAGGCACAGATCAGTCAATTTGCAGCTTTTCTGCACTATCTGAGCATTCACAGAATATGTGACAGAACATAATGTCTATGTAAGACTCGAAGGAAAAAGGTGGTTTGCTTCCACAGCTGGTCTAGGTATGGCTGTTGAGAAGTGCAGAGGCAGAGAGTCTTTGAAAACAAAGCACAGCATAGTGGAATTCTACATGGCAGAGCACAGAAGTGAGATTAAGAGCATGCAGTGGGCTCTCCAAAAGGATGTCTGCAATGAGGAGATACCTGTAGCATTGCCTTCTCTGAAGCATTACCTTCTCTCCCCTTTCAAGAGGGGATTGGACGTAGCACGTGGAGCCATGGTCTAGTCATGGGGTCTGTGGTGACAGGTTGGACTCGATGATCTTCGAGGTCTCTTCCAACCTTAGTGATACTGTGATACTGTGAATCACAGAATCAGAGAATTGTTAGGGTTGGAAGGGACCTCAAGAATCATCCAGTTCCAACCCCCTGCCATGGGCAGGGACACCTCACACTACAGCAGCTTGCTCACAGCCACACCCAGCCTGGCCTTAAAAACCTCCAGGGATGAGGCTTCTACCACCTCCCTGGGCAACCTGTGCCAGTGTCTCACCACCCTTATGGGGAAGAACTTCTTCCTAACATCCCATCTGAATCTACCCATTTCTAATTTTGCTCCATTCCTCCCCAGTCCTATCACTCCCTGATGCCCTCAAAAGTCCCTTCCCAGCTTTCTTGTATGCCCCCTTCAGATACAGGAAGGCCACACTTAGGTCTCCTCAGAGCCTTCTCTTCTTCAGACTGAACAGCCCCAACTCCCTCAGTCTGTCCTCATAGGAGAGGAGCTCCAGCCTCTCTCTGAACAGAGTGAGATGGCTTTCAGACCTCTTGCACATTCAGTATCTGCCTGGAGACATCACTCATCTCTTTTTTTTCCCTGGTGCCTCCAACTAGCCCACCCAAGTTTCTCCCAGGTCATTGAGACCACAGAGGGAAATATCTCAAGTTGAAATTGTACTGTAAAGCATTAGTCTAGACTTACCACTTCTGGAGCAATTCAAGGGAGGTTACATAAGTTACATAAAGCTCTTCATTATGAGAAGATAAGCCTTGCCAGACTTTCAGAATAAAGCATAATAGCATGTACTGATGTGTGTGTGGGGAAAAAAAACAACCTCATTTCGTTCCCATAGCAATAGGCAGATTGTGAATACTTTTCAAGGTCTTTGCTTTCTTTCTTTTATTGTCACTGCTGGTCATAAAATATCTGAAACAGGAACAGCTAATGTGCCTCTAGTCTAGAAGGAGATACAGGAATCTATCATTCAGATTACATCATCCATCAAGGGTTAGTTTCCAGGCGTCTGGGTTGGTGTGGCTTGAAAAATGACTTTAAGCAATTCACAGGTGGGAGGGGAAGCAAGAAGAGCAAGGCAAATGTCAATCTTCCTCCAACTCTCAGAACTGAAACAATAACCTCTGATTTCCAGCTAAATATTGTCTCCATACTGGAGTGTTCTCAGGTCTCACAGAATCACAGAATCAACCAGGTTGGAAAAGACCTCAGAGATCATCAAGTCCAACCTGTTACCTAATACCTAACACCTCATGACAACTAAACCATGGCTCCAAGTGCCACATCCAATCCTTTTCTGATCTCCTCCAGGGATGGTGACTCCACCACCTCCCTGGGCAGCACATTCCAACGGCCAATTACTCTTTCTGGGAAGAACTTTTTCCTCAGCTTGAGCCTAAACTTCCCCTGGCACAGCTTGATACTGTGTTCCCTTGTTCTGGTTCCTGGGAGAAGAGCCCAACCTCCACCTATTTACAACCTGCTCTTAGGAAGCTGTAGCGAGCAATAAGGGAACTGGATGATCCTTGAGGTGCCTTCCAACCCTAACAATTCTATGATTCAATGCTAAACCCTGCCAAGGTTGCTGATAAACTGCAAAACATCTGAGGAGAAACTGTGCTGGTTTGACACAGCCTATGTCAGAAACTCATGGGGAAAGACTCAAACCCCCTTGCTCAAGCCTTCCTGTGCCCTGAGCTTGCCTCAGTGAGCACACTGTGCACAGGGAAGCTGGGTACACCCCTGAGGTAGACAGAGCTGGTAATAACCATCCATTGTCAGTTGCCTGACAGTTCCCATTAAAAGATTCTCTTCTGGTTGTTTGTCTCTCTGCCTAACTATTTGGACTAAAATTTTCTATGCCAGGTTCTCTGCCTCAGGCAGAGTTTTAGTGCAAGCATTGCAGGGGGAAAAAAAACCCAAACCTACTCTGCTGTGTCAGAGAGCAGAGCTGATGGAGGAGGGGAGTGCACTGCTTTCTCTACATTACTGGAACAACTCGATTAGCTAAACAGCAAGCCATTTGTTTGCCATTGTTTTCCCCAGTCCTCATAAGGTGCTGCAGCTGATCAAATAGCTGGACCTGTGTGGCGATGGCAGAAAATCACCTGGACAGGGAAAGCTGCAGTGGATTAGAAGGGCTTGGGTAAAGCAAGGTTCAGATCTCCATTTTGGTTTCAAATGAGACTAGATGTTCTCAGCTAGAACATACCCTGGTCCTAACCATTTTGAGAGAAACTAGTATCTCAAAGCAGAGAAGAAGACACAGAGATGAGACAGAAAGAATCTGCACTCGAGGGAGAGGGCAAAGGGGAAGAGTGGAGCACAGGCATGGCCTTACACCAGGCAGGGTTCTCTGTTTCAAATGCTGATGGAGGTAGAGGTCACCAGATCCCCCACCCTTCCAGTGACAGCAGAAGATCATCTTAGAACAAAATAGAATAGAGTAGAATAGAATAGAATAGAATAGAATAGAATAGAATAGAATAGAATAGAATAGAATAGAATAGAATAGAATAGAATTAACCAGGTTGGAAAAGACCTTTGAGATCATCAAGTCCAACCTATCACCCAACACCATCTAATCAACTAAACCATGGCACCAAGCAACCCAAGCAGTCTCTTCATAAACACCTCCAGTGATGGGGACTCCATCACCTCCCTGGGCAGCACATTCCAATGGCCAGTCTCTCTTTCTGGGAAGAACTTCTTCCTAACATCCAGCCTAAACCTCCCCTGGCAAAGCTTGAGACTGTGTCCTCTTGTTCTGCTGCTGGTTGCCTGGGAGAAGAGACCAACCCCCACCTGGCTACAACCTCCCTTCAGGGAGTTGTAGAGAGCAAGAAGGTCTCCCCTGAGCCTCCTCTTCTCCAGGCTAAGCAACCCCAGCTCCCTCAGCCTCTCCTCATAGGGCTGTGCTCCAGACCCCTCCCCAGCTTTGTTGCCCTTCTCTGGACACCTTCCAGCAACTCAACATCTTTCCTAACCTGACATCATGTTGTTGATCGGTGAAAAGAGTCGAAAGTGTTCAACAGTGTTGATTGCCCCTGCCATGTTGTTATAGTCAGTATGAGTTTTCCATGGCAGCATTGGTTTCCTCAGTTCTTGGAGTGTTTAAAGCTAGGAAATATACGGGGGGGGATGGGGGGGAGAACACATAGAGATAAGCTGCAGAGTCAGTGGCATCAAAGTTATAGAGAACTAGATGAAAGATGCTGTATTTCCCACCACATCTCACATGGGACAGCTGGCTACAACCTCCCTTCAGGGAGTTGTAGAGAGCAATAAGGTCTCCCCTGAGCCTCCTCTTCTCCAGGCTAAACAACCCCAGCTCCCTCAGCCTCTCCTCACAGGGCTGTGCTCAAAGCCTCTCCCCAGCCTTGTTGCTCTTCTCTGGATACATTCAAATGTCTCAATGTCCTTCTTAAATTGAGGACCCCAGAACTGGACAGAGTAGCCAAGGTATTACTTATTATTATTATTATTATTGATGATGATGATGATGTTGGTTTTGTTGTGGTTGTTGGTTTTATTGTTATAATTATTTGCTGTTATTATTATTATTCATTGTTATTATTATTATATTTCCCACCTTCAAACTCACTCAGTGCAGCTGGCAGTGAAGTGCTCTGGAGTCCTCTCTTCCTCCCCATCTCACATGGAGGATGCATTTACAAATCACACTTTACAGGAGGTTCCCAGACTCTAAAGAGCCGTAAGCAATGCAGTGAATCACGAGCACAGGCATAATGCTGCATGCACAGGAAGCAGCTGAAATCATTGCAGATCGTAACCAGAACATGTGAACACGCTCTGCAGTGGGGTTGGGAGAGGTGGAGGGGCAGGCAAGGCTCATTTCTGAATGGTTCTGAGGGATTTCAGGTGCTGCATGAAACACAGCCAGCAATGCAACCTGCCACATGAGGTGTTTTTCATCAAATAAAGGATGCCAGGCAGAGACCTAACTGCTGCTTGGAGGGTCAGGCTCAATGTGCTCTTCCCCAGCTCTCAAGGAAATGTGTTTTGCAATCATATTGGCTAGGGGAAGGAAAGGGAAAAAAAGAGAAAGAAGAAGAAAACAAAAGGCTTCTTTTCAGTGGTACTCATTTGAATCCTAGCCAGATTTCCAGCAATCCCCAGGCCAGCATCCAGCCCTCAGGACTCGTGCAGGTGGGGACTCGGTGTGTCTCCGAGGTGGCAAACCAACCGGGCAAGAGGAAGGAGCCAGCTGGCCCCTGCGCAGCGTGATGCTAGCAGAGCAGCCTGAGGAGAAGGAGCTGTGACTGCTTTAGCTACCAAGGAGGAGGGCTGGGGGAGGGGGAAAAAGCACTCTCTGAGCACGGACTAGCCAGTTAGCTCATATTCGAATGCCTGCTGTTCCTTTTTATTAGACAGATAATCATATTCGAAATCAAAAGCAGTTGTCTTGGATATTTTTCTTCCATAATCCACCCCAAATAGAAGGTCCAGTGACAGCCTGAAGAGATGAACTCTAGGAAATCCAACAGGAAAGTCCATTTAGGGAGTATTAATTTCAGCTGTGTACATACCCTTGCATCAGACCCATCATTTGGGACCCGCTCTATGCACTTCTTCAGCTCCCCATTTGCAGCCAGATTTGCACTACTGAAGTGCAATGTCCTTAGCTCGGTGCCATCTGTGGGGTGACTCAGACCTAGGGTGCTGAACAAAGATTTAACAACAATGTGGACACATTAATGGGACACAGGCTTCAGGCATGTCAGCGATTACCTGGAGCACCGTACAATCCTGGACAGAAATGTTGCTCACGCTCCTGGAAAAGATTGAGAGCTCAAAGTCAGTTAATGGTAAAATGGAAAAATACAAAAGCATGCCATGAACAGAAGCCATCTCTGCTACGGGCATATTTCTCTTTAGTGAAGAGAAGTGAAGATCATTTCCAGAAGCTGCAGGAGGAAACAATTGGGAGAGTCTGCCAGACAATCTGCGACACAAAAGCCTGGAGTGGAATGCCAACCAGAGAAAGGCACTTTATTCCCTTTATGAGATGTATTTGTTTAGCCATCAGAAACCACAGAGCCATGATAAGCTGCTGGTAGGATTCTTCAGATCTTTCCTTATGATGGAGAGTGAGTGAATGCAATATAGCTATTATAAAAACTTCTGCCTTCCTTTACTGTTTAGAATCATAGAATCAACAAGGTGGGAAAAGACCTCAAAGATCATCAAGTCCACCCTGTCACCCAACACCTCATGACTACTAGAACATGGCACCAAATGCCACGTCCAATCCCCTCTTGAACACCTCCAGGGATGGTGACTCCACCACCTCCCCGGGCAGCACATTCCCATAGCAGTGCAAGTCAAGAAAACAAAGTGTGAAGTTCTTTGTTATTCTCATAGAAACAACCAGGTTGGAAAAGACCTCAGAGATCATCAAGTCCAACCTATTACCCAATACCTAACACCTCATGACAACTAAACTTTGGCTCCAAGTGCCACATCCAATCCTTTCTTGAACACCTCCAGGGATGGGGACTCCACCACCTCCCTGGGCAGCACATTCCAATGGCCAAAAATTCTCTCTGGGAAGAACTTTCTCCTCACCTCCAGTCTACACTTCCCCTGGCACAGCTTGAGATTGTGTCCTCTTGTTCTGGTGCTGGTTGCCTGGGAAAAGAGACCAACCCCCACCTCACTACAGCTTCATTTCAGCTAGCTGTAGAGAGCAAGAAGGTCTCCCCTGAACCTCCTCTTCTCCAGGCTAAGCAACCCCAGCTCCCTCAGCCTCTCCTCACAGGGCTGTGCTCGAGGCCTCTCCTCAGCCTCATTGCCCTTCTCTGGACACATTCAAGTGTCTCAATGTCCTTCTTAAATTGAGGAGCCCAGAACTGGACACAGGACTCAGGGTGTGGCCTAACCAGTGCTGAGTACAGGGGCAGAATGACTTCCCTGCTCCTGCTGGCCACACTATTCTCCATGCAGGCACCTGCTCTTGAAGCTTATCTATCCCTGTGTCCCCAGTCAAGGCAGGGCTCTTTTTAACCACGCAGCACCTCTTGGGTGCAGGACATCACAAGGCATACTCAGGTCTTGCTGTAAGCTGGTGGAGGAAGGCAAGCAACTCTGCTAGGCAAGAAAGGGCTTCCTGGAGCTTATTGCTATTCTGGGACTGCAGTTGTTTTGTAGTTTTATAGAGAGATTCTTCCCTCAGTGCAATTTCCAGCAGGCAGGTTCCCTGCAAACAGCTCATTTCCTTGAGCCATTGGTGAGAGAGAGATTTCACATTTAAATAGCAATATCTGACCTCAAAACATCTCTGAGGGGAATGGGAAAGTGAGATGGGGAAGGTGATTTTTGTAGAAAGCCATGTAATATTTTTTCTTTCCATGGTCACTAGTGGTGTCCCCCACTAGGGATAGGTTCTGGACCCCATTCTGTTTAATATCTTTATTGATGATCTGGATGAGGGGATTGAGTCTATCATCAGTTTACAGATTACACCAAGCTGGGGGCAGGTGTTGATCTGTTAGAGGGTAGAAGAGCTCTACAGAGGGACCTTGACAGGCTGGGCAGATGGGCAGAGTCCAACAGGATGGCATTCAACAAGTCCAAGTGCCAGGTGCTGCACTTTGGCCACAACAACCCCATGCAGTGCTACAGGATGGGGATAGAATGGCTGGAGAGCAGCCAGGCAGCAAGGGACCTGGGGGTACTGTGTCCAGTTCTGGGCCCCTCGATTTAGGAAAGATGTTGAGATGCTGGAATGTGTCCCGAGAAGGGCAACAAAGCTGAGGAGGGGTTTGGAGCACAGTCCTGGGAGGAGAGGCTGAGAGAGCTGGGGTTGCTTAGCCTGGAGAAGAGGAGGCTCAGGGGAGACCTTCTTGCTCTCTACAACTACCTGAAGGGAGGTTGTAGCCAGGAGGGGGTTGGTCTCTTCTCCCAGGCAACCAGCACCAGAACAAGAGGACACAGTCTCAAGCTGTGCCAGGAGGGATTTAGGCTGGATGTTAGGAAGAAGTTCTTCCCAGAAAGAGACATTTGCCATTGGAATGTGCTGCCCAGGCAGGTGGTGGAGTCCCCATCCCTGGAGGTGTTCAAAAAGATTGGACGTGGCACTTGGTGCCATGGTTTAGTAGTCATGAGGTGTTGGGTGTCAGGTTGGATGGACTTGATGATCTTTGAGTCCTTTTCCAGCCTTATTGATTCTATGATTCTATGGTGTGCATGAGTGTTTTCCAGACACTAAAACCCCACAGGGAATGTGATATGCAGCAGGAGCAAGGTGCTGCTCTGATATGTGTTACTGTGAGCTTAGCAGGAGGAGAGAGGGGGTTTATCATGTAAAAGCAACACATAAAGCTCCCTGCTGGAATTAGCCATGGAAATGACAAATATGGTTAGTGGCCTAAATGGAATTTAAGTGAGTAGGATGCCACCAAGTACTTAAATCAACAACAAAACTACTTATGTGAATCTCTCTAAAAACAGTAATCAAATATTTCCTAAGCACAGCCAGGACCTTGATCAACAGGCAAAGTCAAAGGATTTGTTTCCTTCATGCAGTTCCTTACAGCAGAGATTTCCAAGCTGCAGTGAGCTGGTTAGTGAGGTATTCATTCCTTTTTCTTTTAGCCCTTGAGCATAAGGGGATAAAGCAGAGGAAAGGAGAGAGGGGGATTATGGAAGGATGTCTGTGCAGAACTACACAGAACAATTTTTCTTTTCCCCCAAGATAAGGTTTCCAACCCCCCCACATGCATTCTTCCTAATGTCATTACACCTAATCACCTCTGGAGGTTAGCAAGGGGATGTTCTCAATTGCAAAGCAGGAAGAAAACCATTCACCTGAGCCTGGAAATGGAAGAAGTTGTGCAGCTGCTTTGAACGCAGCCCGTGCTCTGAAAAGGTGAAATTTCCTTCTATGTAATGCACTGAATAAGTTTTGGCAGCACTGAACTGGCTGTATCCATATTAACAAGGCCTACACTGTAGAGTCTCTGTGGAAGTCAGTGACCAGTTTGTTGGGGCTTTTTTTACTGTGCATCTACTGAAAATGAATAGCCTCATGAATCACAGCATTTTGCTCCTTCAACACTTACCCCCTCTCCAAAGCAATGCACTTCGCATAAAGGCTCTGTTTAGAATCACAGAATGCATGGGTTGAAAGGGCTCTCAAAGGTCATCTTGTCCAATGCACCTCCAGGGACCAGGGACATCTGGATGATGCCTCCTCTTCTCCAGGCTAAGCAACCCCAGCTCCCTCAGCCTCTCCTCATAGGGCTGTGCTCCAAACCCCTCCCAGCTTTGTTGCCCTTCTCTGGATATGTTCGAGTCGCAACGTCCTTAAATGGAGGGGCTCAGAACTGGACACAGTACTCAAGGTTTTTCAAACCTTTACTGAAAGTGAAGAGGGGTAAAGCTTTCCATAGGCTACCTGACAGAGCCTGTTTCTGACCACCCACAAAGCAAAAGGAGCTTGCCCTGGACAGCAACTATGATAAACAAGAATAGCTAGAAATAAATGATTTCATAGTATGATTTCATAGTATTAGTCAGGGTTAGAAGGGACCACAAGGATCATCTAGTTCCAACCCCCCTGCCATGGGCAGGGACACCTCACACTAGATCAGGCTGGTCAGAGCCTCATCCAGCCTGGTCTTAAACACCCCCAGGGATGGGGCCTCAACCACCTCCCTGGACAACCCATTCCAGGGCTTCACCACTCTCATGGGGAAGAACTTCCTCCCCATGTCCAGCCTGAATCTCCCCACCTTCAGCTTCATTCCATTCCCCCTAGTCCTATCACTGCCTGAGATCCTGAGAAGTCCCTCCCCCAGCCTTCTTGTAGCCCCCTTCAGATACTGGAAGGCCACAATAAGGTCTCCTCAGAGCCTTCTCTTCTCCAGACTGAACAGCCCCAACTCCTTCAGTCTGTCCTCAGAGGAGAGGTGCTCCAGCCCTCTGATCATCCTCGTGGCCCTTCTCTGGACACCTTCCAGCACCTCCAGATCCCTCTTGGAATAGGGGCTCCAGAACTGGAGGCAGTACTCCAGGTGGGGTCTCACCAGAGCTGAGCAGAGGGGAGAATCACCTCCCTTGACCTGCTGGCCACACTTCTCCTGATGATGCAGCCCAGGGCTGAATTGGCTTTCCGGGCTGCAAGTGCACACTGAGAGCTCCTGTTGAGCGTCTCCTCCACCAGCACCCCCAAGTCTCTCTCCTCAGGGCTGCTCTGCAGCCAGTCCCTGCCCAGCCTGGATTTGTGCCTGGGATTGCCTCGACCCAGATGCAGGACCCTGCACTTGGTCTTGTTGAAGCTCATGAGGTTGGCCTGTGCCCACCTCTCCAGCCTGTCAAGGTGCATCTGGACTTATATATGTATACATAAGCAATTACAAGGCCAGTGTAATCAGACTTTTAAGACTTACCTATACTTCTTATTTTGTACTGCCATGTGCCCAATGAAACTCTAAACTACCTCTCCATAGAATAATAGGAGGAGACTTGATGGGATTCCTTGGTGCCATGGTTTAGTTGATTAGGTGGTGTTGGATGATAGGTTGGACACGATGATCTTGAAGGTCTCTTCCAACCTGGTCTGGTCTATTCTATTCTATTCTATTCTATTCTATTCTATCCTATCCTATCCTATCCTATCCTATCCTATCCTATCCTATCCTTCCTATATATATACAACTACTTAAATTATAACCTATTTAAATTATAACCTCTTGCCTTTTCAAAATTCAAGCAGTGGATCAATCATCTGCACTTTAAAGAACAGGAGTGCAAAAAAGAAGGTCTTTCTTGAATGTGAGGGGAGGAAAAAAAATCTCAGATTTGCTTTCTAACATCTATATCCATAACCATTCATGGTAGGTATTCAAAGGTTTTGAAATGCTAAGACAAGAGAAAGAGAGGAAAATTGGGGATGGGGGATGGCAGAGTCATAGAATCATAGCATTGCTAGGGTTGGAAGGGACCTCAAGGATCAGCCAGTTCCAACCCCCCTGCCATGGGCAGGGACACCTCACACTGCAGCAGGTTGCTCACAGCCACATCCAGCCTGGCTGCAAAAAACCTCCAGGGATGAGCTTCTGCCACCTCTCTGGGCAACCTGTGCCAGTGTCTCACCACCTTCATGGTGAAGAACTGCTTCCTAACATCCAATCTGAATCTACCCATTTCTAGTTTTGTTCCATTCCCCTCAGTCCTATCACCACCTGACACCCTCAAAAGTCCCTCCCCAGCTTTTTTTGTAGCCCCCTTCAGATACAGGAAGGCCACAATAGCCTCCTCAGAGCCTTCTCTTCTCCAGACTGATCAGCCCCAGCTCCCTCAGTCTGTCCTCACAGCAGAGGAGCTCCAGCCCTCTGCTCATCCTCATTGCTCTTCTCTGGACACATTCCAGCTCCTCCAGATCCTTCCTGTAATAGGGGCTCCAGAACTGGATGCTGCACTTCAGGTGAGGTCTCATCAGAGAGGAGTAGAGGGGGAGAATCACCTCCCTTGACCTGCTGGGTAGTCACAGGAAAACAGCAAATACTTTGAACTGTAGCTGCTGAGGGCAGAGGTTAGTCAGTTCAACTTGATGTAATCAGATTCCCAGTCCTTCCTGGATATTGCTTTTCTAAGGTCACCTAGCTTGAAAACCCTCAGAGGTTTGAAGTACAACCTACTTTAAGTGTTATGGCTACTGCTATTAAGTTGAGCAACTAATGTTATCTTGTTACCTTAGCTTCTCAGATCATAAAAGAGCAGTGCAGGCAAAGCCAGGACATAAGGCAAAATTCCTACGCTCAGTGCTCAGAGGGATCCTGAATTTCTAGTCTGAGGCTTTCATTGGCCTCGAGTTGCACCAGGGGAGGTTTAGATTGGATATGAAGAAAAATTTCTTTCCTGCAAGAGTGGTCAGGCATTGGAACAGGCTGCCAGGGAGGTGGTGGAGTCACCATCACTGGAGATGCACAGGAAAAGTGTGGCCATGGCACTTTGGGCCATGGTTTAACGGCCACGGTGGTGCTGGGTTGATGCTTGGACTTGATGATCTTAGAGGTCTTTTCCAACCAAAGCAATTCCATAAATCACTGTAAGCTTACATAAAAAGCAAACTTTGCTGAAGGATGACTGATTGATAGGGGAATGAAGTGATTTGATGACAGAAATGTGCTCATCATTGGCTCCTCTTCAGTGGTGAAGCACTGGCACGTGGCACTTAGGTCAACTGGATGATCTTAGAGGTATTTTCCAACTGAAACAAGTCTGTTATTCTGTGATATTGTTCTTCACTTTCCACTGTCTCTTTAATTATAGTCTTTCTTTCTCATTTAGTAATGTGTGACTGTATTTCAAGACATTGAGAAAAAGGCAAATGTTTTTCAGAGCAAAGGAAGGTTCCCAAGTAAAATGGCTCCAGGAAATGAGATCACATTTAAAAAGGAAGCTGGAACAGTATATGAACTTCAAATGCGTCCTCCAACAACAAAGCAGAATCAATAGGTCAAGGAAAACAACTGACTCATTGGACCAGGTTATCTCCAGTGTTCTGGAGCATGCAGATGTGAAAGGGTGGAAACAAAAATAAACTTTCTATTAAAAAAAAAAAAAAGGCTAGGAATTTTACAGAAATACAGAATTAACCAGGTTGGAAAAGACCTTTGAGGTCATCAAGTCACCTGTCACCCAACACCATCTAACCAACTAAACCATGGCACTAAGTGCCTCACCCAGTCTTCCTAAACACCTCCAGTGATGGTGACTACCACCACTCCTGGGCAGCCATTCCCATGGCCATCTCTCTTTCTGGGAAGAATTTCTTCCTAACATCCAGCCTAAACCTCCCCTGGCACAGCTTGAGACTGTGTCCTCTTGTTCTGGTGCTGGTTGCCTGGGAGAACAGACCAACCTCTGCCTGTCTACAACCTCCCTTAAGGGAGCAGTAAGGTTACCCCTGAGCCTCCTCTTCCCCAGGCTAAGCAAGCCCAGCTCCCTCAGCCTCTCCTCACAGGGCTGTGCTCCAAACCCCTCCCCAGCTTTGTTGCCCTTCTCTGGACACCTTCCAGCAAGTCAACATCTTTCCTAACATCTATCCCACACAGTGTTGCACTCTGGCATTCTTAAAGTCATTTTGCAATGTGTAACTGGCGACTCAGACTTTTCCCAGCCAGGTTCAGCACTGATCACCTGCATGTTTCACAGTGGAGAGTTGTTAGGCCAAACAAAATAAAACATTAGGCAAATATTAGGACTTTTATGGTTCCTTTATTATTATTATTTTTTTCCTAACTTCTGTCTCACTTTATAAAAATAACAAACACAGACCAGAAAAGTAATCAGGAGGAAAATAACTCCACTGCCGAGTAAACTTGATGGCGCCGTAAAAGCAAAGCATGCAAGGAAGATTCAGGTCAAGTGGAATCATAATGATGTAAAACCCAGGAGCATAATTCAAGGCTTAGTCGTAACCAAGAGGGGGAATAACCACTGATGTATTAAAACATCCATCATTCCCTTCCTCCTCTCCACAGAAACAAGGATTTCCATGGAGCACATAACTGTCTTTTGCCTCTAATGATGAACATAGCCGGGACCTGAGTGTCTGGAGGCACCCAAAACTATTTCCTTCTTTGCTTTCATAAAGAAATGGAGGTGAATGTCACATGTGTGCATGTGTGTCCATATGCATAGACACCAAAGCCATTTTATACCCTACTTCGAGCACTCAGCCTTTTCTCTTTCCCTCATACTGAAACAGAAAAAGCTTTCATGAAGATGCCAGTCTGGAAGTAGGGCCAGGAAGGTCTGGAAGGGAAAGGACTAGTCTGGTGTACATGAAATCCACATTGGGGATGGCATCTAAGCTCTCAGTTCAGGTTCCCCCACAACAAGGACTGTGGAGAAACTAATCCAATAGTCACCTCTGATCCTTAAAACTGATCCTTGTTGTCTCCTTCTCCTTCTCCTTCTCCTTCTCCTTCTCCTTCTCCTTCTCCTTCTCCTTCTCCTTCTCCTTCTCCTTCTCCTTCTCCTTCTCCTTCTCCTTCTCCTTCCCCTTCCCCCTCCCCTTCTCCTTCTCCTCCTTCTCCTCCTCCTCCTCCTCCTTCTCCTTCTCCTTCTCCTTCTTTCTCTCCCTCTCCTTTCTCTCCCTCTCCCATTCTATTCTTCCACTTATTTTTATTCTCAGGTGGACTGTCAGTTAGATGCTGAATACTCTTCTATGGTTAAATCTGTGACAGAATTATCAAGCCCTAACCTAACATACATGCTCTAACAGGTATTTTCAGTCTAATGGGGTGCACTCACGTTGTGGTGCCATGGGATAAATGCTTTTGACAGCCTGGAGAAGAGGAGGCTCAGGGGAGACCTTATTGCTCTCTACAACTACCTGAAGGAAGGTTGTAGCCAGGTGGGGATTGGTCTCTTCTCCCAGGCAAGCAGCACCAGAACAAGAGGACACAGTCTCAAGCTGCACCAGGGGAGGTTTAGGCTGGATGTTAGGAAGAAATTCTTCCCAGAAAGAGAGATTGGCCATTGGAATGTGCTGCCCAGGGAGGTGGTGCAGTCACCATCACTGGAGGTGTTTAAAAAGAGACTGGATGAGGCACTTGGTGCCATGGTTTAGTTGATTAGATGGTGCTGGGTGATAGGTTGGACTCAATGATTTCAAAGGTCTTTTCCCATCTGGTTAACTCTGTATTCTTTTATCCAGCTCACCTTGCTGCTTGTGTCAGGTCCAACAATCCTCAGATCTTCTTAGGAGAGGACAATGACAGATTAAGCACACAGTGAGAATGAGAGGTATTTCTTGGGGGGCTGGAGGGGGGAAGGGGGGAGAGAAAAGGCCAGCTTTCTTCCTAGAAAGCAAGTGCTCAGGAAAAGTACTGGTGTTTTTGTCAGTGTGCTAGCTCGTGATCCCAGCATGCAGCTGACACAAGCATTTCTTCAGCCCTCTGCGACTGCACAAGGGCAGTGTGCTTGCCATGCTGCAGCCAAACTGGGAAGTTCCCCGCAGAGTAAAGCTGCTCTTCTGCCACTCCTCAGCTGCAGGGATAGACTAAAGGACTGCAAAAGGCAAATTTGCATCAATAAAGGGCACGTCCCATTTCACCAGCTAATATAAGCACTGCATCTCTTTTGTTCCCACTGTAATCAAGTCAGAGTTTTAGCGAGAGAGGCACTCACCAGAGCAATGACATCTTCACCTTAACCATATAAACAGTGGGTTTGGACCAATGTACAAAGTGCTTGATGGTAAATAAGAACCAAAACAGGTCACCTATAAAATATATTGACCAATTTAAGCATAATGCCAGATGAATCTGAAATCAAGCCTTGAGGACTGCACCCTGGAGACAAAAGATAAGGCAGCAGTGACCTGTGCCACCAGGCGCTGCATGACAGTCCGGCAAGCATTTCAAAATCAGCCAAATTTTGTTCACCCAAATAGATAATGAGGACTCATCCTTCATCAGGAGGGATGGAGAGTGACTGTCTACAAGGGCCTGCAGTGAAGGACAGTAGGCAGTAGCTTCAAAGTACAGAAGGGCAGATTTAGGTTGGATATCAGGAGGAAGTTTTCACTATAAGGGTGTGTGCTGGGTTAACGCCCACTCTGGAAACAAAAAAACAAGGCAGGGTGGAGGGCTTGCAGATACTTTGCACTCCCTGCAGGGAGTTTCTCCTCTGGGAAGCTGAGTCTGTTCCACTCCCCCCTCCCTGCCCAACTAGTGTATAAAAAGCAGGACATCATAGCTGTGAGCCCTTTTGGCTCCTGCCTGCGCTGGATGAGAGCTACTGCAGCTGCCCTCCTGCTCCTCTGCCATGTGGTCAGACCTGATCCTTCTCCCTGCTGCCTCTGCACCTCTTCAGAGAGAGACTGGTTTTTGTGTTATTCTTTTTTGTCCCCCTCCCACCCATCCTTGTTCCTTGCACTTGTGAGCCTTTCCTATTATTGTTATATATATATTGTGCAAAGACAACTCTTTACCTCTCTACCTCAAGCTGACTCCAATTATTGTTTGGTGGATTTGCTCCTTCCTTATTTTCCCTCTCTGTTGGGAGGGAGGAGGGGAGAGTGGGGGAGAAATTCTCAGCCTTGCCCCCATCTGAGCTCTTAACTCCCAGTTAAGGCTCAAACCACCACAGGGTGGTGGAACACTGGAACAGCTTGCCAGGGAGGTGGTCAA
Source organism: Colaptes auratus (assembly GCA_015227895.2). Classification (NCBI taxonomy): domain Eukaryota; kingdom Metazoa; phylum Chordata; class Aves; order Piciformes; family Picidae; genus Colaptes; species Colaptes auratus. The sequence goes on from CM037643.1 coordinate 7,280,111, forward strand.
AGCCCCTTCCCTGGAGATATTCAAGGTGAGGCTCAACAGGGCTCTGGGCAACCTGATCTAGTTGAGGTTGTCCCTGCTGACTGCAGGCAGGTTGGACTAGGTGACCTTTGGAGGTCCCTTGTGGCCTGGACCATTCTATGATTCTATGATTTTGCCAGGCTGTTCATCAAATGAATTGATTGAAGGGGGCCTACAAGAAGGCTGGGGAGGGACTTTTTCAGGCTATCAGGGAGTGATAGGACTAGGGGGAATGGAATGAAGCTGGAGGTGGGGAGGTTCAGGCTGGATGTGAGGAGGAAGTTCTTCACCGTGAGGGTGGTGAGGCCCTGGAATGGGTTGTCCAGGGAGGTGGTTGAGGCCCCGTCCCTTGAGGTGTTTAAGCCCAGGCTGGATGAGGCTCTGGCCAGCCTGATCTAGGGTAGAGTGTCCCTGCCCATGGCAGGGGGGTTGGAACTCGATGATCCTTGTGGTCCCTTGCAACCCTAACTGAAACTATGAAACTATGAAACTTATCAGCTCATAAGCACATTTTAGTTTGAATTTTGTAGTCACTATGGAAGTAAAACTGAGATTATAAACGAAGTTGAAAACCTAATGCAAGTGTTACAAGGCAGGAAAAGAGTCCAGAGAAGCTGTGTTTATTTGGGGGGCTGACAGATAATGTCTACAATAGATTTTTAAAAGATCAAACTCTTTTTTTTTCCCCCTCTTTTTCCAATTGATTCATTTCAGCAATCTTGTCAAGCACAAACACAGATGTGGGTGGTTCTTGTAAATTCAGTGACAAGCAGCAAAACACAGGAGCTAAAACTGTAATCTTTGGTATTCTGGAAAAGCAAACTTGAAGCCTGTTCAACATCAAAGTGAATTAGTAAATACCATAGCATTAGTAAATACCATCCACCAGTAAAGACTATAGCATGTGCCCCTATAGCATGCAATTTTTACCTCCCCAGACAGGGGCTAAGTGAATAATTCATAAGTGCTGAGCAATGGGAAATGAATGAGTTTCCTGTAGTAATTCTTGTGAAAGTGATTACCAGCATCTCGGGGGGTTCCCACTATTCCCTTTATGCTGTGAATGAATGCCCTACATTAGGAAGAAGTTCTTTACAATCAGGGTAGTGAAATATTGGAACAGGTTGCCCCAGAGGTGGTGGAGGCCCCACCCCTGATGACAGTCAAGGTCTCTGAACCTGGGAGTCCTGGTGGATCACAAGTTACCCGTGGGACAGAAATGTGCCCTGGTGGCCAAGAAGACCAATGGGATCCTGGGGTGTATTAAGAGGAGTGTGTCCAGCAGATCTAAGGAGGCTCTCCTTCCCCTCTACTCTGCCCTGGTGAGACCTCATCTTGAGTACTGCATTCAGTTTTGGGCTCCCCAGTTCAAGAGGGACAGGGATCTGCTGGAGAGGGTCCAGCAGGGCTAAGAGGATGATTAGGGGACTGGAGCACTGCCTGGTGAGGAGAGGCTGAGGGACCTGGGGCTTTTTAACCTGGAGAAGAGAAGACTTAGAGGGATTTAATAAATGTTTATAAATATCTGAGGGCTGGGGGTCAGGAGGGAGGGGACAGGCTCTGCTCACTTGCTCCCTGGGATAGGACAAGGAGCGATGGTTGTAAGAGGCAGCACAGGAGGGTTCCACCTCAACACAAGGGGGAACTTCTTTACTGTAAGGGCACAAAACACTGAACAGGCTCGAGAGAGAGGTTATGGAGTCTCCTCTCTGAGACTTTTAAGGCCTGTCTGGATGTGTTCCACAGTATCTTGAGCTAGACTATGGTCCTGCTCCAGCAGGGGGACTGTACTCCATGATCTCTTTGGGTCCCTCCCAACCCCTGACATCCTGATCCTGTGATCTGAACAAGCTGATCTAATTAAAGACATCCCTGCTCACTGCAAGGGGGTTGGACAAGATGACCTTTGAGGGTCCCTCCCAACCCAAAGCCTTCTATGACTCTATGAGTCTAGGATGCTTTTTCATAAACAACCATTCACAGTTGCTTTTTCCTTCTCTGTCATCCTTATGTACGAACACATAGAATAAGGCCCTTGATGGCAGCTAAGATTATTTTTTTCTTATTCCCTTGCACTTCATATTATATTCCAAAATGTGCAGTATGCCAATCAGCAATTTGTCTCCCACAGAAACACAGGAGCTTCATGCCCAGGAGTAAAACCAAGCTCTCATTTTACAGATAAAAAAAGATCTTGCTAAGGTTTTTGTTTGGGTCAGAGATTGTCAGGATAAGCTCACATCTCCTTCATTTACTCTCAGCTGTGTGTGCAAAGGCAGATTTCACTCAATAATATGAATTTTACTACCTGTCAAAAGCAGTTAGTGGCAGGTGCTTTTTCAGTCAAACATCCCCAAAATGATTTCATAGAATCATAGAATCAATAAGGTTGGAAAAGACCTCAAAGATCATCAAGTCCAACCTGTCACCCAACACCTCATGACTACTAAACCATGGCATCAAGTGCCACATCCAATCCCCTCTTGAACACCTCCAGGGATGGTGACTCCACCACCTCCCTGGGCAGCACATTCCAATGCCTAACAACTCTCTCTGTGAAGAACTTTCTCTTCACCTTGAGCCTAAACTTCCCCTGGAGCAGCTTGAGACTGTGTCCTCTTGTTCTGTGTTTAATCACAAAGCCAAGTGAAGATAATGTTCCTGTGCAACCAACAAAAATCCAATTTGTGTGTGTGTGTGTGTGTGTGTGTGTGTGAGTATGTCTCCTTGGTTTCATCTTGCCTCTCCAGGCACTGAAAAAGGGATCCAGCTTTTGCAGCCTCGTCTCAGCCTTGTGCAGGCAAACATTTCTTGAAGCAGTGGAGCTTTGTACTGACCAACAGGCTTGTACCACACAGTGCATTTGCACACCTCTTCAGCATCCTTTCCACAATGAATTTTTCCTTCCCACAGGTGGCCTTTGATCACACTGCCCCAATGTATTTATACCTTAACCTTGCAACTGTAACAGAGGCTTCAGTTTTCAACTGCCTGAAAGGAGGTTGAAGACAGGTGGCGGTCGGTCTCTTCTGCAAGCAACCAGCACCAGAACAAGAGGACACAGTCTCAAGCTGCACCAGGGGAAGTTTAGGCTCAAGATGAGGAGAAAGTTCTTCCCAGAAAGAGTAATTGGCCATTGGAATGTGCTGCCCAGGGAGGTGGTGGAGTTCCCTTCCCTGGAGGTGCTCAAAAAAGGACTGGATGTGGCACTCGGAGCCATGATTTAGTTGCCATGAGGTGTTAGGTATTAGGTAATCAAGTCCAACCTATCTCTGAGGTCTTTTCCAACCTGGTTGATTCTGATTCTATGATTCTTTCCAGGTAGCAAGTGGCAGTTTCCCCTCAGGCAGAGGAGGGCAGTAAGAGCAAAGCTACTGGCCACACTCACAGAGGCAGCTGAGCAGGGGGGCAGCTAGCAGGAACCTCAGCGAGTTTCTGGTTCACCCTGCTCCCTGCCCATGGGAGAAAGGAATCCATTTCTTTTCCTTGCCACATTTTCTATGGGAAAGGAAAGTAAGGCAAAGACCATGTGCTGAATGCTGAGTCATTCCTTTGATTTATGAGCCCTTGGCAGCTCCTCTGTGATTACTACACATTAAATAATGATTCAACATTGACAATCATTAGAGTCAACTCCACAACTAGAATAGTCCTCTGTAAATAGACAGGAAATGCATGGCATGACTTCAGAATAATAGACAATTTTATAGATTCTTAGTTTTAAAACTCGTTTTTAGATAGTTTCCCCCCATTTTCCCCTTTCCCATGTAAGAGTGAAAAGTGAGCAATATTATTCATTTGTTCTAAACTAAGAATTGTACTTATAAATGTTACCCACAGCTATTATTGGCTATATATAACTGGTGAAGAGACAATTGTGGAAACCACTGCAGGAAATGAGAGGCAATATCTGGAGCTAAATTCCTGTCTTCTTTCTAGATTAGTGAAGAAAAACAAGGAAATTACAAGGGGATGCTATCAGTGGGATGCTGCACTTTCATGATGGAGGGTGAAGTGCCTTTACTTTTCTCCTTCCCCTTTCCCAGGAAAGCAAAAAAAAAGATATAAATATCACTTCCTTACCTTTTTTTTTTCTCAGGTTTGTCTTTGGTTCCCTTTAAATCAGCTGTGCATAGAGTTCCATTTTTGTCCTTGTGACCAAGAAAGTTGGACTTGATGATCTCTGAGGTCTTTTCCAACCTTATTGAATAAAGAAAGAAAAGGAAAAAAGAAAGCCAAAGGTATCCTGGGGTGTATTAGAAAGGGTGAGGTTAGTAGGTTGAGAGAGATTCTCCTCCTCTTCTACTCTGCCTTGGTGACACCACATCTGGAATATTGTGCCCAGTTCTGGGCCCCTCATTTCAAGGAAGACTTCAGGGAACTGCTTGAGAGAGTCCAGTGCAGAGCCACAAAGATGATAATGGAAGAAGCAGAACAACTCCCTTACGAAAAAAGGCTGAGGGAGCTGGGGCACTGGCTTGGAGGAGACTGAGGGGTGACCTCATTCATGTCTATAAATGTGTAAAGGGCAGTGTCAGGAGGATGGAGCCGGGCTCTGCTCAGTGATGTCCAATGACAGGACAAGGGGCAATAGGTCCAAGCTGGATCAGAGGAGGTTCCATGTGAACATAAGGTAAAACTTGTTCACTGTGGGGGTTACGGAGCCCTGGAACAGGCTGCCCAGAGAGGTTGTGGAGTCTCCTTCTCTGGAGACATTCAAAGCTCACCTGGATGTGTTCCTATGTGATGTACTCTAAGTGATCCTGCTCTGGCAGGGAGGTTGAACTGGATGACCTTTTGAGGTCCCTTCCAACCGCTAACATTCTGTGATTCTGCGATCAACAGCGCTCCATTTTCTGGGCCCTAAGAACACAGCCGAGTGCTGCTGAAATATAAAGAGAAAACCATCTTACTGGGTTGGAAAGCCATAACTAAGCTTATTAAAATGGAGATATTGTACAAAGCACACTAGGTCCTTGCTGATTCTGATCTTCACATTCAGTAACACCAAATTCCATTTATTCCAAAGCACTTAAGGGAAAAATCACCTCCGATATGATCTCTCCAGACCTACGTTTACAGCAAGTCTCAGAGTTGGAAGAATCTTCTTTGCAGTGGGTTAATGTTTGAGAAGAAAAATAATGTATAAATAAATATCTTTTGTGGCTTAGAAGAAGATAATGTTTTATAGAATCATAGAATCATTAAGGCTGGAAAAGACCTCAGAGATCATCAAGTCCAACCTGTGACCCAACACCTCATGACTAACTAAACCATGGCTTCAAGTGCCGCATCCAATCCCCTCTTGAACACCTCCGGGGATGGTGACTCCACCACCTCCCTGGGCAGCACATTCCAAAGGCAAATTACTCCTTCTGGGAAGAATTTCTTTCTAACATCCAGCCTAAACCTCCCCTGGTGCAGCTTGAAACTGTGTCCTCTTGTTCTGGTGCTGGTTGCCTGGGAGAAGAGACCAATCCCCACCTGGCTACAAACCTCCCTTCAAGGAGTTGAGAGAGCAATAAGGTCTCCCCTGAGCCTCCTCTTCTCCAGGCTAAGCAACCCCAGCACCCTCCTAGCATGCATGAAATCAGCTTGGTAAGAGATACAAAATGAAAGCTGGTATTGCTGACACTGATGGAGCTTCTGCAGGTGACATGAGATGAACTAGATAAACTAGAACACTGTTAAACTAGAATACTGTTCTGCATCTCAAATTCTGAATAATAATATCATAGTATCATAGTATCAGTCAGGGTTGGAAGGGACCACAAGGATCATCTAGTTCCAACCCCCCTGCCATGGGCAGGGACACCTCACACTACATCAGGCTGGCCAGAGCCTCATCCAGCCTGGGCTTAAACACCTCCAGGGACGGGGCCCCAACCACCTCCCTGGACAACCCATTCCAGGGCTTCACCACTCTCATGGGGAAGAACTTCCTCCTCATGTCCAGCCTGAATCTCCCCACCTCCAGCTTCATTCCATTCCCCCTAGTCCTATCACTCCCTGATAGCCTGAGAAGTCCCTCCCCAGCCTTCTTGTAGGTCCCCTTCAGACACTGGAAGGCCACAATGAGGTCACCTCGGAGCCTTCTCTTCTCCAGACTGAACAGCCCCAACTCCCTCAGTCTGTCCTCATAGGAGAGATAATCATTTGCTTTAATTTCCAAATGTTTGAGGCAACAGTGATTTCACCTGGTAAATCCACATTTTATGATCCCTTTTCTCTCAGATAAACATTAGATTAGTCTCACAGTAGCTCAATAGATGTTGGCATCTCTAGAGAACCAAAAGAGAAACGGAAATGGAACAGTTAGAGTAATTGTTGTGGGTTTGCTTTGTTTTGTTTTGTTATTTCCTCTTCAATTTTCCTTTTCTGGGATAGCAGTCAGAGGTTTTTTGACTTAGCTGAAATCTTACCAACCTTCCACTCTATTTACATTCTGTTACACACTTATTTATATTTAGCATTTTTTCCTTTGGCCAGCAGAATAGGCTATGATGCTGGATTAGAGCTTTGTTCATAGCAGGATTTCAGATGAGTCACAGATATATCTCTGCAGCAGCTGTTGCAGACCTTGTAATGCCATTAGGCTCTGACTCAGAGAAAGATGTTGCACTGGTGTACTGTGGCTATAGTCTTAGTGACCTCTGCAACACAGAAGCTGTTCCATGTAGAGGAAGGGAAAGTATCAATGAAATTTTCATGCAGGATGTGTCCTGGAGGCATAAGGCACACCACAGCCACTTGACAAGGTTTATGACCTTTTCACAACTTATATGGGGGGGGAAAAAAACACTTTAGAAGGTGAGGAAATCCTACTTGTAATTGCTTCCTGTCAAAACAGAGAAAGACTCATTTCTTAACTCATGGTAAAAAAACCCCAACGTTTCCTAGCTCGTGGTGAAAAAATACTCCAAAAGCCAACAACCCCCCCACACACTTCCTTGCTCATAGTTAAATGAAACAAAACAGGAAAAGAAACACTTCCTTGCTGATGATTTAAAGTAATACCACTTCTTTGCTCATGGCAAAAAGCCTCTGCAGACCCCCTGAGCACCAGCAGGAGCAGGGAGGTCATCCTCCCCCTGTACTCAGCACTGGTTAGGCCACACCTTGAGTCCTGTGTCCAGTTCTGGGCCCCTCAGTTTAGGAAAGATGTTGAGTTGCTGGAAGGTGTCCAGAGAAGGGCAACAAAGCTGGGGAGGGGTTTGGAGCACAAGCCCTATGGGGAGAGGCCGAGGGAGCTGGGGTTGCTTAGCCTGGAGAAGAGGTGGCTCAGGAGAGACCTTACTGCTCTCTACAACTACTTGAAGGGAGGTTGTAGCCAGGAGGGGGTTGGTCTCTTCTCTCAGGCAACCAGCACCAGAACAAGAGGACACAGTTTCAGGCTGCACCAGGGGAGGTTTGGCTGGATGCTAGGAAGAAGTTCTTCATAGAGAGAGTGATTGGCCATTGGAATGTGCTGCCCAGGGAGGTGGTGGAGTCACCATCACTGGAGGTGTTTAGGAGGAGACTTGATGGGGTACTTGGTGCCATGGTTTAGTTGCTTAGGTGGTGTTGGGTGGTAGGTTGGACATGATGATCTTGAAGGTCTCTTCCCATCTGGTCTATTCTATTCTATTCTAGTCTATTCTATTCTATTCTATTCTATTTCTATTCTCATCCATGAAAACTTTGAGAGGTTGTGCTGGAAAGCTACACAGTCAGACCAGGGAAGAAAACAGGTCCCATGTGACACTAGAAATTTGGTCAGGAGTTTGTATGTCTGCAGGGGGTTGGAAATCATCTTACATATCCCAAACACTATTACAAAAGCTACAGTTTCAGAGTTCTGGGAAATGGTTATCACACACATAGATAATGCTTTGGCGTTTTCAGCTTCAATGCCAAGAACTCTGCTAAGCCTCCACCCTTGAGTGATGCCATCTGTGTAGAACCATTAAGCCCATCTTTATCTCTAAGTCTGACATGCTGAACTCACACACTCAGCTAAATTCAGATTTAGAGTAGATAGCCTTCTGCAGCTGGGAGCAGGTACGTAGAGTACAGCCACCGGCCCCAAATGCTCAGTAAGTAATAGCCACAATCATCTTGTTTCTGCCAAGTCACCCAGTCAGATAGCAGGCATAATTCTGGGCTGATGGAAGATATATACCTGGCTTCTTGCAGATCTTTCTAGGACCACTTGCCAGTCAATGCTCATTTCATTTGATTTCATTTCACTCATTTGATCTCAGTATCTCTGGAACGAATCTGGGCTGTTAAGATATAAGCAAAGTAATAGGAGACATGCACACAGACATTTAACTGACTAATCATGTAGCCAAGTTCTAGTTCTGGAAACAAAAAACCAAACCAGAAATAGAACAGCACATAATTGCTACAGTGTGAAGAGACATAAATAAAAAGGGAGCAGAAGAGAATGAGCTAAATCATTTGTTATACTGTTGATTGCCCAGACTGACAGAGATTTCTTGGCATGTCAAACATCTCAAAAATAAAACATGAATTCTCACCTCCCTAACACAGAAGAATGGGCATCTGTCATGCTATGTTCATTCCATCTATATTAGAACCTCTCAAAGCTTTTCAGAGACTCCAACCATGCTGCCTGGTTTGATTTTGTAATGAACCCAGCACAAGGACATTATTTTGTTTAAAGGTCATGCCAAGCATTAGCTGAGTGCACTCCTAAAGAGAACCATTTCATAAATGCACATGGTTAGAATAGTTCAGGAGGAGCCAGTGTTGCAAGGGTTTGAGTACACAGGCAATGATCTCATTCCTCAGATGTGTCTGTATTTATTGCCTAGGTAAAAGAGAATATGCAGTGTAAATGCTTACAGTTACATCAACAAAAGGGATCAGTCTATCAAAGAGAGAGAGAGAAAGATGAAAATAATACTGTTCTATAATGGTCAATATTTCCCTGGGCAAATATGCATATACTAGATAAGGAGTGTGTGCAAACATGGGTATGGTTAAAGTGGGATGGTTTAGGCTCTCACATTGGTAGTTCAAAGCTCCTGCCATCCAGGGGGACTTGGACAGGCTTGAGAAGCAGGCCTGAGCCAACCTCACAAAGTTCAGCAAGGTCAAGTGCAAGGTCCTGCACCCGGCTTGGGGCAATCCCAAGCACAAATATAGGCTGGGTGAGGAGTGGCTCAAAAGCAGCCTGGAGGAGAAGGACTTGGGGGTGTCAGCTGATGAAAAACTCGACATGATCAGGCAATATGCACTTGCAGAAGGCAACCTTGTGCTGGGCTGCATCAAAGGAATTGTGACCAGCAGGACGGGGAAGGTGATTCTCCCCCTTTACTCTTCTCTTGTGAGACCCCAGCTGGAGTACTGCATCCAGTTCCGGTGCCCACAGCACAAGAGGGACATCAAACTGCTGGAGCATGTCCAGAGGAGGGCCATGAAGATGATCAGAGGGCTGGAGAACCTCCTCTGTGGGGACAGGCTGAGATGGAGCTGTTCAGATTGGAGAAAAGAACACTCCATGGAGAACTTACAGCAGCTTTCCAGTACCTGAAGGGGGGCTATAAGAAACCCATGAAGAGACTTTTTACAAGAGCTCATAGTGATAGAATGAGAGGGAATGGATTGAAGCTTGAGGAGGGCAGATTTAGGGTGGGTTTCAGGAAGAAATTCTTTACAGTGTGGGTGGTGAGACAATGGAATAGGTTGCCTAGGAACATGGTGGATGCCCCTTCCCTGGAGGTGTTCAAGCCCAGGTTGCATGAGGCCTTGAGCAACCTGATCTAGTGGAAGGTGTCCCTGCCCATGGTGGGGGGTTGGAACTAGGTGATCTTCAAGGTCCCTTCCAACCCAACCTATTCTATGAATCTATGAAGACACATTTTTGAATGTGTTCTGGCTGCCTTTCTATCTGGCTAGTCTGGTAGCTCTCTTCAGTGTGATACTGCAGAGCTAAGCAAATGCTGAAGACAGAATTTATTTGATTAGAAAGTAAAATACCATGTCATAAACGTCCAACACTGGCAATACCTAATTACATTCTTTATTCAGTAATAACATTATTGTAAAGATTCCATGACAATGCCTTTCTACCCTTCATCTTCAATGCCTGGGTGTATTCCAGTATGGCCACCCCTAGCTGATCATAGAACCATAGAATTGTTAGAGTTGGAAAGGAACTCAAGAATCATGTAGTTCCAACCCCACTGCCATGGCCAGGGACACCTCACACCAGCAGGTTGCTCACAGCCACATCCAGCCTGGCTGCAAAAACCTCCAGGCATGAGGCTTCCACCCTCCCTGGGCAACCTGTGCCAGAGTCTCACCACCCTCATGGGGAACAACTTCTTCCTAACATCCAATCTGAATCTACCCATTTCTATTTATTTTTTTCCATTCCCCCCAGTCCTATCACTCCCTGACACCCTAAAAACTCCCTCCCCAGCTTCCTTGTAGCCCCCTTCAGATCCTGGAAGGCCAGAATTAGGTATCCTCAGAGCCTTATCTTCTCCAGATTTAATAGCCCCAACTCCTTCAGTCTGTCTTCATAGGAGAGGTGGAGAGTTGGACTAGATGATATCCAGAAGTCCCTCCCACCCCCTACCATTCCATGATTCTAGGGTCTTTAAATTGCCTTGCTGTAGGGAGGACAGAAAGAAAATGGATAACACAGTAGATCAGATCATTGCAGAATGACACTGATTTACAGCATAACAATATTTGACACTGTGTTTATTAGTCAGAGGAGGTTTGTGGTTTGCTTTTACTGACTAGATAGTAACATGATAGGTTTGAAACCACTGAAACAAATCTGGGTAGTATCCTTGCTCTCCCACTGTCAATAGCAGAAAGGGCTGCTGAGTTCAGCACATCCAAGATTTCTTTCTGGGCTTTCCTTTTTTACTGAAGGATGTAGGAGAGGTTAAAATAAAGTTTTCATAAAAACAGTATCAAAAGGAAACTTCTCCAGGCACTTGGGAAAAGTGATTTATGATCAAAGTATAAACTGGGCAGCTTCATGCATGCATTAAAGCTTCTAAGGTTCAACAGGCAGCCAGAATGCTGACTTCCAACTTGGAACAAACTGTCTCAGTGACCTTGCAGTGAAAATTTCCACACTTTCAAAGGCCAAAGATAAAAAAAAACCCAACACCACGCAGTTTATTTTCACTTTTCCTTGAGGTTTGGACTGGATTATCTTTGAGGTCTCTTCCAACCAGAGATTCTGTGCTTTAAATCTAATCCATCTCATATCTTCATTGCAAAGTTCTCCTTCTACATGTGGACTAACAGCCTCCTGGAATCACTTGCTAAGTATGCAGTAAAATCCATGAGCATCCTGATTGTTCACACATTTCAAACCTTACCTGTTACCTGAAAGGAGCTTGTAGACAGGTAGGGGTCAGTCTCTTCTCCCAGGCAACCAGCACCAGAACAAGAGGACACCGTCTCAAGCTGTGCCAAGGGAAGTTTAGGCTCAAGCTGAGGAGAAAGTTCATCCCAGAAAGAGTAATTAGCCATTGGAATGTGCTGCCCAGGGAGGTGGTGGACTCACCATCCCTGGAGGTGTTCAAAAGAGGATTGGATGTGGCACTTGGAGCCATGGTTTAGTTGTCATGAGGCCTTAGGTATTAGGTGATAGGTTGGACATGATGACCTCTGAGGTCTTTTCCAACCTTGTTGATTCTATGATTCTATGATATTTGGTTATTACTCAAACAGCCTAAGAGCTGAGACTCTTAACCAATGACTGGGAGAAGCCCCCACTCCAGCATGAAACATCAGACACTGGGCCATGAGTCTGCAGACAGCATGAGCTTCCTGATGTCCTAGAGAGGTATGCTTTGGTAGCTTCCTTTGATTCGTACAATGTTCTCTTACTCCCATCTGCCCAACTCAAAACTTGAGTTCCTAACTCCAGTCCTCAGTGTCGCAATTGGCAAAGAATTGTCTCCAGAACTGGCACTGAAAAGCACAAGAAGTTTTTTGAGTGTTTGTCTATCAGTTGAATCTTTCTTAGCCTATTAACAGCCCTCCTGATACTGGGAAATACACTGGGAAGAGCTATTGCAGAAGGGAACCCTGTTCTCCCTCTCTCCTTGCAGTCCTGGGGCAGCAAACTCTGCAACCTTCAGAGATTTGGCTGTCAAGTGCTGACTGTGCTGAGAATCTGCAAGCTCAGATGTTCAGAGTCATGACTTGCCCAGTTTCAGGTGACTTTATTTTCAATATCTTTTGAGCAATGTCACAGAGGAATCTCTGATGACCAGGCAGATCACCTGCATCTCTGCAAAGGCTCTGTAGTTCCTCAACTAAATGATCAGCTAATATTTAGCATAGGACTCCCCTTCTGATATTCAAGTGCAGTAAAATCAGGGAGAGTTCTGTTTCCAAACTCAAATCTGCTACACTGCAGGACAGCAGACAGCCCTCACTGCGCTGCCCTGCTGCTACAGAGTGACACCTGCTCACTCTCTTCAAAACACAGAGCTGGCTCTTGCACTAGATCCACTTTGTTTACCAGAATCTGTTCTGCCTTGGGTAGATTTCAGATTGGTGATGCATTTTTGGTTTGTCATTTCCTTCTCTTAACTGGTATTTGAATCTTCCAGCCACCATAGCTCTTGGTGGTATCTACATCAATAGATATTTAATTCTAAGTGCTTTTTGTAACTGAACTGCCTGAAGCCCTATGAGGAGAGGCTGAGGGAGCTGGGATTGTTTAGCCTGGAGGAGGCTCAGGGGAGACCTTATTGCTCTCTACAACTACCTGAAGGGTGACTGTAGCCAGGAGGGGTTTTGGTCTCTTCTCCCAAGCTACCAGCACCAGAACAAGAGGACACAGTCTCAAGCTGCACCAGGGGAAGTTTAGGCTCGAGGTGAGGAGACAGTTCTTCAGAGAGAGAGTTGTTAGCCATTGGAATGTGCTGCCCAGGGAGGTGGTGGAGTCACCGTCCCTGGAGGTGTTCATGAGGGGATTGGACGTGGCACTTAGTGCCACGGTTTAGTAGTCATGAGGAGTTGGGTGACAGGTTGGACTTGATGATCTTTGAGGTCTTTTCCAACCTTGAAAAAAGAAAAGAAAACAAACCAAAACACTAAAAGCATTTATTATGACAGAGCTTCTTCCTGTCCTCCCTCCTTGTTCTCCCAGAAGTATGTACCTGAAGTGATATGAGCATTTTAACAACGTTGTTGGGAACCTACCTGCAGTTGTTTGAAGTTAAACTTCAAGGACTTTGTTCACCATCCAGTTATTCCATGTTTACAGCATCCTCACATCTTTAAAAGTATTGAGGCCAGCATGAAATGCAGGAAAGCAGCAGTGACTTATACTACTGGTATCAATGTAAAGCCATGTAACTTAAATATGCAGCAGTTTCTTAGAGGGAAAGTGACCAGCAGGATTGAATGAAAACCTGTGCAGGCCACTTTCACTTCCCTTTTAGCATTTTCTTGCCTGATCATCCCTCACAGAAGAAACCAATCTAATACAAACATCTGCACTGTGTTTCTAGTCTGTGGCTTTAATCTAATATTTGCATAAGCATGTGATTAGCCACAAAGAGGCCATCTGGCTGGACACGCTCTTCCCTATCCATTTTCTTCATGTGCCAACATTTGTTCCTGTGCCATGTTCCCTGTGTGGTAAATCTGCTTGCCACAGCCCTAGACTGAAGCTACCAGCAGAAGTGTTTCAGTTTCTGTCTGCTGAGCAAAGGGTGCCTTGTGGGCTGGTCACAGCTACACAAACATCACGGGACGCCTGCAGAATGCTGTGATAGCCTTGGACCTACGAGGAGCCCTCAGAAGCCTGGCAAGAGTCCAAACCTTCGCCTTGTTTTCTGGCAGAGGTTTTATTTCAGGCTCCTCGTATTTTCTACAGCTGTGAGTGACTATCAAGAGTCACACACAGACCTGGGCTTTCAAGTTCTCCTTGAGCTGTCTGCTTCTGTACGACTGCTCTTCCTCTTTATCTTGCTGCAGCACACAAGGTCCTGTGGGTACAGCAGCTAGGTACTGCCAAGCCCCTAAGAAACTTTCCCTACTGGGGGCTATGAGGAGAGGCTGAGAGCCCTGGGGATTTTTAGTCTGGAGAAGAGAAGACTGAGAGGGGATTTAATCAATGTTTATAAAAACCTGAGGGCTGGGGGTCAGGAAGGAAGTGACACCCTCTGCTGACCTGTGCCCTGAGATAGGAACAGGGCAATGAATGGAAACTACAGCACGGTAAGTTCCAGCTCAACATGAAGAGGAACTTCTTCACTCTGAGGGTCACAGAGCACTGGAACAGGCTGCCCAGAGGGGTTGTGGAGTCTCCTTCTCTGGAGACTTTCAAGCCTCATCTGGATGCATTCCTGTGCAACCTGTGCTAGATTCTCTGGTCCTGCTCTGGCAGGGGGCTTGGACTTGATGTTCTTCAGAGGTCCCTTCCAATCCCTTATATCCTCTGATCCTGTGACTCTGTCCACTACTTAAGACCATGGAAGCTCAAGGTGACGGTCATTGCAGCCCAGCCTTGCATGGCATTTAATAGCTTCTGTAAAGGCTAGGCTCTGTTTTGAGCACTATAACTGAGCTCAGGACTCCACCATAGTGGGGCTGGCACTACTCAAATAAATATCAAGAGAGACACTTTTCTGCAAACAGCTCAAATGGCGAAGAGATGTTATGAAAGCAGCCAGGAAGTGCTTATCTAAGGTCACACAACAGGTCCTTTGGCACAGTCAGGAAGAGAACATAGGTATCTCACTTACATTCCTGTAAAGAGAACAGAACAAATTAATATGCAATCCCCAAAACCATGCATCTCTTGCTATGCCATAAAGTAACCTTAAAAATCTGTTGAAAAGATCAAAGAAAGCTTCCAAAGTAGAGAGTTTGGAAGCCATGTGTAACAATTGCTTCTACAGAAGCAAGCCCCCAAGGTGTTATGGTGGGTTGAAAATTCCGCCCCCCACTCAACATTAAATTGCCAGACCAGCTCAGGCTGGAAGCAAATGAAGCTGTATTTGCAAACAAAATGACAATCTGCAATGAAATGCAATGAATATGTACACAATATACAATGTTTACATATATTTACAGGTATTGACAATTTACAAACAGCACAAGAAGCCCCATGGCCAAAAAACAGGGGAGCTGCTGATAGCTTCCCACTCCCTGTCCCCCTCTTTACCTCCCTGGACACAAAGGGACAAGAGGAAGAGCAGAGAATTGTTTGTTAGGCTTAGCCAAAACAAAGGAAAATGTAGCCAAGGTCAACAAAAAGCCAGCAGAAGCAAGTTGGTGTCTCCCAGAGGGAGGAAGCCAAAAAGAGAAAGAGTTAGCCTACACAACCAGCTTATGCTTGTAATCTATCCAATGGGTTACCATTATTTTCCTTTTTACATCCAATAGTAATTGATTACATTCTACCACTTTCTGTTCAAGATCTGTGGAAAATTTTGAAGGTACAGCCTAAAACTACCACAAATGTCTTCTTAAACAACCTGACTATAGCCATCCCATCATTCTTCTGCAAAGCCTATTTTGGGGGAAAAAAATAAACTTCCCCTCTCTCCACATGTGAAAAACCCAGAAGCTCTGACACCCATGATGTCCATCTTCTTCAAGAAAAGGATAATGAGGTGGCTTTGAAGAAGTCACAGAATCAGCTAGGCTGGAAAAGACCTCAGAGATCATCAAGTCCAACCTACAACCTAATACCTAACACCTCATGACAACTAAACCATGGCTCAAAGTGCCACATCCCACCCTTTTTTGAACACCTCCAGGGATGGTGACTCCACCACCTCCCTGGGCAGCACATTCCAATGGCCAATCTACTCTTTCTGGGAAGAATTTTCTCCTCACCTCGAGCCTAAACTTCCCCTGGTGCAGCTTGAGACTGTGTCCTCTTGTTCTGGTGCTGGTTGCCTGGGAGAAGAGACCAACCCCCACCTGGCTACTACCTCCTTTCAGGTAGTTGTAGACATCAAGAAGGTCTCCTCTGAGCCTCCTCTTCTCCAGGCTAAGCAACCCCAGCTCCCTCAGCCTCTCCTCACAGGGCTTGTGCTCGAGACCTCTCACCAGCCTCACTTCCATTGCCCTGAAGGAATGATGCTGATGGCACATTTAATAGCATCTGTACTGTCTCTCCAAGGTCAAGCTACAAAACAGACCAAGAATTGACCATAACTGCATTGCACCACTGTGGTCATCCGTAGGCTGGCTGCTTCCAACCACCACAGCTCCTTTCAGCAGGTGAGATCTTGGCTTTTCAGGAACTAGTGTGCCTGATGTGGGCTGTTTGAGGCTGCCATGAGGTGCTGCAGGATGCACACCAGAGAACTCGGCCTTGCAGATTTCTATTGCAAGCGACTGTGAGTTTCAGTCCACGCTATGGAATTGTTTCCTTAAGTCTTCTTCCTCCAGTTTTCAGAAAGTCAAACTAACAGAGTACAACAAAAATGGTGAGCAAATTTAGGCTCAGGTGTAGAACTGGGTCTACAAAAACTAGTAATAATAATAATAAAAAAAGATGTATAGATGTAGCCTCTATTTGTTACAATCTGAGATCTGCTTTGTTTCTGTTTGGGTTATTTCACTTTCCTATGCTTTGTATACTCAGGCCCTGCTACAGCAGCTGAGTAAGAAACTAACAGCAACAACTTCATGGGTTTCTACAAATCAGAGGTTGAATTATCTGGTGTGTTTTGTGGTATGCTCTGTACATCTAAATATCCACTTCAGACATTTCTGTTATTAACGAGTCTTGCTCCAGGCAAGGAGAAGTTTTGTCTTTCATAATCATAAAGGGTACACATGACATAAATTTACACTGGCTTGTACAGATTAAACACATTCTATAATGAACACTTCACAGCCTGTCTCCACAGGTGATCTATTTTTAAGCCAGAGGGATGGTGTAGAGAACAGTTAAGGGCAAAGCATCATTACAAAACCCAACAGCGAGTAGAAGACACATAATTCTTCACATCTTAGAGTGATATTGACGAGTACCTGTGAACACTGGATAGACTTTCATGGGCATAGGCTAGTTGATGTCACATCATGGCAAACCAAAGATTTGTTGCTTTCTGTTAAACCTCACAGAGAACCAGCAGGAATTTCACTGGGAGTACTTTAAACATCAGCAGAGTCAAATAAACAAACTTGCTAAACAAGATATATTTGGCTAACAAGCTTAAACAAACCTAGCAGGAGCAATTCAAAATTTAGACTCTAACAATGAGTTAACAGATCATTTCATAAATAAAGTTTCATAGTTTCAGTTAGGGTTGGAAGGGACCACAAGGATCATCTAGTTCCAACACCCCCCTGCCATGGGCAGGGACACCCCACACTAGATCAGGCTGGCCAGAGCCTCATCCAGCCTGGTCTTAAACACCTCAAGGGACGGGGCCTCAACCACCTCCCTGGACAACCCATTCCAGGGCTTCACCACTCTCACGGTGAAGAACTTCCTCCTCACATCTAGCCTGAATCTCCCCACCTCCAGCTTCATTCCATTCCCCCCTAGTCCTATCACTACCTGATAGCCTGAAAAACATCTTGTCACCACTATAATGGCTGCAGGTAGCATTTCAAAGCACTTCACCTGATCTGCTTACAGGATAGATAGCAGAAGCTTACGCTTAGACACAGGGATAAGGGATTTAAAGATCTCTGCACAAAGCCTCCCAAGTGTTATCCTTTCAGAGGGTCAAAGAAGGTAAAGAAAGCAGGAATGTGCCTTTCTCCTTTGAGCACAGCACTGCTTTAGTCTGCAGCAACACCATACAAAGTCTGCTAGCCGATAGCCAAACTATTGACTCATCTGAGCTCAAATGGTGGCTTCCCTGTACCTCTTTTAATTTTAGATGTAGCTATTTCTAACATTTCATTAGAAACTTCCCATGCTATCGGGAGTATTTCATATATCAGACTACAAAGGCAGTGGTTAAAATATTATGGGAACTTTAATTGCATGGTCTCCCCTTGCTGCAACATCTGATGAAGCAGAAAAGGCAGCTGTTACTGCAAGGGGTTTTGTCTCTCTGAAATAACTTGCTTTTCTCTGCCATGTTTCTGCATGTGTTAAAAAAACCCACGAGGCTTCTGTCCTCTTTTGTGCCAAAAGGTAGTGTTTGCCAATAAATCAGTGCTAATAAATCGCTATCCACACATTTCGAACTCCACAGTGAAATCAGAGGAAGCTCAGTCTGGAGTGTCACCCAATCTCTAAAGCAAACCTAAGTGCCCTGTTCCATTTACACCTTGCTGCAAAGCTGATTGGCTCGCTTCTGTCCTGCAGCCCTGTTGTGCAAACTCCAAACAAGTGACAATCCAGAAACAAATACTGAACTCCTTAAAGCACAGGGTGTAAGCTGAGTATACTCAAGCTTAAAGTGCTGCAGATGCCCCTTCTGACCTGTTTGCATCAAAACAAGAATGGTGGTGTGTGGAGTTGGAAACTGCTTGAGTGACACGGGCTATGTTTGCCATGGAAGTGATGGAATGCAGCTTAGGTACTTGTTTTCCCAAGGAAATAGTAAATACAAGGGCCACTTGGTTCTGCTGGCTGATTCTGTGATGGGAAGGAAGAAAGGACAGAGGCTAATGGGCTGCTTCTCCCAAAGTAATAACTGCAAGTGGATGAGGGCTGTTACAAAACATTGCAGTTGAGTTTCCTACCTCTGGATGACATCTGGATGAAATGTCTATTCTGTGACTAAATGGTTAAATGTATTCAGCTTTGCAGTATAAAAACTGGGGGGGAAATGGATTAATTTCTTAAGTGATGGCAAGATTTAACAGAACCTTTTTTCTTTTCAAATGTTATTCATACTAAACATTTACAAAAGGCTTCTTCTTAATAAACAGATGCTAAGCAGTCACAATTAACTCAGAGGAACGTATACCAAGCATAAAGCAACTGATTTTGGTGCTCTGCTATTTTGTGGATCGTGGCCTTGTTTGTAAAGTAAAATAAAATAAGCACTTGGCAGCATTGTTGTACTCTCTTCTGTACACAAAAGGGTAAATTTTGGCCATAACAACCCTATGCAGTGCTATAGGCTGGGGTCAGAGTGGCTGGAGAGCAGCCTGGCAGAAAGGAACCTGGGGGGACTGGATGATAAGTAGGCTGAACATGAGCCAGCAGTGTGCACAGGTGGACCAAGAAGGCCAATGGCATCCTGGCCTGGATCAGGAACAGTGTGGCCAGCAGGAGCAGGAAGGTCATTGTGCCCCTGTACTCAGCACTGGTTATGCCACACCTTGAGTACTGTGTCCAGTTCTGGGCCCCTCAGTTTAGGAAAGATGTTGAGTTGCTGGAAGGTGTCCAGAGAAGGGCAACAAAGCTGGGGAAGGGTTTGGAGCACAGCCCTGTGAGGAGAGGCTGAGGGAGCTGGGGTTGCTTAGCCTGGAGAAGAGGAGGCTCAGATGAGACCTTACTGCTATCTACAACTACCTGAACAGAGGTTGTAGCCAGGTGGGTGCTGGTCTCTTCTCCCAGGCAATCAGCACCACAAGAAGAGGATACAGTCTCAAGCTGTGCCAGGGCAGGTTTGAACTGGATGTTAGGAAGACATTCTACAAAGAGAGATTGGCCATTGGAATGTGCTGCCCAGGGAGGTGGTGGAGTCACCATCACTGGAGGTGTTTAGGTGGAGACTGGATGGGGTGCTTGGTGCCATGGTTTAGTTGATTAGATAGCACTGGGTGATAGGTTGGACACAATGATCTCAAAGGTCTCTTCCAACCTGGTTTATTCTATTCTATTCCAATTCTAGTTCTAAATTTCCAGTTGCTCAAAGGTATCAGTAATGAGCACCACTTGCCATTGACCTTAAAACCAGCAAGAGGTTTAGACATAACATGGGATTTAAAAGTGGATTTTAAGTGGCAGTCTTATTTGTCACCAGCACTGCAGTGATCTTGGGGGAAGGGAAATACACACTGACTGGCATGTGTATGAATTCATAGCAAGTTTCACAGCCTTTAGAACCGTGCAGCTGCTAGAAACTGCAAAAAAAGACCCCCACTCCACCCCACCTTTTCCACCAAAGGGCCCTCTTTACGCAGGGAGGGTTATATATAGATGTTGAGCTCCCTAAATGACTCCTTCAGTCAGGCTTCAGTGGAACCTCAATAGAAAACGAAAAGCTGCTTCTTACAGAAAGTAATTTGCATTGGCTAAGCCTCTGCCCCCAGCTGACTGACCTACGCTTAGTACTTCTTAAAAGTAGATGAGCAGTGCATGCTCTTGCTGGGCATTTTAATTTTCCAGTAAGAAAGCATGAAGAGAGATCTTCCTACAATCTTTGTTTCTGGTTCAGCAAAACCACCCCACAAACCCAGAAACAAAAACCCACACAGACTGCTGCATAGGAAGATACAGAAGAAGAGCATCCTCTTTTGAAGAGGAGTCTCCAGCAGGTTTCCTGGCCCATGGCTGCAGGGAGGAGAAAAAAAAAGAGCTGCATTTATTTCCCAGTGCAGTCTTCAGTTAAGCAAATATTCCTCTCTCCTGCTATCTGAGCTCAGCACTTAAGAAAAACAAGTTCCTCATTCACTTTTCCCCAGGAATGAAGTGCCACAGATTACATGTATGCAATTTTAGCAAACAAAAAGAGTGACCCTCTTGATGTTTATACACACACACGTAATTTTCTCAGCATATATCCTTTGTAAAGAAATCAACAGCAGCCCCACGTGATTAATCTGGCTGTTACGTGCTTTCTGGAGGGCACAGTGGTGGCCTTTAGCCTCCAATCCTCTCAAGATTCATGGAACAACAGAAGCTTTATTTTATTTCATAACTTCCACCGTCCTCAAGTCAGTCACTATGCTTTGTGCCCGACTGAAACGGATGCAAAACACAGCGATGGCAAGCAGACCTACTCCCAGATCTTATCATCATCTTTCCTATTTTCTTCTCCATCCTGATTTTGGGGTTGGTTTTACTTGTTTGTTTTTATTTCGATTTTTTTTTTTAACAAGACACCGGAATAAGATACCAGAGACACACTGCTCAGCCTGTTGCAGTTACCCAAGTGTCACCTCTAACAGTCTAGAAGTGAAATTGCCACTGCTGCTTCAGCCTGAGGCATGTGCAGCTGGGACCTCCTTTCCACCAGCCCACACACCAGGAGAGCTTGGATTCACACTGACTCAGGGCTGTCAAACTGCGGCACTCTATGACTTACAGATTAAAAATAAAAAGCTGGGCGAGAGCACGAAAGCTGCTTGTCAAACAGGGAGCAGCATCAAACCTCTCCCCCCACCCCAGGAGGGCTTTAGAGCAGCGCTTCAAATTCCCCCTCCGGCTGAACGCCCACCGCGCCCTTCGCTTCATTTACACCTCCCTTAGCCCCCCCCCCGGATACCCAAGGGCGGAAGGAGGCCACTCTGCAGACAAACAAGGCTGGGCAGCTCGGCAGCCTGCCCGCTCGGCCTGCTGCCCTCTGTGCCCCCCGCATCTCCTCTACCCTGGTCGCCAGGCTGCACCGGCCGCACCGCCCTCAACAGCCCGCTTCGCCCCGCCAGCTCCCCACCGCTTCCCGTCCCGCCGAGGCTGAGCTCCGCCGTTTTCCCGGCTGCTGGGGCCGGAGACGTGCTCCGGCCTTAGCCGGGGCTCCCCCACCCGCCCCTAACGCCGGGCAGCGGCCCAGGGCTCGGCGCGTTCCATTCCCATCGCGTCACGGGGTGGGGGTTGGGGGGGCACATCGGAAACCCCTCTCGCTCCTTCCAGAAGTGGGACATAAACCGCTCGTAGCCGCGGGTGCCCGATTAGGCGCAGGGGCTCCACAAGCCTACGCCCGGGGGAAGCGGGAGATGGCGGCGGGACGCGGCGGGGCGGGGAGGAGGGGTGGAGGGCGGAGTTGGTAGGTTCCGGAGGGGGCAGGCGATCGCCGAGCGCTGCAGCTGTCAGTTAGCCGCGGCGGGGCAAGCGGAGGCAGTCTGGTTCCTCAGGCTGCCGGGACCCACCGGCCCCGGGACTCCTCGCCCCGGGCCTCCCCGCGGCTCAGGGCGCGCTCCGGCGTGCGGCAGGTGCAGGGCGGAGGCGGCCCCGCCACCACCCCTCCGCCCGGCGGCGATGCCGGCGGTGCAGAAAACGGTGTCCGAGATCCGCTCCCGCGCAGAGGGTGAGTGCCGCTCGGCGCCCTCCTTCACCGCTCGTAGGGTCGGACGGGGAAGCTCGTCCGGCGTTCCGCGACCCTCAGGCGGGGAGCAGCGGCGGGGCTGCCGCGCCTGGCCGGGAGGGGGCGGCAGGGAGATGTGGCGGCGGGAGCCGGTGTCGCGGCGATGGCAGCTGCAGCGCCGGCCGCTCCTCACCGTGGCCTCCGGTCACGCTGTGTGCCCCCGGCGGGGCTACGGCGGCGGGTGCTGGCTGCGGCCGGGCATCGGCTCCGGCGCTGGGGTGTGAGCCTGGCTGCTGCCGTCGGCGGTGTTCTCGGTGCGGCCTCGTCCTGATGGCTACCCATTGTCTGCCGGGGCCGGTGAGCCCCGGGGGAAGCTGCCTGACCGCAGTTCAGGGCCAGCGGTTGTTTGTTCCCCGCTGTGTCTGCCTCCACGGCTCGCCGGCCCCGGGCGGGAGAGGCAGCGGTGGCTCATGGCCTGGGATATTCGTCCTAGGAATAAGCCGGGATAGCTCTCCTGTGTGTGATATGTCAGCGTACAGCGATCATCAACAATAAACGCTCCCGGTCCAGGGGATGCACCCGAAACCTTCAGACCCTGCGGATGTTTTATGCCCAACTAAGGGTTAGGATTGCCTAAGTGTCAAGAACCTTGTCAAAAAAAGCATCACTGCTGCGAAGTGATCTTAATATGCATTGCATGCAGAAGTAGAACTTGGAAGTCGCTGGTGCCGAAGCAGCAATCTGTTGGGACAGCTTGTGAGCCTGAGTTGCTGTAGGTGAGGCGACAGCAGTGTCACTAATGACGCACGCTTCCTGAGGCAGGTATTCATCCCTTTGTCTGAAAGTTTTTGCATCAGGTTGGTTGTTTCTGTGGCTTTGTTTGGAGGTAGAAACTTTCTCCCTTTATCGTTCTTTCTTTCCTTTTTTTCAAGCAAATGAATTTTTTTTACTATTTTTGTGTGTGTGTGTATTCTAGGAAGGGTATGAAGGAAGAACCAGTTGGGAGCAGGCTGTTACCTTGATGTTCTTTCCTGTTTCTCCTATGTTACATGCCTTCCTCCCCCAAAAGTAGGTTTGTGGGAGGAAACACTAACTGGCCAAGAAACAGAAGAATGTGTCTTTCTAAGAAGAAAGGAAGAAGACATAGCCTTCCAGGGACACTCTCAAAATGTGTTTGCAACCAGGGAGGCTGTGCTGTTATACCCACAGTGATTCAGAGATGTGTGTAATGGGACTAGCTAAACATCCAAATTTCAGTACTTAATTTCAGTTCTCTTCCAGTTACTCTTCTCCCAGACAGTTGGTCAGAAATAAATTGGAAAAAAATTGATGCTCTCTTGAAAATGATCTAATTACTGGACTCTTAACAGTTATTAAGTGGACAAATGTGATGTTCCCTGAAGGTAAATGTCTATCAAAGACGTGCAGATGCAGCAGCAGGGTAAAAACCCCAACGTTTTGGTTAATTTGAGTAGTGTTCAAGGTTGGATGACTGTCAACCAGTTGAACTCAGGGCTTAAGGGGCTTCTCAAAGATGCCTACTGTAGGACTGAAAAATAGATAATGAAACTTCTTTTAAGAAACTTAACTTTTAGCAAATGATGTGACAGTTTGTCATCATAACAGTGGAGTTACTGACTCATACTTTATGTAGTATTACCCAAAACAATGATTTAAAATCTGCTACTGTTTCCTTAATGTGACACTTGTTAATTTTATGTATATCCAGTTCACTTTATTTGCACTTGGCTCATTCACAGTGAAACTAATGTCAGTGACTGTCTTGCTTCCTTTTGCTGAGATAAATGGCTTCAAGTCTAATTGGTCCACACTGGATTGTGTGGCTGGCATTTCTGAACGGTTCTTTGTAAGTAAATATTGCTATTTTCTGGGGAAAAAAAATGGAAGTCCAGAGTTCTGCAGTGTGGGTTTCATCCCTAGCATTTGTGCTGGGAACTGTAAAACCCTAGGTCTGGCCATCACAGGAGTCTCTTAGATAAGCCCTGTGCAAAGTGATGATAAGGCTGCCTTCTGAGGCCTCCACCAAAGGTAGCTACAGTGCAGAGCTGTTAATGAAACGGTTCCTCTATGTTCTTTGGAGGCCACTGGTGACACTGTAATCACAAACAGTAGCCTCCATGACTGGACCATTTCTTAGAGTAGCCTAAGACTTGTGGAGTTCTGACAGACAAGCTTAGTATTACTTTCCTTATTCTAGAATTTCTGTATTATATCTTGGGCATCCAAACCTTATTTTTCTCTCCTGTCACTGCAGCAACTAATTTCTGCTTCAGAGACCTTTTCCATGGATCATGAGCTACCTTATCAGGCTGGACTGTCTTGACATCATCTCTGAAGTGAGCCCTCTGACATGAAGAGATAGTAATGCTGTTATTAGAGAAAATCAACTGTTGTGCTCAGATGAAATGGACTAAGAACTGTCAGAACGATGTGCACATTTATCATCCCCGAGAGCTGGCTGACAGTTGCACAGAGAAATTGACACTGCTGTCTGTAAATCCTTGCAGAATAAAACTTGTAGCTGTTTTTTTCATGTCTATGAGGCAATGTGTTACTTGCGTAGAGAAAAGAATTAGGTTAAAAGCAGCTACTACTTTTGTGGCACTCTTCCAAGCCTCCACAGGTTCTTGTGCACTTCATGGCTGATTAAAGAAAACCAGGCACACTTAGAACCCTTTTTAAATAGATTTATTTTTTGCCTGTTATCCTTGTTGCAAAGAGCACCTGCAGTTCACCATGAGCCTAGGAAATGATGCAGTTCTAAAGTGATGCATCTACCAGTGAAGTCTTGGTCAAAGCACGGAGATCTGCCCCTCTTAAACTATTTTAGAAATCACTACATGTGTTTTCACCACCAGAAACCTTAATGCAGAATCATACCTGGGCTTTTAGTGCTGTGGAAAGAATAGAAATAGAAATAGAAATAGAAATAGAAATAGAAATAGAAATAGAAATAGAAATAGAATAGAAATAGAAATAGAATAGAAATAGAAAAGACCAGGTTGGAAAAGACCTTCGAGATCATCAAGTCCAACCTATCATCCAACACCATCTGATCAACTAAACCATGGCACTAAGTGCTCCATCCAATCTCTTCCTAAACACCTCCAGTGATGGTGACTCCACCACTGCCCTAGGCAGCACATTCCAACGGCCAATCTCTCTTTCTATGAACAACTTCTTCCTAACATCCAGCCTAAACCTCCCCTGGTCAGCTTGAGACTGTGTCCTCTTGTTCTGGTGCTGGTTGCCTGGGAGAAGAGACCAACCCCCACCTGGCTACAACCTCCCTTCAGGTAGTTGTAGAGAGCAAGAAGGTCTCCCCTGAGCCTCCTCTTCTCCAGGCTAAGCAACCCCAGCTCCCTCAGCCTCTCCTCGTAGGGCTTGTCCTCCAAACCCTTCATCTGCCCCTCCTAAACTACTTCAGAAATCACTACATGTGTTTTCACCACCAATAACCTTAATGCAGAATTGTACCTGGGCTTTTAGTGCAGTGGAAATAGCATTGGTGTCGTGTATTCTGTAGTTGCAAAGCACATAGGGATTCTCTGAGTAGTGTAGCCTACATCTAGCTTTATTAAATACAGTGTTGAACTAGGGTTATTTTAGCTATATATAGCTGCACAGTTTATATATGCAGCTATTAAATAAGATGAGATGGAATCATTGAAAGCATTTTATTTCTTTGGAGAATGGAATTGCTTTGGCAGTTCTTATTAGAGTTCTCTGAAGATTGAAGCATTATTTCTTTTCCTCCATGTGTTGGTAGAGTTCAGTGAACTATATTAGGTCATCTGGAAAGGGTAGAGTATCTTAAGGGGGCCTACAAGAAAGTTGGGGAGGGGCTTTTTAGGGTGTCAGGGTGTGATAGGACCAGCGGGAATGGAAAAAAAAATAGAGATGGGTAGATTCAGGTTGGATGTTAGGAAGAAGTTCTTCCCCATGAGGGTGGTGAGACACTGACACAGGTTGCCCAGGGAGGTGGTGGAAGCCTCATCCCTGGAGGTTTTTGCAGCCAGGCTGGATGTGGCTGTGAGCAACCTGATGCAGTGTGAGGTGTCCCTGCCCATGTCAGGGGGGTTGGAACTGGATGATCCTAGGGTGTCCCTTCCAACCCTAACAATTCTGTGATTCAAGGTGCTGTGGTGCTATCTACCAACAACAGTAGGTAATACCTAGTTCTTCA
Organism: Colaptes auratus; assembly: GCA_015227895.2. Taxonomy (NCBI): domain Eukaryota; kingdom Metazoa; phylum Chordata; class Aves; order Piciformes; family Picidae; genus Colaptes; species Colaptes auratus. The sequence goes on from CM037643.1 coordinate 7,306,454, forward strand.
TATTAGTGAAGCTAAATGCCTGTATGAAAAGTAAATGAAGCTGAACTTGTGCAAGATGAGATGCCTTTCACATGAAGAGGGAGAGAGTTTTGAAATTCTCTGGTAGTCATCAGATTGTCTTCAGCAGACCATCTGGTTTTGTAAGGCCTCATATATACTTAGGTGTCTCTACTCGTGGATGATAGAACCACTTAGCATTTTACCAGAGGTAGTGCTCTTGTATTTAGGGGTCACTTGTAACTTGTATTTAGGGGTGGGGTTTTTTTTTGCCAAGTCTGTTTTGCAGAATACTGTTGACATCCCAGTGCTTCATGGCAAAGGCTTGGCCATCTCAGAGGTTCCAGCAGGTTCAATCAGATCAATGCAGTTCCCTTCTGTGCTCTGATCCTGAGGAGGACAGGCTGAAGGTTCCCATTCCTGTTTTGTCATCAGAGATGGCATTGCCACAAATTACTCTGAAGGCACTGTCTCCTTCATGATGGACTCTTTGAACTGGGCTGCTTTTGAATGATGTACTAGGAGAAGAAGAAAGAACTCTTAGTAATTAAGGGAAGGACATTAAAATACTTCTGATCATTTGAATGAGAGCTTTCCCTCTGTCCCTTTCTACATTGCAGGCTATCTGCATTTCATAGATTCATAGAATGGTTCAGTTTGGAAGGGACTTTGAAGATCATTTAGTTCCAACCCCCTTGCTGTGCCAGGGACATGTCCTGATAGACCAGGTTGCTCAAGGCCTTGTATGCCTCCAGGGAGGGAGCAGCCACAACTTCCCTGTGCAACCTGTTCCAGTGTCTCACTACCCTCACTGTAAAGAATTTCTTCCTAATATCCAGACTAAATCCACCCTCCTCAAGCTTCAATACATTCCCTCTTGTCATAGCAAAACAAGACTTGTAAAAAGTCCCTTCCCAGCTTTCTTGCAGGCCCCCTTCAGGTACTGGAAGGCCACTATAAGGTCTCCCTGGAGCCTTCTCTTTTTCAGGCTGAAGAGACCCAATTTTGATGTTCTCCAGCCCTTTGATCATCTTCATGGCCCTCCTCTGGACATCAAACCATCAGTTTGATGTGTCTCTTGTGCTGTGGGCACCAGAACTGGATGCAGTACTCCAGGTGGGGTCTCATGAGGAAGAATAAAGCAGGAGAATCACCTTCCTTGTCCTGCTGGTCACACTTCCTTTGATGCAGCCCAGCACAAGGTTGCCTTCTGCAAGTGCATATTGCCTGATCATGTTTTCATCAGCTGACACCCCCAAGTCCTTCTCCTCCAGACTGCTTTTGAGCCCCTCCTCACCCAGCCTATGTTTGTGCTTGGGATTGCCCCAAGCCAGGTGCAGGACCTTGCACTTGACCTTGCTGAAGTATGTGAGGTTGGCTTGGGCCCACCTCTCAAGCCTGTCTGAATGATATCCCTTTCCTCCAGCACGTCAATTTCACCACACAGCTTCGTCCATTTCTCCTGAGGAAAATCAGACTGTTTAGGGAATGAAAGCTGAAACTGTTACACTCCCCTACTCATGGAAAATATTTACAAACTTCATTGTCAAAACTGTTTCAGGAAGAGTCCCTGCAAATACTGCTTGTTGGAACAGTTGCTTCCTCCAAGTTTATTCTTGGAAGCAAAATATTGTCTTGAGTGAATCTCTTGAAGGAGAAAGCTCAAGTTGGTTGTTCAGGGGCGGTTTTGTTTCTTCTTACTGCTGTTTATTTAGGCTTTGTTCTTGTTGAAGATACTCTTTTTTGCTGTCAAAAACGAAAATGCATATCCTAGGCAAAATACACATTTTTGCTATGAATTTTAATTTGGGTACAGCTCATAGCCTGGGAAGTAACTACCTAGCAGTTTTTGGCAATTCTACTTTCAAATTTTTCCCCCTTTCTTTTCTTTCCCCACTCTTGCATATGATTTCTACCCTTTCTTTAGCTTCAAACAGATTAAAGGAAATCCTGGGCCAAAACCTCAGTTGTTTATGGAGTGACACTGAATGCAATTTGTGGTATTTTGTGCTTATCCATCAATGCAATTTGTGGTATTTTGTGCTTATCCATCACTGATTGCCATATTCTCATTTCAGCTAGCAAATTGGAATGGAATGGAATGGACTGGACTAGACTAGACTAGACTAGACTAGACTAGAATAGAATAGAATAGAATTAACCAGGTTGGAAAAGACCTTCAGGATCATCAAATCCAACCCATCACCCAACACCATCAAATCAACTAAACCATGGCACCAAGTGCCTCATCCAGTCTCTTTTTAAACACCTCCAGGGATGGTGACTCTACCACCTCCCTGGGCAGCACATTCCAATGGCCAATCTCTCTTTCTGTGAAGAACTTTCTCCTCACCTCCAGCCTAAACCTCCCCTGGCACAGCTTGAGACTGTGTCCTCTTGTTCTGCTGCTGGTTGCCTGGGAGAAGAGACCAACCAAATATTATGTGTAGCCATTCTAGTTTATGCAACAGCTATGTAACTGAGTTTTTTGCTTAGGGTAATAGTTGCATTGCTTGGATACTGAAGCATTTTTTTCAATTGGGTTTGGCCCTGTAGTGGCATAAAACAAATCAGAAAGTGTAATTCTGAGTATTAAGAGAAAATTAGTTTTTGAAACTTGCCATTTCTATGTAATTGTCAGATGCTTGCCTGTCAGTGGGGACATGTAAGAATGTACATCATGCAATCTGGTTGATAATTCAGCTGTTGTCAAACACCAGCACAACTCTGGTTAAATATTTAGAATAGAATAGAATAGAATAGAATAGAATAGAATAGAATAGAATAGAATAGAATAGAATAGAATAGAATTAACCAGGTTGGAAAAGACCTTTGAAATCATCAAGTCCAACCTATCACCCAAGACCATCTAATCAACTAAACCATGGCACCAAGCACCCCATCAAGTCTCCTTTTAAACACCTCCAGTGATGGTGACTCCACCACCTCCCTGGGCAGCACATTCCACTGGCCAATCTCTCTGGGAAGAATTTCTTCCCACATCCAGCCTAAACTTCCCCTGGCGCAGCTTGAGACTGTGTCCTCTCCTTCTGTCACAGGTTCCCTGGGAGAAGAGACCAACCCTCACCTAGCTACAAACTCCCTTCAGGTAGTTGTAGAGAGCAATAAGGTCTCCCCTGAGCCTCCTCTTCTCCAGGCTAAGCAATGTTGCAAGCCACAGCAGAGGAAGAAAAACCTTGGAATATATCTGTTTGTCTTTCTGTTTGGCAGGTCTTAACTAGTACAACATCCTAATTCCTGCCTGAAACATGATAATACAATAATACAATAAACCAGGTTGGAAGAGACCTTCAAGATCATTGCGTCCAACCTATCAACCAATCCAACCCACCCAAACAACTAACCCATGGCACCAAGCACCCCATAAAGTCTCCTCCTGAACACCTCCAATGAGGGTGACTCCACCACCTCCCCGGGCAGCCCATTCCAATGGGCAATCACTCTCTCTGTATAGAACTTCTTCCTAACATCCAGCTTAAACCTCCCCTGGCACAGCTTGAGACTGTGTCCTCTTGTTCTGGTGCTGGTTGCCTGGGAGAAGAGACCAACCCCCACCTGGCTAAAACCTCCCTTCAGGGAGTTGTAGAGAGCAAGAAGGCCTCCCCTGAGCCTCCTCTTCTCCAGGCTAAGCATCCCCAGCTCCCTCAGCCTCTCCTCACAGGGCTGTGGTCCAAACCCCTCCCCAGTTTTATTGCCCTTCTCTGGACACATTCCAGCAAGTCAACATCTTTCCTAAACTGAGGGTCCCAGAACTGGACACAGGACTTGAGGTGTGGCCTAACCAGTGCTGAGTACAGGGGCAGAATGACTTCCCTGCTTCTGTTGGCCAAACTATTCTTGATGCAGGCCAGGCTGCTATTGGCCTTCTTGGCCACCTGGACACACTGCTGGCTCATGTTCAGCTGACTATCGACCAGTACCCCCAGGTCCCTCTCTGCCTGGTTGCTCTCCAGCCACTCTGACCCCAGTAGAATGTCCCTAAGGAAGATTGAGTAGCTCCTGACTGAACTCAGATGTAAAAAGGAAACATACAAGAGCTGGAAGTGAAGAGACATTACTGGAAGGGGAGTATAAATAAATAGGGTTTGTGAAGTCCACCTAGGGTTTAATCTGGTGGGGGATTGTTGGAAGTCCTTCTTTTTTTCCTTCAGATTTAACAGCAGGAAGAATGTGCCTGTGGAAAATGTGGTCCCACTGCTGAATGTGGCAGGGAACTTGGAAACAAAGAACACGGAAAGGATGCAGTACTTAGAGCCCACTCCACTTTGGACTCTTCATAAGATCAGGCTTTGGGAACCACAGATTCCTGACACTAGTGGGAAAGTCTGGAGCAAGAAGGACTTACCTCAGTGGAGGAGGACCAGCTTAGGGAGCACTTAAACTGGGATTGCATGAGTCCATGGGATCTGATTGGATGCATTCATGAGTGCAGAGGCAGCTGGCATGAATCACTGTAAGGCCATTCTTGCTGATCTTTGAAAGGTCATGGCTGTCTGGAGGGGGTTTCAGAGGCCTGGAAGAGTATAATTGATCTCCTGTAGGGTAGCTTACATTAATTTTCTTTGTTTGCTTACAATAATTTTCTGTGTTTGCTTAGTTTTAATTGTGACAGTGAATGTCCTGTGAGCATTTCTCAGAAGAGATGGTTTGTCCAAGCAAATAGAATTAGTCAGTTTGATTTAATGTAGCTGTAGTAGACACAGCTTTTTTAAATTATTATTATTATTATTATTATTAATTTTCATTATTCAGGCATCCTTTTGGAAAACCTTTTTTTTTCCTGGCATTGAGAGTAATGGTTAAATTCCCATGAAGGTTTTATAACAAATGTACCTGTTTATGTGTTCTTTTGCAAACTCCTAATTGTCACACTAATAGTAGTGTTATATATATATCTTTTTCTTACATAGCATATATAGGTCTTATATAGTATATATTTCTTATATAGTATATATAAGAAATGGTCTTGCAGCCCAGAAGGCAAATCACATCCTGGGCTGCATCAAGAGGAGCATAGCCAGCAGGTCAAGGGAGGTGATTCTCCCCCTCTGCTCTGCTCTGGTGAGACCCCACCTGGAGTACTGTGTCCAGTTCTGGAGCCCTTATTACAGGAAGGATCTGGAGGTGCTGGTCTGTGTCCAGAGAAAGGCCATGAGGATGATCAGAGGGCTAGAGCTCCTCTCCTAGGAGGACAGACTCAGAGAGTTGAAGCTGTTCAGTCTGGAGAAGAGAAGGCTCCAAGGAGACCTAATTGTGGCCTTCCAGTATCTGAAGGGGGCTACAAGAATGCTGGTGAGGGACTTTTTAGGGTGTCAGGGAGTGATAGGACTGGGGGGAATGGAAAAAAACTAGAAATGGTTAGATTCAGATTGGATGTTAGGAAGAAGTTCTTCCCCATGAGGGGGGTGAGACACTAGAGCAGGTTGCCCAGGGAGGTGGTAGAAACCTCATGCCTGGAGGTTTTCAAGTCCAGGCTGGATGTGACTCTGAGCAATCTGATGTAGTGTGAGGTGTCCCTGCCCGTGGCAGGGGATGTTGGAACTGGATGACCTTGAGGTCCCTCCCAACCCTGACAATTCTATGATTCTATGATATAGGTCTTACACAGTACATATAGGTCTAGTATAGTATGTAAAGACTTATTTAATACATGTAGGTCTTATCCAGTTGCAATGTACATTATACATATTTACACACACATGTCTAAAATACAATCTGTGCATGCCACACTCGTTTAAAAGAGGCACTAAGGGGAAAGTGTGTTACATGTGTATACTGAGCAGGTACACAGTGCAGGAAAATAGATGAAGTAACATGAAAGAAATTGTATAAAGTTTGCATAGTAGATGTCCCTTCCTGTAAAGTCAGCGATGACCAATGATAAATTTTACATGCAGACCTTGAAACTGCCCTGCTTGAATGATCTCTCTACAATATGGAGATCTTCTGAGTTTGTAATGTTTAATTGTCAGATAACTACATTTTTCATGCAAAGCCTTAGGTTGGAAGGGACCTAAGAGATCATCTGCTCCAACCTCCCCACCATGGGCAGGGACACCTCTCAACTAGACTCAAGCTGCTCAAGGCCTCATCCAACCTGGCCTTGACCATCCCCAGGGAGGAGGCAGCCACAGCTTCTCTGTGCAGCCTACTCCAGAATCCCACCACTCTCACACTAAAGAACTTCTTCCTAAGACCCAGTCTAAACCTACTCTCCCTGAGCTGAAAACCATTCCCCCTTGTCATGTCTCTAGAAACTCTTATGAAAAGTCCCTCTGCAGCCTTCCTGTAGGATCCCTTCAGGTATGGAAGGCAACTATAAGGTCTTCTGGAGTCTACTCCAGGCTGAACAACCCCAACTCCCTCAGCCTATCCTCACAGCAGAGTTGTTCCAGCCCTCAGATCATCTTTGTAGCCCTCTTCTGGACTCACTCCAACAGCTCTGTGTCCTTTTTATTGCATGTAGTCCAGAATTAGTGATATTATTAGTATATTCTTGAATGTCTTACGTTTTTCTTACTCTCTTGGTGTCTTTCTTTATGAAATATTTGTAGTGGCAAAAGCTATTTAACTGGACTCATGAATTCAGCAGACATTTACAGTTGTTATTCATTATTACATGTCTAAAGCATGTTGACTGTGTAGCTTTTATCCTCATAGCTAACCAAAATTATGTAAAGACTGACAGCTTGGGTTTTTTATTAATCAGCATTGCTTGCTATTGGGAGAACATACAAACAGTATGAGTTCACATTCACAAGAGATGTCTTTCTTTTATTGTGAAGTGCCTTGAATCTTGTGTACAGAAATCTATTTATGTGGAAAATCATGCTGTGTTTTTATAGGCTATGAGAAGACAGATGATGTTTCAGAGAAAACTTCTCTAGCTGACCAAGAGGAACTGAGAACTATATTCATCAATCAGCCCCAGCTGACCAAATTCTGCAATAACCATGTCAGGTATTAACAATTCAATATGTTGATGCATATTGAATTTCAGAACATTTCATGCTGCATAGCAAAAAATGAAGGGAGAGACTGTTTATTTCATTTCATAGAATCAACCAGGTTGGAGAAGACCTCAGAGATCAAGTCAACCTAATACCTAATACCTAACACCTCATGACAACTAAACCATGGATTCAAGTGCCGCATCCTATCCTTTTTTGAACACCTCCAGTGATGGTGACTCCACCACCTCCCTGGGCAGCACATTCCAATGGCCAATTACTCTTTCTGGGAAGAACTTTCTCCTCACCTCCAGTCTAAACTTCCCCTGGTACAGCTTGAGACTGTGTCCTCTTGTTCTGTCGGTGGTTGCCTGGGTGAAGAGACCAACCCCCACCTGTCTACAACCTCCTTTCAGGTAGTTGTAGAGAGCAATAATTTCTGACCACTAATTACAGCAAAGAGCGTGGCAGATCCCTGTCATTTACAAACCTGACCTTCCCAGTTTTTGAGAACAGGGTGAGAAGTGGAGGAAGGGTTGCCTTTGCAGGGTTGCCTTTACAGCTGCATCATCAGCATATCCCTGGAGTATGGATTTGTTCTTCAGCTTTCAGTTCATCTGAAGTTCAGTTCATCTTGTCACCTTTGAACAGAATCCTGGTGCTGGTAGCGATGCACTTTTCCTGAGCATGGTGGTGTTTATGCTTTGGAAACTCTTTTTCAGTCACCCATCTTAGAAAACTAGCTTTGAATTTCAAGCTTGGGCTTTAGGGCTTTGATGATTTACAGTGTGGCTGAGGGTGGTTGTTTTTTTTTGAGGTATTTCTGAATTTTAGTGAACACATACATTTGATCTGAGGACATCCTCAGCTTCTGTTGTTAAAAGTCCAAGTAAATGAATGGCAAAGATATCCCTGTCCCAAGCAGGGGTGGTTTTTCTGAAGGTACCTTTGATATTTGGAGGAATTGTATAGATAGTGAGAAAAATGGGAGGTTGGGGGGCTGGAAAGGGCTACCTTGTGGACTTGAGATACTTTATAATGCTTTTTTTCTTTGTCTATACAACTTCCCTTTCTTTCCCTCTGTGTTTTGGACAGTGTTGACCCTTTTTGCAGGATATATTTATTGCACTGTTAAATGCATTGGTTTATGCAAAGTTAGATATTATTACTGTTAAAAGGGGTTGAAACTACTCTTCTGAGTCTTTGGCATGGTCATTTTCACTGTTAACTCTTTTAGGACCTTAGATGCTAGCAGTCTGTTCTGAAGTGGAATGCTGACACAGAGCTGGAAGTTCAAAGCTTTTGTGATGATGCCTTAGCAGAGATCATTGCATTAAGATGAATTCTATTCTATTCTTCCAGCCTAGCAAAGCTATACTTAGTATCCAATATTTATGAGTTTGAAAGAAAAAAAAATGAGCTTTCCATTCAGTGAAGGGCATAGGGTTTTGGTTTTTTATCTTTTAATACTGTTTTATAGTTTTAATAACTTCCTAAGTGCCCTGTTCAAGTAACTAGCAATAGAACGAGAGGAAATGGCCTCAAGTGTTGGCAGGGGAGGTTTAGGTTGGATAGTAAGGAAAATGTCTTTACTGAAAGAGTGGTCGGGCATTGGAACTGGCTACCCAGGGAGGTGGTGGAGTTACCATCCCTGAAGGTGTTTAGAAAACCTGCAGACAATACAATACAATAAATACAATACCATACCATACAATACAATACAATGCAATACAATACAATACAATACACCATGTTGAAAGAGACCTTCAAGATCATCGCGTCCAACCCATCAACCAATCCAACCCACCTAAACAACTGAACCATGCAGCCAAGCACCCCCTCAAGTCTCCTCCTGAGCACCTCCAATGAAGGTGACTCCACCACCTCCACAGGTAGCTGATTCCAATGGGCAATCACTCTCTCTGTATAGAACTTCTTCCTAACATCCAGCCTAAACCTCCCCTGGTGCAGCCTGAGACTGTGTCCTCTTGTTCTGGTACTGGCTGCCTGGGAGAAGAGACCAACCGCTGCCTGGCTACAACCTCCCTTCAGGTAGTTGTAGAGAGCAAGAAGGTCACCCCTGAGCCTCCTCTTCTCCAGGCTAAGCAACCCCAGCTCCCTCAGCCTCTCCTCATAGGGCTTGTGTTCCAAACCCCTCACCAACTTCGTTGCCCTTCTCTGGACACGTTCCAGCAAGACAACATCCTTCATGGCACTTCAGGACACAGTTCAGTGGGCATAGTGGTGCTGGTTTGGTTATTGGACTTGGTCTTAGAGGTCTTGTTCAGCCTGCCTGATTCTGTGGTTCTGTAAATTCAGTTGATCCTGTTGATGATTTTTTGGTAAAAATTTTAAATTTTATTTTTGGTGTTGAGTTGTGCAAACTCCTACCCAGCACAGAAGCTCTGCAGCTCCCCTATCCTGGCTTAGCACCCTGCTCACTCTGCCTGTTACACCTCTTCCCCCAAAATCCTCTCTGAACTGGAGTTAATGTGCAGTTACCTACCGGTGTACACCATGGCTTGTAGGGTAGAGTACTCCTCTGGGGCCAACAGCTGTGGGCTTGGGGCTTGCCTTACCTGTTTCCTCAGCAGTGGAGCAACTGCCTGACTACTGCCTTCTCTTTATTTTTCCCCCTCTCCTCATTGCCTCTAAATGAGTGGCAGCAGGGCTTGACTGCTTCCCACAAAGCAGGCAGAGGTGAGAAGGGAACTTCTTGTCTCTACATGGAAGCTCCAGGCAGTCTCTGTGTGGCAGGTTCATGGACACCTGCAGGGTTGTCTCTGTGGAAGTCGTTCTGGTTCAGCCAAAACAAATCTGTTTGCTAGCACAGAAATTACAAAAGGTTCTGTTTTGTTTGAATGGTTGAGTTACTGAGAAGGGAAGAAATAAATATGAATATTTGGGTTTGTACTTTAATCATAGCCTGTGTTTTTTGTCTGTTTTCTCTCAGCACTGCAAAGTACAACATAATCACATTCCTGCCAAGGTTCCTTTATTCCCAGTTCAGAAGAGCTGCTAATGCATTTTTTCTTTTTATTGCATTACTTCAGGTAAGATCAACAATAAGATGCTCATATTTGAAACTTGTTGAGAGAGCATTTGTACCACAGTGTTCTGCAGAGATGCTGAGGTTCTTGCTGAGCCTTGCAGAGCAGGAAATGTGTAAACATACCATCGAGAAACACTTGGGCTTGGGGGGGAATGTTTACTTCTTGGAGATAACACAATGCAGACACAGATGTTTCTGTAAAGCAGGTTAAATATAGCTGAAGTACAGGTAAAAAAGACTGTTGTGGCAGGAAAATGTCATTTGAACAGACCTGCCATACACAGGCAAATGGTCCCTATGGTTAGCATTTTTCATACTGCCTGAAAAAAATGATGATGAACTTAAATCCTGTAGTCTGTTTTGAGAGGTAAGAATTGCAGCTGAGGAAAAGAAATTGTTTATGATCTCTTAGCAGTTGAAGTTGATAAAGCAGACTGTGGGTTTTTTTTAATACTATTCTGTGAATGCATTACCTGGTGATGAATACAAATTGAGCTCTAGGTAGTTGCAGTGATAATTACCATTGGCTGGTTCTGCATTCTTAATCATATCTGACAAACTGACCCTTTCTGCACTATTTCTAGTCCATGTTTGAGAATGTGTTGATTTATTGTGCTAGGAATTACCACAAACAAAACTTACTGAAACAATGGCACATATATTACCATGTGCACTTTCCCCCCCCTCACTTCAGATGTTTCAGCAAGTGAAAGTTGATTCCTCTGTAGTTACTCAGATTTCTTCAGCTTCCACTTTAAGTGCTTGGAGCAATTTCCTTGGGCTGTGTCTGCACAGATAGCTCACATGTTTTCTAGGGGTAAAAAAAATGAAGCTCTGAGAGTTTCATTAAGATGTCTGCCTGTAAACCTTTGGCTTCTAAACAAACAGCCTTTTGACCCCATCTGGCATCTTGGGCTAATCCAGTGGCCCAGCAGCATTTCTCGTGGTGCCACCATGCACATCAAGCTAGTAACACAGACTGTGAGGTTTCAGAACCTGCTTGTGGCTTGGTATGACTGGGTGAGAGGTCGACAGGTAGGTGTTTAGGGTGGACACAGTGCAATGTTAGGTGGTGGAATGTTAGGATTTACAAGTCAACCATCTCCTGTCAGGCTATCAGTCTGAGATCACAGTGGTAGGATTAAGAAATACAGGTTAAAGGAACCAGGGTGCAGGCTGGTGCCTCTTCTGCTTTCATATTTTGCCTGGAAAATAATGTTTAATAGGAATGGGAGAGCTTAAGCACACATGTTAGAGGGGAATGAAAGGGTAGTAATAGCTGGAAAAGTGATGGCCCCTTTTCCCTTGTGGCCAACTCAGTAATTGCTTGAAAAGTGTGGTCTAGAGTTACCTGGAAAATAAATCTTTGTTGGTCTTACTCCAAGAAACACAGCATGTGTACGTATAACATCCTGTTTTCTTTCAGATGCACAATGTAGTGGTAGCAAAAAGAAATGTCTATAATAACAGAAATAACTTTGGCAGGGTTTTCAAACCCTTTTATGACAAAATGAGGATGTCTCCTGAGCACATTGAGGCACCGCTTATTAGTGCAGGCTTTTCTTGCACAGATCTCATTTTAGTCATATGGGCTGTGGAGGCAGCAATCCTATCAATTACTAATGTTGCCATAAAGGTAATTAGAGATAATCATCCATGGATGTCACATAAGTAGCTTCATCTTCTCAGCACTTACTTTGACCACACATTCACTTGCCATCTTGCTTGGCATAAAATATGGGCTGGCAGAAAGTAGCTCCTTGAATTTTGGCCATTAATAACTAGTGTGATCCACCTGGAGCACCTCTGCCATGAGGACAGGCTGAGGGAGTTGGGGTTGTTCAGTCTGGAGAAGAGAAGGCTCCAAGGAGACCTTATTGTGGCCTTCCAGTATCTGAAGTGGGCTATAAGAAAGCTGGGGAGGGACTTTTTAGGGTGTCAGGGAGCAATAGGACTAGGGGGAATGTAACAAAACCAGAGATGGGTAGCTTCAGATTGGATGTTAGGAAGAAATTCTTCCCCATGTGGGTGGTGAGATGCTGGAACTGGTTGCCCAGGGAGGTGGTGCAAGCCTCATCCCTGGAGGTTTTTTTTAAGCCAGGCTGGATGTGGCTCTGGGCAACCTGATGTATTGGAAAGTGTCCCTGCTCATGGCAGGGGGGTTGGAACTGGGTGATCCTTGAGGCCCCTTCCAACCCTGACAATTCTGTGATTCTGTGAAAGTATCTCTTAGAGATTAAAACTGCGAGGAAGTGAAAATACCTTGGACTTGTGCCCATTTTCCCCAAAATGGGAACTGAAGAAGCTAATTGTGTTTTATAAATGCATATTTTATTTTACATTGAAATACAGAAAGGGAAGGGTAAATATTCTGCAGACAGTAACACTTCTGAAAGAAACTCCACTCTTCTATTTAAAACAGAAATACTGTTTTAGTTTACCACCTTCTTTTGGATTGAAGGCACCAGCCGTCCCTTGGAAACAGTCAGCACCATGTTTAAAAAGTGAATTCAGTTGTCTGCATGTGCACAGAAAGCACTAAAAATAAGTTTCAACATTTTTTTCTCTCTCTTTTTTGTTTTGTTTGTTTGTTTGTTTGTTTTAACAGCAAATCCCAGATGTATCCCCAACAGGCCGTTACACCACGTTGGTCCCTCTCTTATTTATTTTAGCTGTAGCTGCAGTGAAGGAGATAATAGAGGACATTGTAAGTATTTTATGGCAAAATTTTGTGAGTGGCTTTCAAGGTTTTCATAGGTTATATAGTACAAATGTTTTGTGGAGTAATTCTGTGTTGAACCGTTCTTGCCTTCTGGATGCTTTCAGAATAGAATAGGGTTGTTACTAACAAGAGTAGAATGGTTTCAATGGAATGGAATGGAATGGAATGGAATGGAATGGAATGGAATGGAATGGAATGGAATGGAATGGAATGGAAGTAGAATAGAATAGTAGAATAGAGTAGAAGTAGAATACCTGGGAGGTATTCAGGAGGAGACTTGATGGGGTACTTGGTGCCATGATCTAGTTGTTTAGGTGGGTTGGATTGGTTGATAGGTTGGACACAATGATCTTGAAGGTCTCTTCCAACCTGGATTTATTGTATTGTATTGTACCTCCAATGATGGCAGTGCCACCACCTCCCCCAGCAGCCCAGAGGCATCTAGAGCTGCTTCAGAAGATGAACCTTTAATGGTGTTAGGATTTGAGGGTGTGTTTCCTGTATATACAAGTGGCAATAACATGGTAAAGCAGTGACTTGTGTTTATTGCATAGATTGCTTCTAGTCAAACACTTTCCATTAATGAAGTACAAGCACACTCTTAAAGTGCATACTTGGAACCAAAGGCTCCACAGCCCCCAGTCAAGTCCTGAATATTGCCAGTTTTCTTAGGTAAGAGCTCAGCTAAAAGAAGATGGGAAGCTACTGAACTCATCTTGTGTGGAATCTATTTTAAAACCAAATAACCTTTAAATATTTGGCTAGAAAATATTCTTTTCTTTTTTCCATTCTGCAGGGGCAGAGGCCTTTACTCCCACTAATTATAGTTGTGAACTGGATTCTAATTCAATCTGTGAAGGAGATACTAGACTAATATTTTATAGAAAAATTGGGAGCACTTCTGGCTTTAGTCCAGTCCATGGAGAGGTTAGAATTAAAGAAGGAAAATTATTCCCAAGATCCTTTATATGGTTACATCTCTATTTGAGGTGCCTTTAAAGAAACACAGCACAAAGTTGAAGATCTAAGGAGGCTGCATAGTCTCAAGCATCTATCACTCATCCTTCATACTTGCAACTGTACAGCCTTTTGTTTCATGAGTAAATACTTCCTGGACCTTTCTAAACAGTGCTGCTAGAATTAGTGTGTGACACTTTTAGTATGTTTAGAATGGTAATCTCTTTGGTTTAATGCATTTTAGGTGTATGAGTGCAGGTCACTAATGTGCCAGTTGAAAAATGGTTTTCCCCCCATTGGAATGGAATGGAATGGAATGGAATGGAATGGAATGGAATGGAATGGAATAGAATAGAATAGAATAGAATAGAATAGAATAGAATAGAATAGAATAGAATAGAATAGAATAGAATAGAATAGAATAGAATAGAACCGAACCGAACCAGGTTGGAAGAGACCTTCAAGATCATCGCGTCCAACCCATCACCCAACACCACCTAATCAAATAAACCATGCAACCAAGCATCCTCTCAAGTCTCCTCCTAAACACCTCCAATGATGGTGACTCCACCAGTTGTCAAATCCAGATCTCAGTCTAGGTCCATGCATCTCTTCAGTTCTGAAGTTACATGCACAATGTCTTGGTTTCACTGCTGTGAAACATGTTGTAAGCAAGGGTTTGTAGACAAGAAGGGGAATAGACCTTTTGCAGTTTTTCCCAGTGCTCCAGCCCAATTTACTGCACTCCAGTGCAATTTACTGCTGTCTTCCATATCCTGCTGCCAGGTGTGATCTGCTGATGCCTGATGGCCAGGAACAAACGTGCCCCCACCTACACCAAGCTTTCCTTGTCACTCTCTAGTCAGTGTTTGTGGCAGTAGTCATTTTTCTTTCTTCATGCATTGAGGGAAAGCTTTTAAAAGAGCTGGGATATTGCCATGATTTATAGAATCAGTAAAGTTGGAAAAGACTTCAAAGGTCATCAAGTCCAACCTGTCACCCAAGACCTCATGACTACAACACCATGGCACCAAGTGCCATGTCCAGTCCCCTCTTGAAAACCTCCAGGGACAGTGAGTCCACCACCTCCCTGGGCAGCACATTCCAATGGCTAACAACTCTCGCTGTGTAGAATTTCTTCCTAACATCCAGCCTAAACCTCCCCTGGCACAGCTTGAGACTGTGTCCTCTTGTTCTGGTGCTGCTTGAGAAGAGACAACCTCCACCTGGCTACAACCTCCCTTCAGGTAGTTGTAGAGACCAAGGTCTCCCCTGAGCCTCCTCTTCTCCAGGCTAAGCAACCCCAGCTCCCTCAGCCTCTCCTCATAGGGCTTGTCTTCCAAACCCCTCACCAACTTTGTTGCCCTTCTCTGGACACGCTCCAGCAACTCAACATCCTTCCTAAACTGAGGGGCCCAGAACTGGACACAGTACTCTAGGTGTGGCCTAACCAGTGCAGTGTACAGGGGCAGAATGACCTCCCTGCTCCTGCTGGCCACACTGTTCCTGATGCAGGCCAGGATGCCATTGGCCTTCTTGACCACCTGGGCACACTGCTGGTTCATGTTCAGCCTACCATCAACCAGTATACCAGATGTCAGGAAGAAATTCTTCATAGAAAGAGAGATTGGCCATTGGAATGTGCTGCCCAGGGAGGTGGTGGAGTCACCATCACTGGAGGTGTTTAGGAAGAGACTTTATGGGGCGCTTGGTGCCATAGTTTAGTTGATTAGATGGTGTTGGGTGATAGGGTGGACTCCATGATCTCAAGATCTTTTCCAAACTGGTTAATTCTATTCTATTCTATTCCCAATACAACCAGCAGGCAACATTACATCTCATACCTGTTTTGACTACAAAAACAAAACAAACTGTTTTGTTTAGACTACAGTCCTTAAAACTCAGCTGTGCAAGTGAGAAATTCTCTAAGTTACCAACACCTGTGTGTAAATATATAGATAGATATAGAGAACTTTACAAGCACACATACAGCCTTTATATTAGCAATTAAATTCTCCCAATCAGCTGCCTCATCTCATTCAGCTTCAACTGAGTACAGGAGTGAAGTACTGGCTGAGGCAATGTAAACTTAACAGGAAGGAAAAAAAAACAAACAAAAAAGGTTTTGATTTGCCTATAGGTTCCTCTGTAGTATTTGGCACTAAGAACTTCATTGGTTTATTTAAATTTGCAAAGAACCCTAAACCTTCTCCCTGTCTGACACCCCCCCCCCAAAAACTGTCCACTTCAAAGCTGCAAAGAGCAAGCTGTAGCAACAACCAACATCAAAGAAAAGTGAGTGGATGTGATCAGTTTTAAAAGGACACTCTGTACAGCAGCAGCAGCCATGGTTTTTGATTTGCCTAGACACTGACAGATGGTCTGAGTCTGTAAGCATTAACAGCAGAATGGTTAAAAATATCTGAAAGAACATGGATTAATTTTATGCAAAGGGAAAGCAACACAGACACTTAAGGAGAAGCTGATTACTGGGCAGCAAATACCAGAAATGCAAAATATAACAAAATCATTTAATAGACACATCTTCGTCTGGAGCAGGACTGTTCAACTCTGTGACCCAGGACCCCGAGGGCATCGAGGCCATCATCAGTAAATTTGCACACAACACCAAGCTGGGGGCAGGAGTTGATCTGCTGGAGGGTAGAGAGGCTTTGCAGAAGGACCTCGAAGGCTGGACAGACGGGCAGAGTCCAAGGGCATGAGATTGAACACATCCAAGTGCCAGGTTCTGCACACTGGCCACAACCCCATGCAGTACTACAGGCTGGTTGATGGTAGGCTGAACATGAGCCAGCAGTGTGCCCAGGTGGCCAAGAGGGCCAATGGCATCCTGGCCTGTATCAGGAACAGTGTGGCCAGCAGGAGCAGGGAGGACATTGTGCCCCTGTACTCAGCACTGGTTAGGCCACACCTTGAGTCCTGTGTCCAGTTCTGGGCCTCTCAGTTTAGGAAGGATGTTGACTTGCTGGAACATGTTGGCAGAGGTTGGTCTCTTCTGCCAGCAACCAGCACCAGAACAAGAGGACACAGTCTCAGGCTGCTCCAGGGGAGGTTTAGGCTGGGAGTTAGGAGGAAGTTTTACAGAGAGTGATTGCCCATTGGAATGGGCTGCCTGGGGAGATGGTGGAGTTGCCGTCACTGGAGGTGTTCAGGAGGAGACTTGATAGGGTGCTTGGTGCCATGGTTTAGTTGATTAGGTGGTGTTGGTTGATAGATTGGACACAATGATCTTGAAGGTGTCTTCCAACCTATTCTATTCTATTCTATTCTATTCTATTCTATTCTATTCTATTCTATTCTATTCTATCTTCATTTTCACCCAAATCCTCTTCATTCGTCATCTTCATTTTTTTCCCCAAATCATCTTCATTCTTCATCTTTATTTTTTTCCCAAATCATCTTCATTCTTCATCTTCATCTTTATTTTTTCCCAAATCATCTGCATTTTTCATCTTCATTTTTTTCCCCAAATCATCTTCATTCTTCATCTTAATTTTTTCCCCCAAATCCTCTTCATTCTTCATCTTAATTTTTTCCCCTAAATCCTCTTCATTCTTCATCTTCATCTTCATTTTTTCCAAATCATCTTCATCTTTATTTTTTTCCCCAAATCATCTTCATTCTTCATCTTTGTTTTTTCCCCAAATCATCTTCATCTTCATCTTTGTTTTTTCCCCAAGTCATCTTCATCTTCATTTTTTCCCCAGTCATCTTCATTCTTCATTTTCATCTTTATGTTTTTCCAATCATTTGCATTCTTCATCTTTAGTTTTTTCCAAATCATCTTCATTCTTCATCTTTTTTTTTCCAATCTTCATTCTTCATCTTTATTTTTTTTCAAATCATCTTCATATTATTGTTTTTTCAAATCACCTTCATTCTTCATCTTCCTACCATACAGATACTCTACAGAGTATTTAAGAGCACCACTCTTAAGTACTGCATTTAAATAGTAGTCTGCTAAGCTTTTTGTAGCTGGGTTTGATTATACCTTGAAAACCCCTGGTGATTGATAGCTGCATCGAAAGATTTCTCCCAGAGATGGAGGTGTTAAAACTGAGAGACATCAGGCCTGTTTAAGGAGGGTGGGATTTTGTTTGTCATTCTGTGTTTTGTTGTTTACTGTCACTGAAGACTGCAGGCACTCGTGTGGATGTCAAACCAAGTGGTTCCACAGGGGTTGCTCAACTTTAAGTGTGCGCAAAAGACACTTGTATGAAGAACAGTTCCATGACCTTTGCTCTGTTAGAGTCATTCCCAGCTGCAGGAAAGGTCAAAGTTATGGTGGACAGGCTGCTTCCTTCTAGAAGGAACTTGTTTAGACAGCAATTGTCCACAGAGAGGATATTGTAGTACACCACAAGTAGCTTGGAGCTGGGTGTGACTTTCCTGGTGATCATAGCTATTTGCAAGTAATCTATAAGTCTTGCTTAAAATGTTTCTAAATAGGTTTCTTGATCTGAGGAGTGGGAGGGGGTAGATGTGGGGTTTTCTTATCTGAAGTGTGAAAGCTTTATCATACCAACAGAAGTCTTTAACCACTGTGCATTTTGGTTTGTTTTAATTTAGAAAAGGCATAAAGCTGATAATGCTGTGAACAAGAAGCAAACTCAAGGTAGGAAAAAACTTTATGCCTATTAATGGGGGGTGGTGGGGGGTGATGCTGCTGTTTGTTGAATTGTTTTGCACATGAAGATAGAATCTGAGCTGCTGACAAGCAATTGACTCTGAGAAGTAATAGAATCTGAACTGCTGACAAGCAGGAAATTGTTTTTGCAGGCTACCTCAAAGTTTGGGATTTGAACAGTGCAAATGACAATTGGCAGCAGTCACATGAGCCCCACCAAATGGAATATGTCCTAGATTAATATTATAAGCTTCCTAGGAAGTGTTAAGATTTGCTCATTTAACACAGGTGATGCTGCAGCTGTTGAAAGATTGTAATTGCCACTATGGTTAGTGGGTCTCCACTATGATAAAAAGTCTGCATTTCTGAGCACAGGAACCATAATCATTTTAGTCAAACAGCAAATCTTGAATAATTTGGCTTTTGAAACCTGTAGAATTGGAAGGAAGAGTCATAAGCCAGAACTTCCATGCTGCTTCAAAACTGGATGAAGATGGGGGGTGGGGAGAGGGGGTATTTATGCAATCAGTGTAATGGTTTTGATTAGAGATAAATGAGGTATTTGTAACCTGACCCAAAACTTTGGAATGTGTTCTTTGTTGTTGGTTGGTTGTTTTGAAAGGCTTTTAATAAGAAAATAAAACTATTACATCAGAAGACCCTTTTAGCTCAGAATGTGAGGGAGGTGTTAGCAAATGTCCTAAGCACACTGTAAGTTCAAGGTCCAGCTTTGTTGCTCTGTAGCTTTTCATGTTATCTGTTCCTTCTCTGTCAAGAGCTGACCTTGGTTTGTAAACAGGAGGAGGAATGAGTGTCATCTGAGTTAGATTGGAGAAAACACAAAGAAAGCCACAAAGAGGAGAATTTCATATGGCATCTTACTTAGATACTGAAGGTAACCTTGGGTGTTTAGAGAGGAATGTAGTCCATGACTGAAAATAATCAGAATTCTTAACACTCTGACTGCTGGAAATTTTTAAATGTAACTACCTAAAATGCACATAAATCTTAAAGTGTTCTGTAAGACATATGGGGAATGAAAAGGAGGACAAATTAGGCAACTACTGGGCCTGTAGCTAAATAGGGGGGGATGGAGAATTTAGGACAGGGAGACAAAATGTGTTGACTGTGAAGCACAGAGAACAGGCCTGGACGAACAGATAAGTTTTTATCTGTACATAGAAAAAACAGAGCTTGTTGTAGACATCCAAAATGCTTTCATCAAGCCTTCATAGCTTCTGAGGTTGCCACCAACAGTTTTAAGTGGCAGCAGATCTTGAAGTACCTCTTCAATTTTTTAACTTTCATTTTTGTGGTCCAGAACGTACAAAGTTTTAAATAAATTAAGCAAGGCAAAGAGGCAGGGGAGAGTAGGAGGAGGGCTTAACTCCCATGAGGCTCTGTGGTGACTGTTTCTGAAATTCCTGAATGGTCCATGCATGCCAAAGAGCATCTTGGGAGTTGAAAGTGTAATGAGGATACGTGTGATATTGCTGGCACTAGGAAAGTAGTTTAAGCCAATGCCTGCAGGATTAGCATAAGTACAACATTGATCCTGGTGTACTGTCAAAGCAGTGTTTCATTGTGCTGTTCAATATAATCAATTGTCAAAGCAATAACTAAAAAGTTGATCAGTAAGGGTACTCTTACTTCATTTTCACAGAATCCTAGAATTGTCAGGGACCTCAAGGATCATCCAGTTCCAACCCCCCTGCCATGGCCAGGGACACCTCACACTACATCTTATTGCCCAGAGCCACATCCAGCCTGGCCTTCAAAACCTCCAGGCATGAGGCTTTATGTTGGGTTAAAGTTTCCCATTCACATTAACTAAGCATGACCAGCTCAGTTGGAAGCAAATGAAAGCTTTATTTACAAGCAAAAACTACACTCTACAATGGAATGCAATGAATATGTACAAAATATACAGGATTTACAAGATTATGCAGGAAGCAACAGCTACCCTTCTGGTATTGCTACCTTGGGCTCTGCCACTCTGCAGTTTCCTTGGTCTCCTGAAAAGATCAGAAGTTGGTTGACCATCCCATCTGTTCATGTTCTCACCAAACTGATCATTCACATTATCCACCACCTCCCTGGGCAACTTGTGTCAGTGTCTCACCACCCTCATGGGGAAGAGCTTCTTAGTTTCATAGTTTCAGTTAGGGTTGGAAGGGACCACAAGGATCATCTAGTTCCAACCCCCCTGCCATGGGCAGGGACACTCTACCCTAGATCAGCTGGCCAGAGCCTCATCCAGCCTGGGCTTAACACTTCCAGGGACGGGGCCTCAACCACCTCCCTGGACAACCCATTCCAGGGCCTCACCACCCTCACGGTGAAGAACTTCCTCCTCACATCTAGCTTCTTCCTAACATCCAACCTGAATCTACCCATTTCTAGTGTTTTTCCCCATTCCCCCTAGCCCTATCACTTCCTGACACCCTCAAAAGTCCCTCCCCAGCTTTCTTGTAGGCCCCCTTCAGATACTGCAAGGCCACAATTAGGTCTTCTTGGAGCCTTCTCTTCTCCAGACTGAACAGCCCCAACTCCCTCAGTCTGTCCTCATAGCAGAGCAGCTCCAGCCCTCTGCTCATCCTCAGGGCTCTTCTCAGGACACATTCCAGTAGCTGTGCAACCCTGGAGAGGAGCAATGTGCATAGTACATTATGTATCCAGCTCTACTTTTGGTGGCTGTTTAAACATGCACGTATGGATTCTGAATATGAGTATCCTAGTATCACTCAGGTTGGAAGGGACCAAAAGGATCATCTAGTTCCAACCCCCCTGCCATGGGCAGGGACACCCCACACTAGGTCAGGCTGGCCAGAGCCTCATCCAGCCTGCTCTTAAATACTTCCAGGGACGGGCCTCAACCACCTCCCTGGACAACCCATTCCAGGGCTTCACCACTCTCATGGGAAGAACTTCCTTCTCATGTCCAGAGTATCCCTTCATCTGTACCTTGAAGACCATCAATATCTCAGTCAACCTTAAGTAATAAAGGTTTTTCTGCCTTAACTAACCTTTTTCAGAGGATTTTGATTTATTAAGCTGTGTTAGAGATGAGTTTTGGTACCTCAGGCTGCATATGCATGCAGCAGAACACAGGACCTCTTGACACAATGAAGTGGGCACTTGTGCAGCTTGGAGGAGTGAGTGGTCTTCTGTAGGGCAGGAGGAGCATGCTTTGAAAATTAGTTATTAGAGACAGCTGGAAAATGGGAGGTAGAGATGTGGAAGCAAGGCTACAGAAGGCTTTATGGCTCAAGTTCTGTAGCCATTATATATAAGATGCATAGCAACTCTTGTTTTGCCCTTCTAAGCAAATGGATTTACTTGAACATCAGGGTATGTTGATTGTGCTTAAAAGCTTATTGGATCAAGCTAGGGTTAGAGTACTCTTAAGTCTTGTTATATTGGTGTTTTTAAGAGTAAATCATCTATTCATGAGCTCATTTTAACCAGTTAACCCAGCTGGAAACCAATCCAGAAAGGCAGGCTGGCAGTTACCTTCATTTAGTGGGTCAAATTGACTCCTCACTTGCTCCAGCAAACACCAGAGTCAGCATGCATTGAGTAGTGAGAGCATGCACCTTTGCATGGGTTTAGGGCAGAACCATGCTAGGTCAACTTGGCTGCATGTGAAACAGCCTAAGGATGTATTTCAATAGTGCAAGAAGCCCCTGGCCACCTCTGGCAGCTTGTTTACGTTTCAGACCTGCAGAACTCCACTGTCATTTTTTCTGCTATGGCTCACTGTGAAACTTAGTCATCTGGATTGGTGCAAGGTGTACTCTTGATCCTCCTCAGTTCTCATCCAGTTGATACCATGGTCCCACAAACAGTACTACCCATGTGAGGGAATGGCAAGGCACTGGAACAGAACTGTGATTCTGTGAACAGGCTGCCCAGGGAGATTGGGGATGCCCCCTCCTTGGAGGTGTTCAAGGCCAGGTTTGATGAAGCCTTGAGCAACATGTTCTAGAATCATAGATTTGTCTGAAAGGACATAAAAAGGTCATCTAGTCAAACCCCTTCTGCAGGCAGCAGGAACATCCTCAACTAGATCAGGTTGCCCAGAGCCCTCTTGAGCCTCACCTTGATTATCTCCAGGGATAGATCCTCAACCACCTCCTTAGGCAGTCTGTTGCAGTGCTCCCCCACCTTCATGGTAAAGAGATTGTTCCCAACATCCAATCCAAATGTGCTCCTCTCTCGTTCAAAGCCACTGCCCCCATCTCATCACTGCAGAACCATATAAACAGTCTCTCTCCATCCCTCTCCTAGGCCCCCTTCAGGTACTGGAAGGCTGCCATTAGGTCTCCCCAGAGATTTACCTTTTGAATGCAGACAGGCTAAGCTACAAAATGCATTTCTGGTATTAAGAACAAGTGATTTAGCTTAGAGGATCCCTTTCACAAAACATTTAATCCATTGAAGGTTTGCCCTTCCTGTGGCAACATTCATGATCATAAGTTCCTCCCTGCACCTATTTTGCAACTCCTCTTAAAACCAGGTCTATCAATACATTATCCATTCTTCTAGCAAGTATTGGGTAAAAGTGATTTGATTTTATACAGCTCCTTCCAATTTTCATAGGGAAAGTAAATTAAAAAAGAAACCTCAGGTACTTTTAATTAGAAGTCCTTTGTCCTTAAGCATGTGCTGCTTTGATATAACAATAATACAGGAATCTACTGGAGCCCTAATCATACTATTTATTCCTCTGAAGGAAGTGTCCACAGCAGCTCCTGCTCCTCCACCCCCACCAGCCTTCATCTTCCCCAAAGCAGCTCCTGCTCCCACCCCACCATCTCCACCCTGCCTAAGCAGCTCCTGCTCTGCCACCACCATTTTTGCACCCATCCCAGAGCCTGGGGCAAGACCCTCAACCAGCCAAGATACCACACAGAGGAGCTCAGCCCTAGTAGGAGGCCCAGCCAGCACCCGTGGATGATATTGGAGTAGTCATCAAGCCTATCCCTAACAGCCGGGGGGCCACCAGGCCCCCCGGCCTTTGTTGTCACCACCACCATCACCCAGTGTGCACCAGGGGCACTCACCAGCGATGAGAGGAGGATCCTCAGCCCAGATGGGCTCAGCTTGGGGCTGCTGCCTTTCCTGGGGGGATTAAAAAGGGGAGTGGGTGGGGAGGAAAAGTGGTCACACCTGGGGTGGGAGGAGACACCAACAGAGCCCAGGTGCTCTGGAATTTGGGGGGGGGAAAGGGGGAAAATGAGACAGGTAGGGTCGAAATGGCCATTCTCTTTCTGCTATGGTTCACTATCGCTGAGAAGCTGTCCCCTCTCCCTTTGTCCTGCCACCTTCCTCACGCCAGATCTGCTAAATCAAACTTATACTGGCTGAAAGCAGGCAAAGAACTACTAAAACAGGAGAGAAGAGGCACCACTCAAGCTGCCTGCACTGAAATGCAGATCCTGCTGCTGCAGCATTCTCCAGCCTTGTTTCTTCTCCCTCTGCAATCTCTTTCTAGTCTCTCCTTTTCCACACAGGATCCAGCCTTTTGCTTTACAACTTGATTTTCCTGATGGTGCTTAAGACATTGTCCTTCCTGGGGCCCTTTTCTCATCTCCCTTTGTTTATTCATCATCTTTTTACATTCTCCTGGGGCTACATTTTAGTGTCTGCATTCAACCATTGTCCTTCAAGTCTTTCTCTTAATTTTTCATCACCAGTCCATACTGGATTTATGACTTTATAGTCAGAATTGATGGAAGCCTCCTTACAGGCACAGTTGTTCAGTAAGCTGCATTGTCCAAATCTATGCTAAAAAAGTTGGTCTTGTCCAAACCTCTTTGAGGAAGAGGCTGAATTTGTCAGCAGGGGAAGCCACCACCTTGTGCCTCACTGTGCTCTGCTGCAGCACGTTGCTGCCCTTGTGAGTTCAGAGGCAGGGGCTGTGTGCAGGGAATGGACGCCAAGACACCGTTGCAAAGGTGCTAAATGATTTGCCAGAGCAGGGATGGGGTCAGCACTTCATTCATGGGCCCTTGCAGAATTAGGTGAAGGACTGCAAGGAGAACCTTGTTCTCTGACAGTTCCAATCCTGGCAACCACCTGGCAAACAAGGCATGTGTTTTGTATCATAGTAGCAATACTTACAACTAGAGTCCTGGGTTTTGCTTGCAGTATTCATTACCATTGCCAGGGAAAATCTCCACCAAATCTTACACTAAATGGTGTGGCTTGATTTTGAGGATGTTCAGTATATTTGGCAGTAGCGATCCTGAAGTTCTCTTAACAGGCCAACAAAACAACAGTAGCAAGTTGAATCCCAAGAAGCCTGCTGGTGCCTTTTGATGAATATTTTTTTTTATGAACCTCAGAAATTCCTCAACTAAGAAAAAAAATCTTGAATGGATTCTCCTTCCTCTAATAATTTCCTCTAACTTTTTCACTTTGGATCTTTTAATTTCCAATTAGTAAGTTATTGTAGAAATCAACACATCATCATGCAACCTATAGCAGTTCTAATTGATTCTCAAGCCTTGTGAAATGTTCCAGTTGACTATAATAAGTATCATAGTATCAGTCAGGATTGGAAGGGACCACAGGGATCATCTAGTTCCAACCCCCCTGCCATGGGCAGGGACACCCCACACTAGATCAGGCTGGCCAGAGCCTCATCCAGCCTGGGCTTAAACACCTCCAGGGACAGGGCCTCAACCACCTCCCTGGATAACCCATTCCAGGGCTTCACCACTCTCATGGGGAAGAACTTCCTCCTCATGTCCAGCCTGAATCTCCCCACCTCCAGCTTCATTCCATTCCCCCTAGTCCTGTCACTACCTGAGATCCTGAGAAGTCTCTCCCCAGCAGACACTGGAAGGCCACAATGAGGTCACCTCGGAGCCTTCTCTTCTCCAGACTGAACAGCCCCAACTCCCTCAGTCTGTCCTCATAGGAGAGGTGCTCCAGCCCTCTGATCATCCTCATGGCACTTCTCTGAATGCCTTCCAGCACCTCCAGATCCCTCTTGTAATAGGGGCTCCAGAACTGGACACAGAACTGGATGCAGTGGAGTCTCACCAGAGCTGAGTAGAGGGGGAGAATCCCCTCCCTTGACCTGCTGGCCACACTTCTCCTGATGCAGCCCAGGCTCTGATTGGCTTTCTGGACTGCAAGTGCACATTGAGAGCTCCTGTTGAGCTTCTCCTCCACCAGCACCCCCAAGTCTCTCTCCTCAGGGCTGCTTTCCAGCCAGTCCCTGCCCAGCCTGTATTTGTGCCTGGGATTGCCTCGACCCAGATGCAGGACCCTGCACTTGGTCTTGTTGAAGCTCATGAGGTTGGCTTGTGCCCACCTCTCCAGCCTGTCCAGGTCCCTCTGGATGGCATCCCTTCCCTCCAGCATGTCTGCTGCACCACACAGCTTGGTGTCTTCAGCAAACCTGCTGAGGGTGCACTCAATGCCACTGTCCATGGCCCCCACAAAGATGCTGAACAAGCCTGGTCCCAGGACTGATCCCTGAGGGACTCCGCTTAAGATTCAGTGGTCCAATAAACTTTGCAGAGAATGTGTGCTGTGTAATTTCAGTGCTTGACCTGAATTTGTAGAAACAAGGCATGCTGTAAAATGTCTTGTTTCTCACACAGCTTGATGTCTTCAGCAAACTTGCTGAGGGTGCACTCAATGCCACTGTCCATGGCACCCACAAAGATGCTGAACAAGCCTGGTCCCAGAACTGATCCCTGAGGGACTCCGCTTAAGATTCAGTGGTCCAAAAAACTTTGCAGAGAATGTGTGCTGTATAATTTCAGTGCTTGACCTGAATTTGTAGAAACAAGGCATGCTGTAAAATACTGTGTAAATGAGCTGGGCCTGTATGGCTTTCTGTAAGGAATCTAGCACATACCTGTTTACTGCAGTTAAATTGTACCACTGGAAAATTCTCTTTCTTCCTCTGTGTTTTTTTTTTTCCAGTACTACGAAATGGTGCCTGGGAGATTGTCCACTGGGAAAAGGTGTGTGATTATCTTGGTGGCTTCTAGAGCATCATGCAGGTTGCAGATTTGCTTTATTTCTCCAAATAATCATCAGTGATAATAATTTTACCGGGGGGAATGTATAATCTTCTGTATTTCATGTAGTCTTTGTTAATATCTGTCTCTTCAGATGTACTTTTAAGTCAGTTTTGATGGCATGGGTCAGGCAAAACTGCCATTAAAAGCTTTAAGTGCAGTGAAAAATAGCATAGATAATGTGATTGACTCAGAAGTATTTGCATTTGGCAACATGATACAGTTCCTTAGTACTCTTTGGTGTGCCAAGGCAGAAACTTCTTTCTGGAAACTAGGTACTTGGTGTATTTGCCGAACTCTTTTGGCTTACACCATCAGAACTTGGCAAAGCATTAGGCAGTTTTAAGGAAGGGGTTGTTAAAGGTAACTTTCAAAGACTAAAGGTTATGCTCTCTAGTCCCTTGGATTTGTTGTTTTTTATGCCTGACAGGTTGTGCAAAATTTGACCCACAGTAATTTGGATGCAGGGTTCAGGTAAAATTGGTTTACATCTGTTGGAGAAGGAAGGATGAGGTAGTACGGTGCAACAGAGTTGTGAGCTTTAAAGAGATTAATTTCATCTTTAACTCCTCCTCAGTCACCTGATAAAATACTCTACAATGGCTAGCAAAAATAAAGAACTGCATGGAGAAGGTCAGGATTAAGCCTGCTAAAGAACAGATTTCCAAAGAATTCTGGTGACCTTTGGGTACCTAAGTACCTGTAGGCTTCTCTAAGCATATGAGTTTCTAACAGACTCTCTAGCAAATTCAGCAGGTAAATATTGATGTGCTTAATACAAAGGGCTAACACATTTTGTTGGAGACCATTAACCAATTCCCAGTTTTCTTTCAGGTAGATGTTGGAGATATAGTTATAATAAAAGGCAAAGAGTATATACCTGCTGACACTGTACTGCTCTCATCAAGGTAGAGATGCCCACTGATGCTTATAGTGTAGAGGCTGGTTTCTCTACCCTGCATTTATTTATTTATTTCTTTATTTGTGATTGCTCCAAGGAAATAAGGAATAAACAAAAATGCTGCTGCCCTGAAGTGTAGTCTTTTGTGTTCGTTTGGGCATTCATCATTTCAGGCAGTGTTTCTTTAAACTGGGACGAGTACAGTTTCAAAATCACACTGGCCTTCGATTAGCCCTTAAGAAAAACCTAGTGTATTATTTTGCTGTTGGCTATAGTACAAACAAAGTCTGATTCTCTGTCTAAAAATTGGCCCTGAGGTGCCATATTTAACCACGTTGGCTCTTTCTTGCTACGTGGCTAACAAATTGCCTTCTGTGAGCAGATGCAAATTGGTGTGTTGCTGGGAGCAAAAATGGGGTTTCAGGGCTGTAGCCACCAGTTTGATAACTGAACTGGGGGGAAAAGGTGCACATGAGATGTGAACCATCAAATTAGCTCTGTCTTTGAGCTGAAGATTCACTTCATTCCCTAATATATAGATATATGAAATGAATAATTTCAGCACTGCAAGAGGTACTTAATTTCTAGCATGGAATGCTTGTGACTCTTTTGACATGGACAATCAGAGGTTGTTTATCATCATTTCCTTGGACAGTTTTATTTAAGAAATCCACATGCAATGTGGAAGATGCACGTTTTTCAACATCTATTTGATCAGGTCAGTAGACAGCATATTCTAAGGCAATTTAGGTTTTTTTTTAATGAAGATTATTTGAATATGATCAGTTGTCTTTTGATTTCTTGCTGTGTGTTTACAATGCAATTTCCTGTGGTTTTTTTTTTCCCCCATGGCACAAGCAGAAGCATTCTTGTAACGTGTGTGATTAATGGGTTAAGTATAAACCATCAATGATTCCACTGAGGTTAATGAATCCTCTCCTATGTGTAATTAACAAGGTTAGGATCTCATGTATTTCTGTGACAGACTGTGGGGTAGACTAGTACATTGTTTGCACCTGAGAATTGAATGCACCTGTTCCCAAAACTCTTCTATTAAATGATTATCAAGTCTAAAGTAGTTGCCAGATAATACTGTAAAGTTTCTCCACAGTCTGCCTTCAGTACTGTTTGTCATGACTTCATATGGTTTTTTGTATTGAGTATCCTCTATAAACATTTTACTTCTGCACTTCCAGAAGCATTTATGTATTTTATTGATACTTCTGCACCAAGATCTTCATAGGCAATACACTATGCAACAAGAACACTTCTTCTGTTGGCCTGATAATGGCTTCTGTTGTGCTAACCATAGTGTTCTGCAAGCAGATTGCATCCTTTCAGAGCAGCTTCTTTATCCTCTTCCTGAGCAAGCTCCTAAATTGGAGCTTGCCTAGGTACCTTCCCTGTTCTGTCCTTTGGGATTTGGAGGACACTTGCATCACGGTGTGGTCCAGTTGTGATTTACACCCAGAAAAATACCAATTGCCTGCAAGTCCTTGAAGGACTCCTTTATCATATGTTGATAAATTGAAATAATAGCTGCTACTGGATTTGCCAAGACTGCTGCCTGTTGGTTTAACCTCACTTTACAGCCCTTGTCAGAACACTGTCCTAACTGTGACCATTACCCATCTTGATTTTTCCTGTTGGGTTTTCTTCTAGGAACCAGTTTGCAGAAAGGACTCTGAATCATGGTTGCTTTTCTGGGCTCAGTTCAGGCATTTCTTCCAGCTGAAACTTCTTTCTTAGTTATACACTAGGGTTCTGTTGCAGCCCCCCTTCCAGTAGAAAACCCTATGCTACTGCATTGCCTCCAATTCTGCCAGCACATGGGTATGTGCTTTTCTTCTCCACCTCTCATCTCCACTTGGCCATGTATTCTCCAGGAATACAGTCTCACCAGTTTTGCTTTCCAGGTGTTTATTGGTGCCCAGTGACATTTTAGGTTTCAGCAGCAGCGTGAGGCTGCGGACCTGGTTTGAATTCAACCTAATAATTTGGTTCTTTTTACCAGCAATAGCACTTCCTGGAGAATGAGAGGATCTTAATTATTTTAAGAAGCCATAATCTCTTAACAGTGAAAGGATGCAAAGCACTGAGACTTAATTCTTTTTGGCTCTTGCTCTCTCAGTGTAAACTAAAACTTCCCCAGGTGAAACAAAGCACAAAAATCTCTTTCAGCATGTCTGCATAGAGAGGGTCTTGTCACCTGATTGTTCAGAGGAGTCGGTGGGAAGTGATCTGTTGTTGGGGTTTTTTTGTCATAGTTGGATGGAGTGGCTGGAAGCTTCATTTCAGCTGAGAAATAAGCATAGCAACTTCTTATTTTTACTGGACAACATCAGTGTGGGCTGCTGCTTGCGAATGGTGCCTTACAGTGAGGCAATCCACTCGAGGGGAAATGGACACGTTCTAGCTCAGTTCTTCCTGACCTGATTAAAATAGATTTTGAAAAAATTGCCATCAGACATTTTAATTAACATGTATTGTTTGCATAATAATTTCAAACTCTTGTCTTTTTGTCTTTTGTCCATTTGTTTGGTTTGGTTTGGTTGCTTTGGTTTGGTTTTTCGGTTTGATTTTTTTTTTTGTTGTTGTTGTTGTTTTGGTTTTTTTTTTGTTTGGGTTTGTTGTTTTTTTTTTTCTTTTCCCTGCCACTTATTTTTCTGTTCTAATCATTTTCAAACTGGGATATGTAGGTGGCAGTAGGGGAAGTAGTGAAAGTGACCAATGGGGAGCATCTCCCAGCTGATCTCATCAGTCTGTCCTCAAGGTTAGAATAAACTATCTGCACAGGCTGCGTGTACGTGGGTCCTCACATACCAAACGCAAAGAACACTGCCGTGCTGATAAGCTTTGCTTGGCTGTTCTCCATTCTTTCCCCAAATATTTATGAAATCAGAAAGGGTTTGGCTGATAAAAGTGTAGCTCACTGAAGTGTAAACTCATGCTCACGCTCCCAAGAAATGAGAATTTATTCAGTCCCCTCTAGCTTTATCCCCCTGAAATTTTGTTATCGGACGAGTCGTCGTCGAATAACCGCACAGTGAACCACCGGGATGAATCCATGTTTGATTCCTTAGAGCAAATTAAAAAGAGCAAACATGTTTACACCAGCCCACTATTTCCAGCAAAGAGTACATAGAGTCTAATGTTGCTAGGCCTGGTAGAGGACCCTCTGCACAAACTGGATGTTGCACAATCTCTGCTGCATGCGATGGCAACAGCAGCGCTGTTCTTGTGTGTTGTGACAAAATGCATGTTCCTTAGACACGTCAGCTTGATGCTATTGTCTGCACTGGTACTGCACTTTTGTTTTCCCCTAACAAATCAATGGGCCTGCCTTCATCTAACTGTAACTTACCCGATTTTGGAGGTCACTGCTATCTGCTACAGTAATGACAATGAAGCATGTGTCTCACTTGAAATGTCTTTGCTGCCTTAGTGTGTTTCTAAAAGCGCTTCACAACAGCACTGGTTCGGTTTTTTACTGTTCACTAATAGAAATGTTAGACCTGGAACAGTGTTTTAGACAGGTGGTTCCATCCCAACTGTCCAAAGAGGTGTTATTTACATTTGTAGAAAAGTTTGCCAAGAGGAAAATGCTAGCCTGAAAGGAACCTGTGGTAATGACTTAACCACATTTTAATGCTTTGGTGTACAACAATGTTGGAATCGCCTGGAGAATTTTATTCTGCAAGTATTTGAAACTGAGTTTCAGCCACTGTTCAATTAAGAAAGCAAATTTTGAAGACCACTTCATGCTTGAATGTTGTGCTAGAAAGAAGGAAAGTATTAGAAGCTTTAAAGTGGTGTAGAGAGAAAACAATTGCTCTTTCTAGTGTTAAAGGATTTCATGATTCCTCTGGTGCTTTACAGGTGTTGTAGGTGTTCTGTTCTCCTGTCTAGAAAATGGGGAGCTGAATGAAGTAATTCAGAAGTCCTGACCTGTCAGACCTGTTCTTGTATGCTTGCACAAAACTAGTTTTGTCCTTCTCTATCTCTATTATCCTAGTTAACCCCTTCTATAATGGTCATAATAGGCTTTAAAACCTGTAAGTACTTCACAAAGTACTGCTGTGTTACACAACAGAAAATTGTGTTGAAAATTGAAATGCAATAACCCCTTTCATCAGTATGTCAGGTAGATGAACTATTCAAATAGTAATCAATCATAGAATCAAAGAATCAACCAGGTTGGAAAAGACCTCAGAGATCATCAAGTCCAACCTATTACCTAATACCTAACACCTCATGACAACTAAACCATGGCTTTGAGTGCCACATCCAAGCCTTTTCTGAACACCTCCGGGTCAGTGACTCTGTCACCTCCCTGGGCAGCGACTCCATCACCTCCCTGGGCAGCACATTCCGATGGCCAATTACTCTTTCTATGAAGAGCTTCTTCCTAACATCCAGCCTAAGCCTCCCCTGGCACAGCTTGAGACTGTGTCCTCTTGTTCTGGTGCTGGCTGCCTGGGAGAAGAGACCAACTCCCACCTGGCTACAACCTCCCTTCAGGGAGTTGTAGAGAGCAAGAAGGTCTCCTCTGAGCCTCCTCTTCTCTAGGCTAAGCAACCCCAGCTGCCTCAGCCTTTCCCACAGGGCTGCTGCTCCAGACCTCTCCCCAGCCTCGTTGCCCTTCTCTGGACATGTTCAAGAGTCTCAATGTCCTTCTTAAATTGAGGAGCTCAGAACTGGACACAGGACTCAAGGTGTGGCCTAACCAGAGCTGAGTACAGGGGCAGAATGACCTCCCTGCTCCTGCTGGCTGCACTATCCTGATGCAGGCCAGGATGCCATTGGCCTTCTTGGCCACATGGGCATACTGCTGGTCCATGTTCAGCTGGCTGTCAGCCGAGTACCCCCAGGTCCCTTTCTGCCTGGCTACTCTCCAACCACACTGTCCCCAGCCTGCAGAAACTTAAAACTTCTAATTTCTCAAAAACCTTTTGAAATGGCACAAAGAGGACAGATACCTCTTAAAAACTGGATTATGTTACCCACAACAGAGACTTATTTTTATCAAAGAACCCTTTACAGGAAAAAAACTTCCATGTCTAAAGTTCTGCTGCCTCCAGTAATGGGCACTACAAAGGCACTGCCTTTGTGCCTGCATCTTAATTTCATGCAAAAGCAGAAAACTCAGTGTGTGCAGCTTTTTCTTTTGGCAGTGTTTCATCTGAGGCAGGCATCTTTTGGCAAACTTCTCTGAAAATGTGAAGGACTGTTGGTTTGCCAGATTTGGCTGTGAATTATTCTGGTTCTGAAGATCCGATAAGGAAGAGGAGAAATAGCTATTGAAAGATGACAGAAAGCTCGTGGAGCTTAACAATTGCCATTCAAAATGAAGGAATTGTGTTGTTGTGTGTTTCTTTTTTTTCCTCAATAGTGAACCACAAGCTATGTGCTACATCGAAACTTCAAACTTAGATGGTGAGACTAACTTAAAAATTCGACAGGTAGGATTTTCACTTTGCAGAATATTGTTTGGTAGCATTTTCATTGCTTCTCAACCCGTGTTTTATGGTGGTAATAGCTGTTCTAGAAGACTCTGGCATTGTAATGGTTTGCACAAGAAGGTGCAGGTTGTTAGCATCACAAGCTTTTGTCCAAGCCATGCCCTGCACTTTGGGTTAGGACCTTTCATTGGGGAAATAGGTGGAAAGAGTTGCTGTTGGGTATTGCTTTTCAGAGGATAGGTGAGGGAGAAGCCTTGCAGAAAGAAGCTGATAGTATCATAGTATCAGTCAGGGTTGGAAGGGACCACAAGGATCATCTAGTTCCAACCCCCCTGCCATGGGCAGGACACCCCACACTAGATCAGACTGGCCAAAGCCTCATCCAGCCTGGGCTTAAACACCTCCAGGGACAGGGCCCCAACCACCTCCCTGGACAACCCATTCCAGGGCTTCACCCCTCTCATGGTGAAGACCCTCCTCCTCACATCCAGCCTGAATCTCCCCACCTCCAGCTTCATTCCATTCCCTCTAGTCCTATCACTACCTGATATCCTGAGAAGTCCCTCCCCAGCCTTCCTGTAGGCCCCCTTCAGATACTGGAAGGCCACAATAAGGTCACCTCAGAGCCAGTATTGACCTTGAGGGGCAGGCAGTGATAGCAGTTTTGACTGGGTAGAGTGCCTCTATGCAAGGGTGACCTTGCTGGGTTATATGATGGATTATGACCATATCTTGACCATGATGTCTCAAGATAGACTTTTTTCACTATCTGTAGTGCCCAGCAGTGTGACAGCAAAGTGTGGCAGTCCCATTTTTGCACTGTCAGATTTATAATACTTGGTTTTCTATATTGAAAAGTGATTTTCAGAGTCATGACAAGCTCATTTTGTTCACAGGGTTTGCCACTAACATCAGACATAAAGGACATAGAAAGCTTGATGAGACTTTCAGGCAGAATTGAGTGTGAGAGCCCAAACCGACATCTCTATGACTTTGTTGGAAATATCAGACTGGATGGGCATGGGTATGTAAACATGAAGCAGATCACTTCAGTATATTCAATCTAACAGTAGACAGCTGTGTATTGTTGAAGTACTCAAGTCAAAATATGAACTGTAAAGTCTGTTTTCTGTAAAGACCACAGAGGTAAAAATATTTTCTGATGTGTTCTTTAATAGCCTTTCTTCTTTGAAAAAACTTGATGGGTTAAAATCATACTTCTGAGGTCTCCAGCTGAAGTTTTATTACTAGTTGACCTGCATAAACAAATTGGTATTAATTAATATGAGGGAGAACTAATCAAAATCTGATCAATCTGGATTGTGTACCTAGTAACT
The DNA here is from genome assembly GCA_015227895.2 of Colaptes auratus. Classification (NCBI taxonomy): domain Eukaryota; kingdom Metazoa; phylum Chordata; class Aves; order Piciformes; family Picidae; genus Colaptes; species Colaptes auratus. The sequence continues at coordinate 7,340,546 of CM037643.1, forward strand.
CACTTAAGCATCTCATTCCTTGTCTGTTAAGTTTATATTAGAATAGAATAGGATAGGATAGGATAGGATTAGGATAGGATAGGATAGGATAGGATAGGATAGAATAGAATAGAATAGAACTAACCAGGTTGGAAAAGATCTTTGAGATCATCAAGTCCAACCTATCACCCAACACCATCTAATCAACTAAACCAGTAATTGCCTCATCCAGTCTCCTCCTAAACACCTCCAGTGATGGTGACTCCACCACCTCCTGGGCAGCACATTCCAATGGCCAATCTCTCTTTCTGTGAAGAACTTCTTCCTAACATCCAGCCTAAACCTCCCTGGCACAGCTTGAGACTGTGTCCCTCTTGTTCTTGTGCTGGTTGCCTGGAAAAGAGGACCAACCCCCACCTGCCCACAACGTCCTCAGGGTAGTGTAGACAGCAAGAAGGTCTCCCCTGAGCCTCCTCTTCTCTAGGCTAAGCAACCCAGCTCCCTCAGCCTCTCCTCATAGGGCTTGGACTGCATACCCCTCACCAGCTTTGTTGCCCTAATACTGTGGAAGCTGAATAGTAGTTTCTTGTCTGCTTTTTTTTATTGCTGTTGTTTTCTTTTGTTTGTCTGAGTCTGGAATGGAACTGGGTCCAGCACTACATAACCTCAAAATTCTTCTGAGTAGCTGAAGGACTTTGAATACCTTAGCATACTGAAAATATGATCTTGTGAAAACAGACAGCTTTGATACTATTGCAAGTTACATGCTTGTAAAACTGCTTCAGGAAAGCTGA
>CM037643.1:7341328-7368905 GCA_015227895.2 Colaptes auratus
TGAAAATGGCTTTGCTTAAATCAGTTCTGAATGAGTAGCTGAATTTCAGCACTTAATTAAAAGAAACTTTGTAATCATGAGGCAAAGGGAAATTAGCCTTGGTTGGTTTCAATATGCTTCCTAAGCAATACCACAGCTTTGGTGTTCATAGGCAAAAAAAATTAAGTGGTAAGTAAGAGTTTTGCAAGCTTAATTTTTGGACTTGCTTTAAACTGTGAAGTTTGGGGTTTGTTTTTTTCTCTGTCAACACTGCCAGAAAAGTTAACTGTGAAAATTAACTTCCTAGCTTGTGGACAATAATCATCTGCATTTTGAGAAATTAGCAGTGAGTGATGACAGCTGCTGGTTGCCTCTAGTCACTGGCATTGATTCTTTTAATGCTAACTTATAAAACTCCTTTTTTTTCTAGTACTGTTCCACTGGGATCTGATCAGATTCTTCTACGAGGAGCTCAGTTGAGAAACACTCAGTGGGTTCATGGGATAGGTGTCTACACAGGACACGACACAAAACTTATGCAGGTTGGTCCCTTGGCTTTTCTCTCAGTCATCTGTTTGGTTACCTTACTGTGTCCTTACACAGCACAGAAAAGCCTTTCAGAAAGCATAGCCAGATGCAGCATAGCAGTTAAATGTCAATAATAGAGCATCTTTCTTACAAAGTAAACCCAGTAAAGAGAAACATTTCTTTGTTGTTATTAGTCAGTTAGCCACAGAGCACAGTTTTCTTCCCCACTAGTAACCATGTTTGTTGGTTCGATTTTGTAACCTCTGTTTTGCAAAACTCTCTTGTTAGCAAGTTGGATCATTATAGTTTGCCTGATCTTGTTTCATTTTTGACTGCTCCTCAAACTGTCCACCTTGTGGAGCTTGCTTTCAAGTGCAGAGGTAAGCATTCTGGTCAGAAGAGAAAGTGAAACTTGATTCGCAAAAAGAGGAAGGAAGGGAACCCCCTTCTCAGACACTGGAATCGCTTTTCCTAGTGCTGTTTGAAATAGGAAGTGAGATGCATTTGTTAAGGGGGAAAAAAGAGTGCTTCCAGCTTATACAATAAATAACTAAATAAATCCAGGTTGGAAGAGACCGTCAAGATCATCGTGTCCAACCTATCAACCAATCCAACCCACCGAAACAACTAGATCATGGCACCAAGCACCCCATCAAGTCTCCTCCTGAACACCTCCAATGATGGTGACTCCACCACCTCCCTGGGCAGCCCATTCCAATGGGCAATCACTCTCTCTGTATAGAACTTCCTCCTAACATCCAGTCTAAACCTCCCCTGGTGCAGCCTGAGACTGTGTCCTCTTGTTCTGGTGTTGCCTGCCTGGGAAAAGAGACCAACCTCTGCCTGGCTACAGTCTCCCTTCGGGTAGTTGTAGAGAGCAATAAGGTCACCCCTGAGTCTCCTCTTCTCCAGGCTAAGCAACCCCAGCTCCCTCAGCCTCTCCTCATAGGGCTTGTCTTCCAAACCCCTCACCAACTTGTTGCCCTTCTCTGGACACGTTCCAGCAAGTCAACATCCTTCCTAAACTGAGGGGCCCAGAACTGGACACAGTACTCTAGGTGTGGCCTAACCAGTGCTGTGTACAGGGACACAATGACCTCCCTGCTCCTGCTGGCCACACCGTTTCTGATGCAGGCCAGGATGCCATCGGCCCTCTTGGATGGAGGGAAGGCAGCCACAGTAGCTCTCACCCAGGAGAGGCAGGAGCCAAAAGGAGAGACTAATGACTACAATGTCCTGCTTTTTATACCCTAGCTGGGCAGAGAGTGGAGAGTGGAACATATTGAGTTTCCTTAGCGGGGGGGTTGGGGAACGCCCTGCAGGGAGGGCAAAGCACCCTCAAGCCCTCCACCCTGTTTTGTTTCTTTTCAGAATCCACCACAAAGGTTTATAAGGTTGAGTTTTAGAAGGTGCTTCCTCTTTTTCTTCTGGAGTGAACCAGCGATGCCATTTATGGGGATCACCTAGTCAAGGAATGCTTAGCAAAGGATGCAGTAAGATACAATTTGAAAAGTGAGAGCTGTTTCTACCACTTCTAGTTGTTAATGGCCAGTCTTGGGTTTTGTCTTTTGCAGAATTCCACAAGTCCACCTCTTAAGATGTCTAATGTGGAGCGGATTACAAATATTCAGATTTTGATTCTCTTCTGCATCCTTATTGGCATGTCTTTGATCTGCTCTATTTGGTTCAGCTATATGGAATCGAAGGCACACTGGAAGAGACTGGTATCTTGATCTAAATTGTAAGATGTAAAACAATATGTTGCTATTTTAGTGTTGAATTGTCTTTCCTGTTTGGAAAGGAGGATGGCTACTGTCCATTCCACAGTATGTTTTCAATCAGTCTTCTCGTTTTGGTTGTTGAGTAAAGCCTTTTGGCTAGGAATAGCACAGCAAGTATAAAATGTACCTTATTGTGCCATCATCAGCTCTTCTTAGATTCAGGAAGGGGATCTTCCTTTGTGTCTTTCAGCCTCTACATCTCTGCAGCTCAGCAAGCTCTATCTCAGGTTGTGGAGACTCCTGCTCTGGAGATATTCAAAACCCACCTGTATGCATTCCTGTGTGATCTGGTCTGTGATCCTGCTCTGGCAGGGAGGTTGGACTGGATGATCTTTCAAGGTCCCTTCTAACCCCTACCACTCTGTGATTCTACTGGGATAAACAGTCAACTTCCAAGACATCAGACTAAAGCAGTTTTCAACTATTCCCTGATGCATTACATTTAAAGCTGCAGTCATCTTTCTGAATTTTTAATCTCCCTCATCCCAGGAAGTGATGCTGTGGCTTTAGAATCATAGAATCATAGAATTGTTAGGGTTGGAAGGGACCTCAAGGATCATCTAGTTCCAAGCCCCCTGCCATGGGCAGGGACACCTCACACTACAGCAGGTTGTTCACAGCCACATCCAGCCTGGCCTTACAAACCTCCAGGGATGAGGCTTCCACCACTTCCCTGGGCAACCTGTGTCAGTGTCTCACCACCCTCATGGGGAAGAACTTCTTCCTAACATCCAATCTGAATCTACCCATTTCTGTTTTTGTTCCATTTCCCCTAGTCCTATCACTCCCTGACACAATTTTTCCTGTACAGCAGGAATATTGGCTGTCAACATCACATCCTAGCAGACTGCTCCTAAAGAAGCTGAAGCAAGCACAGATGACCTCATCTAAAGCATAGTACTGGGTGACTGGGATAAGAGTGTATGCCAAGCACCGTGATGCTATGCCAGTTATGTTATGTGAGGCTTCACAGCAGTGTGCAACATACTGATATAATTTGACCCTCAGTGAGGGAACTTGGTTTGAAGGAATTTTTTCATGAATACACTCTGTGGTCAGTTAATCATATTTCCAGAATTTCTTATGATGAGCCTAGAGATATCTTTACTTAGCCAGTGGAACCAGCACTAGGCTTTCTGTTCCTGAAAGAAGTCTTGAATACAAAGAAAGCTGCAGAATGAAGTAATCAAAGTTTGCTTTTTATGAATTGGGGAAGATGGCAATGACCTCTAAATTGAACTCCACTCAATGATGCTTAAGCCCTATGAAGGTCACACTTCTAGGCAAATGATACTGTAATTACAGGATCACAGGATGTCAGGGATTGGAATGGACCCAAGAGATCATGGAGTCCAACCCCCCTGCCAGAGCAGGACTACACAATCTAGTTCAGGTCACAGGGGAACACATCCAGAAGGACCTTGAAATTCTCCAGAGAAGGAGACTCCACACCCCTCTGGGGAGCTCTGTCCAGTGCTCTGTGACCCTTACAGTAAAGAAGTTCCCCCTTGTGCTGAGGTGGAACCTCCTGTGCTGCAGCTTACATCCATTGTTCCTTGTACTATAACAGGGAGCACGTGAGCAGAGCCTGTCCCCTCCCTCCTGACCCCCAGCCCTCAGATGTTTATAAACAGTTATTAAATCCCCTCTAAGTCTTCTCTTTTCCAGACTAAGAAGCCCCAGGTCCCTCAGCCTCTCCTCGTCATGCTCTGAATTCTCAAGTTTCTTCCTCTCCAGTTCTTCTAGATATGGAAACATTCTGATAATCAGCCTACACTGCATGTACAGACTTTTGGTCTTAAGTTTGGGTTTAATTTCAAAATTACTTTTTAATTTTTTATTATTTTTTTTTGGCAGATGGTGGAGCAAGCAACTTTGGATTGAATTTCTTGACTTTTATCATTCTCTTCAATAATCTGATTCCAATCAGTTTGTTGGTTACGCTTGAAGTTGTTAAATTCATCCAGGCATATTTCATCAATTGGGTAAATATTGCTTTCATACTGTGCATTGACTTTCAAAATCAAGTGGTTTACAAGTGAAATGATTAAATTTTTTTTCTTAATAAAGCCAGTGTCTGTGTTAATATCTCTTATAGAATCATAGAATTGTCAGGGTTGGAAGGGACTTCAACGATCATCCAGTTCCAAGCCCCCTGCCATGGGCAGGGACACCTCACACTACAGCAGATTGCTCACAGCCACATCCAGCCTGGCCTTCAAAACCTCCAGGGATGAGGCTTCCACCACCTTCCTGGGCAACCTGTGCCAGTGTCTCACCACCCTCATGGGGAAGAAATTCTTCTAACATCCAATCTCAATCTACCCATTTCTAGATCATCAAGTCCAACCTGTTCCAGTGGCTCACCACCCTCATGGGGAAGAACTTCTTCCTAACATCCAAGCTGAATTCTACCTCTTTATACTCAGTCCAAGGAAAAATTTCCTAGGCATCAGCCTAAAACTGCCACAGATGTAAATAGCTAAGACTGGCTTTTGTTGAAGTGTTACAATGTAGTATTCCTGTTTGTTGACAAATCTATTTTTAGATAGAAGGGCATAATAGTTTTTCTGGATTACTGGGGGGAAAAAAATCAGGAGATCTCAACGCATCACAGTGCTCTGCTTTAAAGAGGAAACCAAACTTTCTCTGGGAACTCTTGGAAGTGACCTTGATTGTGGCTTCCCATGTAGCAATAATCATAAGTAGATAACTTGCATTTGTGTTCAATCTCTTCTTCAGAGTGCACTGTCAGCAAGTTTGCTGATGACACTAAGATGGGTAGAGTGGCTGACATACCAGAAAATTGTGCTGCCATTCAGCAGGATTTGGACAGGCTGGAGAGTTAGCAGGGAAAAATTTGAAGTTCAACAAGGGCAAGTGTAGGGTCTTGCACCTGGGAAAGAACAATTCCATGGATAGGCTGGGGACAGACTTGTTGGAGAGCAGTGAAGGGGAAAGGGACCTGGGGGGTCCTGGTGGATGGAAGGATGACCATGAGCCAGCAATGTGCTCTTGTGGCCAGGAAGGCCGATGCCATCCTGGGGTGGATTAGAAAGCCTGTGGTTAGTAGCTCAAGAGAGGATTCTCCTCCCCCTCTACTCTGCCCTGGTGAGGCTGCATCTGAATATTGTGTCCAGTTGTGGGCCCCCTCAGTTCAAGAAAGACAGTGAGCTGCTTGAGAGAATCCAGCGCAGAGCCATGAGGATGATTAAGGAAGTGGAACATCTTCTGTATGAGGAGAGACTGAGGGAGCTGAGGGCTCTTTAGCTTGGAGGAGACTGAGAGGTGACCTCAGCAATATTTATAAAGATGTAAAGGGTGAGTCCTGACAGGCTGGAGCCAGGCTCTGCTGGGTGGTGCCCAATGACAGCACAAGGGGCAGTGGTGGAAGTTGAGGCACAGGAAGTTTCATGTAAAAATGAGGAAAATTTTTTTCCCTGTGAGGGTGACAGAACACTGGAACAGCCTGCCCAGGGAGGTTGTGGAGTCTCCCTCTCTCTGGAGACATTCAAACCTGCCTGGATGAGTTCCTGGGTGATCTTTCAGGGTCCCTTCCAGCCCCTGAAATTATGTGATTCTGTGATTCTATGCTTATCTGATCTATTTATGTACTAGCTTGCTTGTAATAAGTTATGAAAGACTAATTTTAACATATATATATGTATATACACACCTTTTTTATCTGCAGGACATAGACATGCACTATGAACCAACAGACACTGCTGCAATGGCTCGTACTTCCAATCTCAATGAAGAACTTGGGCAGGTAGGAAAAAAACATCACCATTTCTAATTCTCTATCCTGCAATCATTCACATGGTTTAAAGTATCAAAACAATGTGTTCATTCAGTCAAAAAAGTAGTATATGCTCTTGCCTTAGTCTTTGCTTATCCCTTATTCTCTTCGTTTTGTCTGGTATTTTTAAAAGCGCTTTGCAACATGTGGGAGTTAAGGTTTTGAAGCAGTATTAAATGGACAAATACCCTCAGTAAGTTTGCAGGTGACAACAAGCTGGGGGCTGTGTCAGCCTCCTAGAGGGTAGGGAACCTTTTACAGTGGGATCTGGGCAAGTTAGATTGATGGGCCAAGGCTAATTGTATGGTGTTTGTCCAGAGAAGGGCCACGAGGATGATCAGAGGGCTGGAGCACCTCTCCTATGAGGACAGACTGAAGGAGTTGGGGCTGTTCAGTCTGGAGAAGAGAAGGCTCCAAGGTGACCTAATTGTGGCCTTCCAGTATCTGAAGGGGGCCTACAAGCAGGCTGGGGAGGGACTTCTCAGGATCTCAGGTAGTGATAGGACTAGGGGGAATGGAATGAAGCTGGAGGTGGGGAGATTCAGGCTGGACATGAGGAGGAAGTTCTTCCCCATGAGAGTGGTGAAGCCCTGGAATGGGTTGTCCAGGGAGGTGGTTGAGGCCCCGTCCCTGGAGGTGTTTAAGCCAGGCTGGATGAGGCTCTGGCCAGCCTGATCTAGTGTGGGGTGTCCCTGCTCATGGCAGGGGGTTGGAACTAGATGATCCTTGTGGTCCCTTCCAACCCTGACTGATACTATGATACTAAGTTCAACAAGGCCAAGTGCCAGGCACTGCGCTTGGGTCACACCAACCCCATGGTAAGCTACAGGCTTGGGAATGTGTGGTTGGAAAGCTGCAACTTAGAGAGGGACCTGGGGATATTAGTTGGTGGTGAGCAGAACATGAGGCAGCAGTGTGCCCAGGTGGCCAAGAAAGCCAGTGGCATCCTGGCTTGGATTAAAAACACTGTAGCCAGCAGGGACAGTGAGGTGATTATCCCTCTGTACTCAGCATGGTGAGGCCACATCTCGAGCATTGTGTTCAGCTCTAGGCCACTCACTACAGGAAGGACATCGAGATGCTGGAGGCTGTCCAGAGAAGGGCAATGAGGCTCTTGAGGGGCCTGGAGCACCTGGCCTGTGAGGAGCATCTGAGGGAGCTGGGGGTGTTCAGTCTGGAGAAGAGGAGGCTGAGGGGAGACCTCATTGCTCTCTGTAACTACCTGAAGGGAGGTTGGAGTGAGGAGAGGGCAGCCTCTTGATGGCAAGTGACAGAACCAGAGGGAATGGTTTCAAACTGCACCAGAGGAGGTTCAGGCTGGATATTTGGAAATATTTCTTGACAGAGAGGGTTCTCAAACTTTGGGATGGTCTGCCCAGGGCAGTGGTGGGTCACCATCCCTGAGGATGTTAAAGGACTATGTGTACCTGGTGCTTAGGGACTTGGTTCAGTGTTGACCCTTCCGTGCTGGGTTGAAGGTTCAGATCAGATATATTCTATGATACTGAACACTACTTTATGTATCAGTGTGCATGTGGTAAGCACAGAAGTTTGAAGTGTATCTTTAAAACTGCAAAATCTGAGGAATTCTGAGCAGTAAGGCTGTCTGGGGCACAAAAATTTAGTTTCTATGTACACACTTATGATAGTGTGCAGCCTCAGGAAATAAGGGTCATCACAAACCACTCCTCTTCTCATTCATGCCTCTCAGGAAAAGAGTTAGGAAAAGAGTTTTCTGAATGGTGATGGACTACTATTTTTTCCTTCAGTTGCAAACTCAGCACCTGGTGTCAGATGTTCCAGTAATCGAGCTAAGAAGAAATGAGTGGATTTCAGTGGCTTGATTGTAAAATTTAGCTCTCTGGCAATGCAAGCAGAAGCATTCCTGTTAAGGAATAGAGGGCTGGAGCACCTCTTGTATGAGAGATTTGAGGTTATTCAGTTAGGACAAGAGAAGGCTCCAAGGAGACCTTATTGTGGCCTTCCAGTATCTGAAGGGGGCTACAAGAAAGCTGGGGAGGGACTTTTAGGGTGTCAGGGAGTGATAAGACTGGGGGGGGGATGGGGAAAAACTAGAAATAGGTAGATTCAGATTGGGTGTTAGGAAGAAGTTCTTCCCCATGAGGGTGGTGAGACAATGGAACAGGTTGCCCAGCCTCATCCCTGGAGGTTTTTAAGGCCAGGCTGAATGGGGCTCTGGGCAACCTGATCTAGTGTGAGGTGTCCCTGTCAATGGGAGTGGGGTTGGAACTGGATGATCCTTGAGGTCCTTTCCAACCCTGACTGTTCTTAGATTCTTAGATTCTCTTCTCCCAGGCAATCAGCACCAGAACAAGAAGACACAGTCTCAAGCTGCGCCAGGGGAGGTTTAGGCTGGATGTTAGGAAGAAGTTCTTCCCAGAAAGAGAGATTGGCCATTGGAATGTGCTGCCCAAGGAGGTGGTGGAGTCCCCATCACTGGAGGTGTTTAGAAAGAGACTGGATGGGGTGCTTGGTGCCATGGTTTAGTTGATTAGATGGTGTTGGGTGATAGGTTGGACTCAATGATCTCCAAGGTCTCTTCCAACCTGGTTAATTCTGTTCTATTGTATTTCTTCATGTATTAATTTTTGTTAAGGTTAGATTTGAACTAAATTTAGATATGTCACAGGAACATGTTTTAATTTTTAATCAAAATACTTGAAGCAACAGTTTCTGGAGAGGAAGGGTTTATGATGTTAAGTAAATGGAAAACATGGAGGAAGGAGAAGGGAACAACTTGTTATTTATTCCTGTGACTTGGTATTTCTGAACTGTTGTTTTTCTACTAATGTACAAGAGGAGTCTACAACAGCATGCAGATGCTGTCTTTAACCATGTTGCTTTCTGTCAGAAATGGAGTATTTTACTAGCAAACGCCATTGGTCTTCCCCAGTTTCTTGCATTTCAAACGTATGTAGAATGAATCACAGAATGTTAGGGGTTGGAAGGGACCTCCAGAGATCATTGAGTCCAACCCCCCCCCTGCCAAAGCAGGATCACCTAGGGCAGGCTGCACAGGAACACATCCAGGCAGGTTTTGAAAGTCTCCAGAGAAGACCTCTCCGGGCAGCCTGTTCCAGGGCTCTGTCACACTCACCATAAACTGTCTCTTCATGCTGAGGTGGAGCCTCTTGTGTTCCAGCTTGTACCAGTTGTTCCTTGTCCCGTCACTGGACACCACCAAAAAGAGCTTGGCACCTTCATCTTGACACCCTCCCCTCAGATATTTATAGATGTTGATAATCCACTCTCAGCCTTCTCTAGACTAAACAGCCCCAGGTCCCTCAGGCTTTCTTCATAGGAGAGATGTTCAAGTCCCTTCATCATCCTTCTAGCTCTCCACTGGACTCTCCAGCAGAACCCTGTCTCTCTTGAACCGGGGAGCCCAAAGCAGGTCATAGTATTCCAGGTGTGGTCTCACTTGGGCAGAGGAGAGGGGGAGGATAGTTAAGTACACTACCATGCACTAAAACTTAAGCTTGAGCTTTTAAGCTTCCTGCCATTTCAGTTGATTGCTGTGTTTGGAAATGGGTATCAAGCCTGTACACCAGCCCTGTTTATGTACTGTTCAGAATGTTTTCCTATAAAGATTGCAGAACTAGTAAAAGTATTTGGTGTGTTGATAGTAATGGATTGGTAATAGATATGTGAATAATTGCTGAATGTTAGTGTCTAATGAATTTTATGATTCATTTAGGTCAAGTACATCTTTTCTGACAAAACTGGTACCCTCACATGCAATGTCATGCAATTTAAGAAGTGTACTGTGGCAGGAGTTGCTTATGGGTAGGTATTTTTTGTATACTTCTCTTTATCTGTGTGCCTTTCTTTTCCTCTGCCTGTGCATATGTGCCCACAGACTAATACTGTAGTTCAGATAAACTTATGCCTGGCAACATTTGCAACTAGGAGTCACCGAATCAATAGACTCATAGAATTCACAGAATCACCAAGGTTGGAAGAGACCTCAAAGATCATCGAGTCCAACCTGTCACCACAGACCTCATGACTAAACCATGGCACCAAGTGCCACATCCAGTCCCCTCTTGAGCACCTCCAGGGATGGGCACTCCACCACCTCCCTGGGCAGCCCATTCCAATGGCTAACAACTCTCTCAGTGAAGAGCTTTCTACTCACCTTGACCCTAAACTTCCCCTGGTGCAGTCCAACCATCCTGAAGTCAGTTTGCTAGCAGCTATGAAATCTCCCTTAGAAGAGGTACATCATTTCAGTCATCACCTTTCTTTTTCAATAACAAATATATGGATTTTAGATAGCAGAGGCTTGCTGCTGCTGCTTTAGCAGGACTTCAGCAGGTATGTCTCAGTCTGTTTGCTGTGGTTACCAAAAGAAGTCTTACCTCATACCTGCAAAAACCTGTGTCACTGTCTGTGCCCCATGATTTATGTGGGCACATGCTCTTGCACTAAATAATGTGCAGGCTGAACAAGAACTTAAAAGACTGCAGCATGACCTACACTACTGTAGCTACCATGCAAGTGGCCTTTACAGATACTGTTTTAGCAGCCTAACTCTAAAAATCAGTCTTGCTGTGAAGAAATCTCTCCAAAGAAATGCAAACAAACCATTTTTATTATTTCTTTGTGAGCAGCTGCAGCCAGCTCTTTCAACAGGGTTTGTAAAACCCTCCAATTTCTAAGACTGTTTACTCAAAAAACCGAAAGATCATTAGAGCAGTAAGTAGAGCAAAACTGTAAATGCCAGGGTGTGAGGTGCTGGACCTCAGCTGATCTATGAGGAGAGGCTAAGGGAGCTGGGGTTGTCTAGCCTGAGAGGAGGAGGCTCAAGGGAGGCCTTATTGCTGTCTACAACTACCTGAAGGGAGGTTGTAGCCAGGAGAGGGTTGGTCTCTTCTCCCAGGCAACCAGAACAAGAGGACACAGTCTCAAACTGCACAGGGGAAGATTAGGCTGGAGGTGAGGAGAAAGTCCTTTGCAGAGAGAGTTATTAGCCATTGGAATGTGCTGCCCAGGCAGGTGATGGAGTCACCATCCTTGGAGGTGTTCAAGAGGGGATTGGATGTGGCCCTTGGTGCCATGGTTTAGTTAGTCATGATGTGTTGGGTGACAGGTTGGACTTGATGATCTCTGAGGTCTTTTCCAACCTTATTGATTCTATGATTCTGTGTTCTCAAAGCGTTCATTAGGAGATATTTAGACACCTCTAGACCTAAGCAGGGATCAGGCAGAGGTTATGAAATTAAATCGTAGGCTTGTCCTAAAGGTGATGATGGGGCTTTTGTGGCTTTCTCACCTGGATACCTTTGAAAAGCCTAATTTCAGGAGTCTAATCTAGGCTTTCCATTTTGATAAAAATCCTTAATGCAATAAACCACACTGATGATTTTTATTTTTAATTAAGCACAGTTCTAACCTTGACATTTCAAATATGTGTGTGTATATATATATGTGTGTGTGTGTGTGTATCTATCTATATATATCTCTTCATTTCAACCACCCAAGCTAATTTTATGACTCTGAGCTAACCATTTTCAAATTCTTTGTGTACCAGTCTCTAAGTCTGGAAAAAAATACTTCAGTGGTAATGGTACTTAAAATCAGGACTTGATTCATTCTGTAGCTTCATCTGAAGCTGGTACAGTAGAAATTCTGAAATTCCTCCTTGATGAAAGCAAAGAGTGAATATATTTTTCAGAAAGAATACCTGTTGGGGTTAATTTCCAGCTCCACTTTCCAGCTCCCATCCACACCATTTTGAATAGACAGAGACAGATTTTTCTGATGAGCATCACCTGTTTCGAAAGCAGAGTTACTCTTTACAGCGTGAATAGCCATTACAGCATCTCTCATTGCTGCTCTAGAGTCACTCTGTCTTTCTGGTTTGATGCAAATAAGTTGGAAAGACAGAAAAGGCTCAAAGTGCCTGTTCCATCTTCCATGCTGCTTCTTAGTAAGCATGCTGTAAGTTGTGAAATACTCCAACGTGTGTTGTCACAGGGCAGGGTCCTTCACGCGCTGTGGCTGCCGTTGTTCAGCAGCATTTTGTGAGCTCAGCCAGACAGGCTGCATCAGCATGGCTTCAGATAGTTGAAAAGCTGCCTTTTGTTTAATGAGAAGCTGTAACAATGTCTGTATATATACTGAAATACAAAGTGAGGCTTGAAAAGAGGGCTAATGCCTTTATATCTGCTAGGACAAGATAGTAAACAGTAAACTCAGTTCATTTAAAAAAGCCCAAAAGGGTATAAGCCTTAAGAGAAACATCATGGATTTGCAATATTTTATTGCAAAATACCAGTGGAGGTACATTTAGAATTTTCTAACCATTTAACTTCATGAACTAATTTCTTTTTTTAATGCATGATCCAGTTTTCTTAGCCTTTGTGATTCTTTTTCCTCTCCTTCTTTCTGTTCTTTCCTTGCTTCTTGTGCAGCCATTGCCCTGAGCCTGAGGATTATAGTATTCCTTCAGAAGATTGGTAAGCTTTAATAATCATTTAGTATGTGGAGTTTGGTGAAGATTCAAACTTAGAATCCATGAGTGAGATTTCTGGAAATAGCCAAATGTGAGATATTTAGAATGGAATGGAATGGAATGGAATGGAATGGAATGGAATGGAATGGAATGGAATGGAATGGAATGGAATGGAATAGAATAGAATAGAATAGAATAGAATAGAATAGAATAGAATAGAATAGAATAGAATAGAATAGAATAGAATAGAATAGAATAGACCAGGTTGGAAGAGGCCTTTTTGATTATCAAGCCCAACCTATAACCCAACACCATCTAATCAACTAAACCATGGCATCAAGCATCCCATCAAGTGTCTTTACAGGCAATGGAATGGAATGGAATGGAATGGAATGGAATGGAATGGAATGGAATGGAATGGAATGGAATGGGATGGAATGGGATAGAATAGAAATAGAATAGAATAGAATAGAATAGAATAGAATAGAACAGAACAGAATAGATCAGAATAGAATTAACCAGGATGGAAGAGACCTTTGAGATCATTGAGTCCAACCTATTGTCCAGCACCATCTATTCAACTAAACCATGGCACCAAGCACCCATCCAGTCTCTTCCTAAACACCTCCAGTGATGGGGACTCCACCACCTCCCTGGGCAGCACATTCCAATGGCCAATCTCTCTTTCTGAGAAGAACTTCTTCCTAACCTCCAGTCTAAACCTCCCCTGGCGCAGCTTGAGACTGTGTCCTCTTGTTCTGGTGCTGGTTGCCTGGGAGAAGAGACCAACCCTCACCTGGCTACAACCTCCCTTCAGGTAGTTGTAGAGAGCAAGAAGGTCTCCTTTGAGCCTCCTCTTCTCCAGGCTAAGCAACCCCAGCTCCCTCAGCCTCTCCTCATGCCCTTAGTCTCTTAAATAATCTCATTCTAGAGATCAAAAGAAGCCACAGTCTGACATTGTAGATTTATTTCTGCTTCTTCCTGCATTACCTGAAGTTATCAGATTTAAGTGTATTTATATAAATCAGAGTTTCTCACAATGAGATGTGGAACAGGTACCTTTTCACTTCACTTTCTCACCGTATGTTGACTGCAGCCTTTATTGTAACAGCCATAAACCACAATTTGTGTTTTGATGTTAGCATTGTGGATGATTTCTATATGAGTTGTTAAGAATATGCTAATGTTGATCTCTTTTCTGCTGGATTATTTCTAGGCAGGGCTCACAAAATGGAGAAGAAAAAACATTTAGTGACTCTTCATTACTGGAGAATCTGCAAAGCAATCATGTAAGTTCTGTGGAAACATTTGCCATTGTCTTGTGAAATCAAACCATTGCTTTCAGAAGGTGAAAAGATTATGGAAAAGAAGGAAAAGAAGTAATTTAGGGGTTTACACAAAATCAGCATGCCTAGATTCTGATCTGACTAAGGAGCACCGCTACCATTGCTGCTTTCTGTCATTTGTACAAGGGATGTTTTTCCCTACTCATGACCAAGACCACTTATATTTAAGCAGTGGGACTGTTAGTTCTCTTTATGAAGAGTGTAAAGAGTTTCTTTCCTTAATTTTGTCTTCCCAGGAGGATAATTTCAGGGTAACTAGCAGACAGCGTAGCTTTTTGTTCCTACAAATGGGGCAGTCTTAAGTGGAATGGAATGGAATGGAATGGAATGGAATGGAATGGAAGATAATAGAAATAGAAATAGAAATAGAAATAGAAATAGAAATAGAATAGAATAGAATAGAATAGAATAGAATAGAATAGAATAGAATAGAATAGAATAGAATAGAATAGAATAGAATTAACCAGGTTGGAAGAGATCTTTGAGATCATTGAGGCCAACCTATCACCCAACACCATCTAATCAACTAAACCATGGCACTAAGCACCCCATCCAGTCTCTTCTTAAACACCCCTAGTGATGGTGACTCCACCACCTCCCTGGGCAGCACATTCCAAATTCTGGAGTGCAGCTGCCCAGTACAGAGGGGGCTCTTAGACTTACCTGCTATTTTCAATGCTAGACTGATTGGAAGAGGTTACTGCTGTTGTCTAAAGAATCTTCACTCAGCTGATTCATAGAGGGTTGAATACTGAAAGTTTTATGGTAGATACATAGTATTAAGTATAGGTGATATGAGCATCCAAGCTATAAAAATGCATCTGTGTACATCTTAAAATTAAGAATCCAGGCACACATTCAAGCACAGGTTTCACCACTGCATGTTAAATGTATTCTGAAGGGCTTTGCAATGGAATCTGTAATTAAGCCTTCTGAAATTCAGGCTGGATGTGAGGAGGAAGTTCTTCACCGTGAGGGTGGTGAGGCCCTGGAATGGGTTGTCCAGGGAGGTGGTTGAGGCCCCGTCCCTTGAGGTGTTTAAGACCAGGCTGGATGAGGCTCTGGCCAGCCTGATCTAGGGTAGAGTGTCCCTGCCCATGGCAGGGGGGTTGGAACTAGATGATCCTTGTGGTCCCTTCCAACCCTGACTGAAACTATGAAACTATGAATACATCTTGGAGGGTCTGGGGGTCCTCAGTGAAAGAGGACAGGAATCTTCCTTTAAAAGCTATTTGCCTGACCTTGGAGCATTTTCAATTTGATCTTCAGGTTCAGTTGCTACATCATAGAATCAAAGAATTGTTAGGGCTGGAAGGGACCTCAAGGATCAGCCAGTTCCAAACCCCCTGCCATGGGCAGGGACACCTCACACTACAGCAGGTTGCTCACAGCCACATCCAGCCTGGCCTTAAGAACCTCCAGGGATGAGGCTTCCACCACCTCCTTGGGCAACCTGTGCCAGTGTCTCACCACCCTCATGGGGAAGAACTTCTTCCTAACATCCAATCTGAATCTAACCATTTCTATTTTTTTTCTATTCCCCCCAGTCCTATCACTCCCTGACACCCTGAAAAGTCCTTCACCAGCTTTCTTGTGGCCCCTTTCAGATACTGGAAGGCCACAATTAGGTCTCAGAGCCTTCTCTTCTCCAGACTGAGCAGCCTCAACTCCCTCAGTCTGTCCTTATAGGAGAAGAGCTCCAGCCCTCTGCTCATCCTCATGGCCCTTCTCTGGACGTGTTCCAGCACGTCCAGATCCTTCCTGTAATAAGGGTTCCAGAACTGGACAGAGTACTCCAGGTGGGGTCTCACCAGAGTGGGTTCTTGAAAGGTGTTGTCAGATAAAATATTAGACAAAAAGGCACATTTCTAGTCAAAGAGACAACAATCAAAGAGACTTCAGTGAATAAAGTGCAACTCATTCAGACTTACCTTCTGTATAAAATACTTATATGAGTTATTCTATTTTGGTTATGTGCTTTTGATTGTTATGGTAGCAAATGCCACTTAATTCTTTCTATACATCTGGTGCCAAAGTAAAGCAGCAAAAAGCTATTCTGAATGCTGAAAGCAGGGCACAGGTAATGCCTCTTTTATTTAGTTGCTGCTGGTTTCTAAAGAAGTGAGGAAAAACCTTCCATTAACTTTCTCTTGACTAACATTTGTCAATATGGTTACTTTTCAGTTAGTTACTGTTTAAATGATTAATCATGCTCTGACTTTTTTCTTTCCTTAGCCAACTGCACCTATAATATGTGAGTTTTTGACAATGATGGCAGTGTGTCATACAGCAGTTCCAGAGAGAGAAGGTGATAAAATTATATATCAGGCAGCATCTCCAGGTGAGACTCAAATGCTTGAGTGAGCTTACAGACTTTTATCAACTCAATGAGCAAATTTTGTTCAGAGTTTGTTGGTTTTTTGAAGTCTCATGCAAAATTTAAAGCAAAAAGCAAACATATCCCTCAAAAAAAGAATCGAATAGAATAGAATAGAATTAACCAGGTTGGAAGAGACCTTTGAGATTATCGAGTCCAACCTATCATCCAACACCATCTAAGCAACCAAACCATGGCACCAAGCACCCCATCCAGTCTCTTCTTAAACACCTCCAGTGATGGTGACTCCACCACTTCCCTGGGCAGCACATTCCAATGGCCAATCTCTCTTTCTGGGAAGAATGTCTTCCTAGCATCCAACCTAAACCTCCCCTGGTGCAGCTTGAGACTGTGTCCTCTTGTTCTGGTGCTGGTTGCCTGGGAGAAAAGACCACCCCCCACCTGGCTGCAACCTCCCTTCAGGTAGTTGTAGAGAGCAAGAAGGTCTCCCCTGAGATGTCAGTTAAAAGCAGTTTTGTCAGGAACAAAATATTTAGACTTTTCTAATTTGCTTCAGAAAATCCATATGGATGTGCTGTGGATTGTAGAAGGGTGGAGGGTGATTAGCCACACAGCATTCCTAAGGTGTTGTCAGATTGCTGGAAGCCTGAAGGAGCTGCTCGAATGCAAATAGAAATCAAACCAGCAGACAAATTGATGTCCTTGCTTGTGAACCTCTTCTGTACTTGGTAACCATGGTAGTGATGCAGAACAAAGGCTGGGCCTGTAATAAAACATGAAAAAGAAATGCTGTTAATGGGATAAAAGTTGTGATAAGTTCTACTACAGAGTGAGAAAGGATTAGAGTGCAAAGGGTCTGGTTCAAGCCTGCTGTGGTTCACAGACAATTTTTGAACTCAGGAAATTAAGAAGCAAGGCAAAATGATTAAAATGTGCTCAGCTCTGCTGAGCAAATGTATTGTAACAAGTTATGATGGGAGAAGCGACACAGAGCGCAGAATCTCCAGCTTTCATCTTCCCTGTCTGCCCCAGCTCCTCAGAGGCTATGTCTCTGCATTCTGTCCTTCAGCAGTAAGAATGCAAGGGCAAAGGTAGAGCCATAAATAAAGGTAACTGAGCCGTGGCAGTGTTTTATTGGGCATTGTGAGCAAGTTTCATTCTGACACCCTGAGCCATTTGGAGAAAACTGATGCTTATGGGAGACTGGGTTGCTGCTTGAACTGTTGCCTGAATGTAGGCATTGAAGTTACCTGTAATTTACAGGAATGGCTTATCACTCCTCTCTTGTAAAACAGAGCTTGCATGGAAATAAATGTACCTTGTCCGGTGCCCCACTGAGGAAGGTGGCTGTCTAGATGCTTTGAAGAGGATGTTCTTGTTCCTTTGGGGACTTATTTTCCCTGAGTTATAAACTCATTTTATCAGTTTCATCAGGAGAAACAGAGAGTTCTTTCCAGCCCCACACTTCATCTGAAATACCTATAAAGGAGAAAGGAAGTCAATGGGGTAAACTTAACAGCTGTTGTCTGGTGCCTCTGCAAAATAACGAATTGACTTGTTGCAGATGAGGGAGCATTGGTCAGAGCAGCCAGGCATCTTCGTTTCGTATTCACTGGGAGGACTCCTGACTCAGTAATCATAGAGACTGTAAGTACCTTGAAATAACACTATCATTTGCTGTATATACCCTTCACAGAATCACAGAAACATTCAGGGTGGAAAAGACCCTCAGGATCCCAAGTCCAACCATTAACACTACTCTGCAAGGCTCACCTCTAAACGATAGCCCCAACCACCACATCCAAACCACCTTTAGACATAGCCAGGCCTGGTGATTCCACCACCTCCCTGGGCAGCACATTCCAATCCCTGACCACGCTTTGTGTGAATTTAGTTTTTCTTGCTGTATTGAAGAATTTCTAAGCTTCATGATAAATTTTTAATGCAGTGTTGGGAGTTGGTGGTTTTTTTGCACTATTTTTCACTGATTTTGTTTGTTTGTTTATTTGAATTCTTCAGTTGGGACAGGAAGAGAGATATGAACTGCTAAATGTCCTGGAATTTACAAGGTAAACAACACGTTGTGCACTTTCTTGTGAAAATAATTCATTCATTTCTGGGTAAAAAAGTTTGCATGTTTATATTTGTGCAGGCAAACTATGCAGGTTGCATGGTTCTTTTCTCTGTAATATCATAGAATCACAGAATTGTTAGAGCTGGAAGGGACCTCGAGGACCATCTAGTTCCAACCCCCCTGCCATGGGCAGGGACACCTCACACTACAGCAGGTTGCTCACAGCCACATCCAGCCTGGCCTTCAAAACCTCCAGGGATGAGGACTAGGGGGGAAGAAAAAAAGCTAGAAATGGGTAGATTCAGATTGGGTGTTAGGGAGAAGTTTTTCACCATGAGAGTGGTGAGACACTGGAACAGGTTGCATGGGAAGGTGGTGGAAGCCTCATAGTATAGTATCATAGTATCAGTCAGGGTTGGAAGGGACCACAAGGATCATCTAGTTCCAACCCCCCTGCCATGGGCAGGGACACCCCACACTGGATCAGGCTGGCCAGAGCCTCATCCAGCCTGGTCTTAAACACCTCAAGGGACGGGGCCTCAACCACCTCCCTCGACAACCCATTCCAGGGCCTCACCACCCTCACGGTGAAGAACTTCCTCCTCACATCTAGCCTGAATCTCCCCACCTCCAGCTTCATTCCATACTTCTTCCTAACATCCAGCCCAAATTATGTCCATGTATGGAGTCTGTGTTCTAAGTGTTCATGTGGGCCTGTTGCTTACTTTGGCACAGGATGAGGAAGGGATTTGCATGTAGAGGAAGCTCTATTTTCTGTCCTGGAGTGATTGTTTCTAATTGTGCCTGCGGAAAGCGAGCGTCGTTTTCCTTCCTGTCCTTTTATGTTTCCCTTGAGCTTAGCTAAAGAAGCAAAGAAAGACTGAAAAAATAAGCATCCAAAGCACTACTAGAGAGGCAGGCTGAAGTTGTTTATGTAGATGGGGTGAAGAGAGAGTAATAGTTGCTTGTCATTGCAAGAGTAGTCCTCGATAATGTGAAACAGAAAAGGAGAATCACCACAGGGAAAAACAAATCACATTCAAAACTCTGAACTTCACTTTCTGTTGCCTTAGTTTTTAGTGACTACTTGCAGCCAATGTTGAGTTTGTGGACTGTAGAGGACACACTTGACATTTTTCAGCTGTATGCCACAGTTCAATTTTTCTGTAGGCACTTCTTTCGCTTTCTCTTCTGCAAGGTTGGCTGGTGGCCAGTCACTAGTGGTGTGCCCCAGAGATCAGTGCTGGGCCCCATACTCTTCAATGTCTTTATTGATGATCTGGATGAGGGCATTGAGTCCATCATCAGTAAATTTGCAGACGACACCAAGCTGGGGGCAGGAGTTGATCTGCTGGAGGGCAGAGAGGCTTTGCAGAGGGACCTCGACAGGCTGGACAGAAGGGCAGAATCCAACGGCATGAGATTGAACACATCCAAGTGCCAGGTTCTGCCCATTGGCCACAGCAACCCCAGGCAGTGCTAGAGGTGGGGGTCAGAGTGGCTGGAGAGCAGCCAGGCAGAGAGGGACCTGGGGGTGCTGGTTGATTGTAGGCTGAACATGAGCCTGCAGTGTGCCCAGGCAGCCAAGAGGGCCAATGGCATCCTGGCCTGCATCAGAAACAGTGTGGCCAGCAGGAGCAGGGAAGTCATTCTGCCCCTGTACACTGCACTGGTTAGGCCACACCTGGAGGACTGCGTCCAGTTCTGGGCCCCTCAGTTTAGGAAAGATGTTGTCTTGCTGGAGCGTGTCCAGAGAAGGGCAACAAAGTTGGTGAGGGGCTTGGAAGACAAGCCCTATGAGGAGAGGCTGAGGGAGCTGGGGGTTGCTTAGCCTGGAGAAGAGAAGACTCAGGGGGAGACCTTATTGCTCTCTACAACTACCTGAAGGGAGGTTGTAGCCAGGCAGAGGTTGGTCTCTTCTCCCAGGCAGCCAGTACCAGAACAAGAGGACACAGTCTCAGGCTGTGCCAGGGCAGGTTTAGACTGGATGTTAGGAAGAAGTTCTATACAGAGAGAGTGATTGCCCATTGGAATGGGCTGCCCATGGAGGTGGTGGAGTCACCTTCATTGGAGATGTTCAAGAAGAGGCTTGATGGGGTGCTTGGTGCCACAGTTTAGTTGTTTAGTTTGTTTAGGTGGTTGTATTGTATTGTATTGTATTGTATTGTATTGTATTGTATTGTATTGAGGTGGGTTGGATTGGTTGATGGGTTGGACGCGATGATCTTGAAGGTCTCTTCCAACCTGGTGTATTGTATTGTATTGTATTGTTATAGCAAGTGCACAGCACAAAACCTGTTGTTGTTAGTTTGGCACCAGTGGAAGTTTATACTGCATCCATGGAGGAGTAGTGAAGGATTCCTACATGGGTTTTGGGGTTGGATCCTTGTCTTGATTCCATAGATGTTTTAAAACTTATGGGACAGTCTGAAATTTTAATTTAGAGACTGATACTGTGTGGGGAATGGAGAATTGCTTTTCAGTCTTCACCTCTGGAGGATTAAGTTTTTCTGGTGGACAGCAGTCACCCAACTTTGCTAAACATTCCATTTTTATAGCTGGTTTTGTTGTTATTCTGCAACGTCCTGTGTTGCAGTGATAGTTTATGGAGAAAGGAGAATCTTGGCTTTAGTTTTGCTGGGAACTGACTTGCTGGAAGCACTAGAGGTCACCCTTGATCCACAGCAGGAGAAATTTTGGCACCAGAAGATAACACCACTCGTTTGGGTAGGGGCATGTACCTTCAGAGGAGTAATCTGTAGAGATTAGACTACAGATTGCAGAGTTTCTAGGTGTTCCAGGTTTTTCCCAGGAAAAAAAAAGTGCAGTACCACCTTCCACAAGAAGCCAGGTAATGCTCCTCTACAAGGATAGTGGAACAGTGACAGCACATGCTAGAGCAGTCTGTCAGAGAAGTATGTTGCAGAACCAACCTGGTAGTGTATTGTATTGTATTGTATTGTATTGTATTGTATTGTATTGAGAGCTCTGCAGAGGGACCTTGCCAGTCTGGACAGATGGGCAGAGTCCAAGGTCATGAGGAATGCTTGGTAGAGTTGTCTTGTATGGCATTTTATCTTGACAGTGATCATAGTTGTGCAATATGCTAATAGTAGTTTGTTCATAGCTCTCAGTATAACTGGCAGGATGAGCATACAGAAAGCACCTGCTAATCATAGAATCACAGAATCATACAATCAATAAGGTTGGAAAAGACCTCAAAGTTCATCAAGGCCAACCTGTCACCCAAGACCTCATGACTACTAGACCATGGCACCAAGTGCCATGTCCAGTGCCCTCTTGAACACCTCCAGGGACAGTGACTCCACCACCTCCCTGGGCAGCACATTCCAATCCTTGACCACTCTTCCTGGGAAAATTTGTTTCCTAAGGTCCAGTCTAAACCTACCCAGTCATAGCTTGAGGCCATTCCCTCTTGTTCTACTACTAATTACCTGTGAGAAGAGACCAGCACCAGCCTCTCTACAATATCCTTTCAGGTAGTTGGAGAGAGCAATGAGGTCTCCCCTCAGCCCCAAACTAAACAGCCCCAGCTCTCTCAGTTGCTCCTCATAAGATTTATTCTCCAGGCTCCTTCCCCAGCTACCTTGCCCTCCTCTGCATTGGCTTCAGCACCTCCACATCTCTGCCCCAAACTGGACACAATACTCGAGGTGTGGCCTCACCAGAGCTGAGTACAAACCACAGAAAAACCACAGCTGTCTCTTGGGACCCAAACCCAACTCCTAGGTTGTGTACCTATGGGGCAGAGGAAGGCAAGGCACTATGTCATTTAAGGATCCAGAAGCAGAACCTTTTTGCTTACTGTCATCCCTGTGCTGACTGTGTGCATTGTCTTTCCACCTGGTCCCAGCTGCAGAGATGACCATGAGCTTGAGCATGTGATGGTTTGTTTCACTCAGCATAAGCCATGTCTGCTATCAGTGCACAAAGTGCACATCAGTCTTCACATCAACGTGCCATTGCCAGCAGTGCTGCTGTGTGAGGTATTGACTTGTATCTGCTTGTTTTCTGAAAGGAATGAATTGAATTTTTAGCACCAGAATTAATTTCACTGGCAAGTATTGAGTGGTAGCAATAATATCTCAATATCTGGAGTGTGTACCATCTATTGACTTTAATGTCTACTTTTCATCTTTATCCCTGGGGCACACTTCCAACAGTCAAGCAGAAACCGTCTGTGACAGTTACAGAGTAAAACTTCTTGTCTAAAACCTAAACACTTCTGATTTAGGATGCCAATGTATTTACCTGAAATACAGCACTAGCTTGGCTGGTTCCTTGTCTGAGCAGTTGTATGACTAATTCACGTTGCTTTGGCTGTTGTACTGGGCAAACAGAAGGCCAGAGCTTCTGAGACCTTATCTCCTCCCCATCATTCAGAAACACTGGTTCTGTTTTGTGACTGAAGGCTGATACTTCTAAATGCAGAAGAAGAATGAGCAGCTGACAGAGGAGGCACCAAAACCTCTGTAGCAGTGTTGCTTCCTGTGATGGTGTGAAGAAAATCTGTCTTTCACCTGAGACAGATTTGAAAGTGATAAGGGCCCCTCAAGCCTACTGCTGGAAATGGCAAATCTTGTGACTGAGAGAGGTATTTTTGTCCCTCTAAGATGCTTCTGCCCATCTGTAATCCCATGGCAACTCCATGGGAATTGCAGCTATTCTGCCTCCTCATCACAATCCCAAGGTTCATCCAGCCTGTGGATATACAGAATCACAGAATGGTCTGGGTTGGGAGAGACCTCCAAAATTTATCCAGTCCAATCCCCTCTGCAATAAGCAGGAGCATCCTCAACTCGATCAGGATGCTCTGTTGAGCCACACCTTGAGTATCTCCAGGGATGGGGCCTCAGCTGCCTCCCTGGGCAACCCATTCCAGTGTTCTACTACCCTGATGGTAAAGAACCTGTTCCTGACATCCAATCTGAATCTGCCCTTCTCCAGTTTGAAGCCATTGCCCCTTGTCCTATCACTCCAGGCCTTTGTAAACAGTCTCTTTCCATCCTTCTTGTAGATCACCTTCAGGTACTGGCAGGCTGCTATTAGGTCTTCCGGAGCCTTCTCTTCTCCAGGCTGAACAACCCCAGCTCCCTCAACCTGTCCTTGTAGCCGAGGTGCTCCAATCCCCTGATCATTCTGGTGGCCCTCCTCTGGACCTGCTCCATCAGGTCCATGTCCTTCCTATATTGAGTACTCCAGAGCTGGATGCAGTTATACAGATGTGATGGCAATGGCTTTGCATAGTTCCTCAGCACACAAGGACACATAGGCTTTGCTTTCTTAGTTTATTACAGAGTATTACAAATGACCACTAGTAAAGTGAGTGTACTCATAACTAATAAAGCACACACATTTTAATAGTAGCAGCAATTGATAGTAGCAGCAAGTACATGCTTCCACATGCCACAAGTTGCTACTAAATTATCACTGGTGGAGAAGTATACCTACAATCAGTTAGTTACCTGTATGTATGTGCAAAGTTCTCTCTCTTCTCTTCTCTTCTCTTCTCTTCTCTTCTCTTCTCTTCTCTTCTCTTCTCTTTCTTCTCTCTCTGTTCTCTCTCTTCTCTTCTCTTTCCCTCTTCTCTTCTCTTCCCTCCCTCACTCTTTCTCTTCTCTTCTCTTCTCTCTTCTCTTTCTCTTCTCTCTCTTTCTCTCTCCTCGAGTCTCCTCTCCTCGAGTCTCCTCTCCTCTCCTCTCCTCTCCTCGAGTTCCCGGTCTCCTCTCCTCTCCTCTCCTCTCCTCTCCTCTCCTCTCCTCTCCTCTCCTCTCCTCTCCTCGAGTCTCCTCTCCTCTCCTCTCCTCGAGTCTCCTCGAGTCTCCTCTCCTCTCCTCTCTCCTCGCTTGACTGGGAAGGGAGGAAAAACCTGGAAGAGTCTGTGGTACACTACATCTTTATGGCATTGATCACAATTGCTTTGTGCTTTAAGGTGCTTTTTCATGATAGAAGAGAATGGAATGGAATGGAATGGAATGGAATGGAATGGAATGGAATGGAATGGAATGGAATGGAATGGAATGGAGTAGAATAGAATAGAATAGAATAGAATAGAATAGAATAGAATAGAATAGAATAGAATAGAATAGAATAGAATAGAAGTGAAGTAACCAGGTTGGAAGAGACCTTTGAGATCATCGTGTCCAGCCTATCACCCAACACCATCTGATCAACTAAACCATGGCACCAAGTGCCCCATCCAGTCTCTTCCTAAATACCTCCAGTGATGATGAAGGTGAAAATTCTCAGATGTACCTTTATGGGAAAAAAGGCCTACAGAAAACCAGCATGCCCTGGAATTATGTGACAGTAAAACTGTTTTATAGAAGATGTATGTGTTTGGGGTGGTTTTTTGGTTAAATACTGGTAATTGTACTTCCAAACCACCTTATTTAGGTTATTTCTTTCTCTTTCAGCACTAGGAAGAGGATGTCAGTGATAGTTCGCACACCATCAGGAAAGTTAAGACTCTACTGCAAAGGAGCTGTAAGTTTTTCTTCTGTTTCCTCTGTCTCAGAGAATGTGTGCTACTAATACAAATGTGAAAGCAAAAGGTTTGTTAGAACTGCAGGCACAGCACTGAAAATATGGGGGAAGGAATGTTAATGCCCTTTCCAGTTTGCATTGTTTTACTATGCAGCTGTTTGATCAAACAATGTTAGGGGTTGGAAGTGACCTCAAAAGATCATCGAGTCCAACCCCCCTGCCAGAGCAGGATCACCTAGAGCAGGGCACACAGGAATGCATCTAGGCAGATTCTGAAAGTCTCCAGAGAAGGAGATTCCACAACCTCCCTGAGCAGCCTTCTCCAGGGCTCTCTCACTCTCACAGAGAAAAAGTTTTTCCTTATATTCATATGGAACTTCCTCTGCTGCAGCTTGCACCCTTTGCCCCTTGGACATCACTGAGGAGAGCTTGGCTCCATCCTCCTGACACTGCCCTTCACATCTTTATAAACATGAATGAAGTCACCTACAGTCTCCCCCAAGCTCAAAAGCCCCAGCCCCCTCAGTGTGTCCTCATAAGGGAGATGTTCCATTCCCTTCAGCATCCTTGTGGCTCAATGATCATCAGTGTGGCTCAATGGTGCATTAGTGTGATGAAGTAGTTAATACCTCTTTGTATTAACATCCTATGAAGGTATGGCAGACCTGTTCATCCTGTTGTTTGTACTGCACTAATATCTTTATGCTTCTTATTAACTGCTTCCTTCTGTACCCCGAGAAACTGGATGAATGTATGGTTTCATCTCTTAGTTACTAACTGGATGGAGTAGCTCAGCATGAATCACTGGCTAGAATTGGTAATATACCATAAGTGACAAGATAGGAATTTTAACCTACCATTAATGTTATGCCAGAAATCAATTTCCCTGTAAACAGGATCTATGGGAAGTTACCTTAATCATACTGTATCCAGAAATGGCAGTGTTGCTCTTTAGCTCATGCTCTGTATCTTAAATCTCATTTGAGAGGGAGAAGACTGCAAATCCAGTCCCCAAATGGTTCAAAAAACTGAAATTGATGGGATGAAAATGTCCATTCTATGTCTTCTCATGCTGAGAAGCAGTTGTTAATATTCTATATATATAGCTAGCTACAAAAGCCTAAGGATGGCACTTGAGAAGCACTTGTAGGGTTAATATTGAAGAGGAAGAAATAGATCCAAGGAATGCATAGAGGAAGTCAAAGGAAGATGCAGCCCTTTTCAAAATGAAGGGAAATAACAGCCAGAAAATGTAAGGGAGAAACAGAATTTATAAAGCATAAATTCATAGAACATTAGGGGTTGAAAGGGACCTCCAGAGATCATCAAGTCCAAGCCCCCTGCCAAAGCAGGATCGCCCAGGGCAGGCCACACAGGAACACATCCAGGTTGGACTTGAAAGTCTCCAGAGAAGGAGACTGCAGAGAATCTGAGGGTCTGGAATGTTCTTATTCCTTCTTCTGAAATAAACTTACTTGAGTGCCTTTACCATTATGAAATAAACCATAGCAGTGGCATGGGTGTTTTTTGCCACTTGCCACATGATTTGTGTTGTCTACACAAAAGAACCTACCTCCTTTTTCTTGTTGTATATAATTGCACTGAGTTCATGTTCCTTCTTTTGTAGGATACTGTAATTTATGACCGGCTTGCTGAAACCTCAAAATACAAAGAAATCACCTTAAAACATCTCGAGCAGTTTGCTACAGAAGGTGGGTGAAAATATGAATAAAGTATAAAAATATGGA
The DNA here is from genome assembly GCA_015227895.2 of Colaptes auratus. Lineage (NCBI taxonomy): Eukaryota > Metazoa > Chordata > Aves > Piciformes > Picidae > Colaptes > Colaptes auratus. The sequence goes on from CM037643.1 coordinate 7,367,907, forward strand.
CACAAATATGTATGAAGTATAAAAATGTGAATAAAAATATGGATACAGTATCAAAATATCAAACTCAGTTACTACTGAGTGGCTGGAGAGCAGCCAGGCAGAGAGGGATCTGGGGGGACCAGTTGATAGTAGGCTGAACATGAGCCAGCAGTGGGCCCAGGTGGCCAAGAAGGCCAATAGAATCCTAGACTGGATCAGGCTGGATCAGGAACAGTGTGGCCAGCAGGAGCAGGGAAGTCATTCTGCCCTGTACTCAGCACTGGTTAGGCCACACCTTGAGTCCTGTGTCCAGTTCTGGGCCCCTCAGTTTAGGAAAGAAGTTGACTTGCTGGAACGTGTCCAGAGAAGGGCAGCAAGGCTGGGGAGAGGTTTGGAGCACAGCCTTATGAGGAGAGGCTGAGGGAGCTGGGGTTGCTTAGCCTGGAGAAGAGGAGGCTCCAGGGAGACCTTATTGCTGTCTACAACTACCTGAAGGGAGGTTGTAGCCAGGTGGGGGTTGGTCTCTTCTCCCAAGCAACCAGCACCAGAGCAAGAGGAAACATTCTCAATACAATACAATACAATAAACCAGGTTGGAAGAGACCTTCAAGATCATCGTGTCCAACCTATCAACCAATCCAACCCACCTAAACAACTAAACCATGCAGCCAAGCACCCCATCCAGTCTCCTCCTGAACACCTCCAGTGATGGTGACTCCACAACCTCCCTGGGCAGACCATTCCAATGGGCAATCACTCTCTCTGTATAGAACTTCTTCCTAACATCCAGCTAAACCTCCCCTCAGTCTCCTCTTCTCCAGGCTTAAGCAACCCCCAGCTCCCTCAGCCTCTCCTCATAGGGCTTGTGTTCCAACCCCCTCCCAACTTCGTTGCCCTTCTCTGGACACGTTCCAGCAAGTCAACCTCCTTCCTAAACTGAGGGGTCCAGAACTGGACACAGGACTCAAGGTGTGGCCTAACCAGTGCAGTGTACAGGGGCAAGCTATGCCAGGGGAGGTT
>CM037643.1:7369405-7413129 GCA_015227895.2 Colaptes auratus
GCGAGTACCACGGTTTTTCTTTCAAAGAACTAAGTGACCTTGGTCCTTCCAAGTGGCCAAGGTAATTAATTGTAGCAGATTAGCAGAATAGCAGTAAAAGAACTTTAGAATTTATAAAAGCCAGGAATACATCTCTGTGGTGAAGGAAACTGAGAAGTGAAGGTGTTCATTGGAAAAAACACTCTTGAAACCAATTCTGTAACCTATCTGCAGTCCTTGGTATTTTGCACAGCAGCAAAGGTAATACAAATCTGGAAATGGAAATCCTCTTATCCTGTGTAATTCTAATTTCCATGCCTGTAGCCCTTTGCCTGTATCCTGCACAGATTGCAGCATTTTCCACCAAAAAAGGCCCGCTGTGGCTTGTCCCTCGTTTCTACTGTTTGTGACAACTTGAGGTGACAATCAGCCATATCTTTTCCATAGTGCTAATACATCTCGATGGCTTGTGGTACAGCAGATACTGGAGATCTTTGTGTTTCACTCTGCAGTAGCATCTTTACTTTCTTACCAGGCAGGTGTTTTGAGGCAGACTCTAGCTCAGGTATCACAATAAAGGAAACTTTGGAAGTGGTTGGATTTTGGCTGTATGCAAATTAAAGGAGAGTTTGTCCTCAAGTATTCAACACAAGTGGCTATTTTGCTAATATCTTGGAATTGAAGGTGGTACTAATTGCCAGTGAAATCCTGTTGTGGTTCTGCAGAACTGGAAAAATTAAGCCCTCCCAAATTCTTCTCTGATGCAGAACTCCCAATTGTTGTATGTTAGGTTTGTTTCTGGCTGCTGTTTGCTAAGTTAGCTTTACCAGGATGATTAGTGACACACTTATTTTCCTGAATGTGCTTCTAACTCTTAGAATCACAGAACTGGTTGGAAACGACCCTTGGCATCTTCAAGTCCAACCATTAACCCTACTCTGCCAAGTTCACCACTAAACCATCTTGCTAAGCACCACATTTAAATGACCTTTAAACACCTCCAGGAATGGTGAAATAGAAATAGAATAAGCCAGGTTGGAAGAGACCTTCAAGATCATCGAGTCCAACCTATCATGCAACACCATCTAATCAACTAAACCAAGCACCCCATCAAGTCTCCTCCTAAACACCTCCAGTGATGGCGACTCCACCACCTCCACAGGCAGCCCATTCCAATGGGCAATCACTCTTTCTATGAAGAATTGCTTCCTAACCTCCAGCCTAAACCTCCCCTGGCACAGCTTGAGACTGTGTCCTCTTGTTCTGTGCTGCTTGCCTGGGAGAAGAGACTAACCCCCCCGCCTGGCTACAGCCTCCCTTCAGTTTGTAGAAGCAAGAAGGTCTCCCCTGAGCCTCCCTCTTCTCCAGCCTAGCCACCCCAGCTCCCTCAGCCTCTCCTCATAGGGCTGCGCTCCAACCCCTCCCCAGCTTTATGCCCTTCTCTGGACACCTCCCAGCAACTCAACATCTTTCTAAACTGAGGGGCCCAGAACTGGACACAGTACTCAGGTGTGGCCTAACCAGTGCAGTGTACAGACAGAATGACCTCCCTGCTCCTGCTGGCCACACTGTTCCTGATACAGCCAGATGCCATTGGCCCTCTTGGCTGCCTGGGCACACTGCAGGTCTGTTCACCTACTGTCATCCAGTACCCCCCAGGTCCCTTTGTGCCTGGCTGCTCTCCGCCACTCTGACCCCAGCTTGTAGCACTGCATGGATTCTCTTCAACCACCTCCCTGGGCTTGACTACTCTTTCAGTGGAAAAGAAAATTTCCTGATGTCTAGCCTAAACCTACCCTGGTGCAGCTTGAGGCCTTCCCTCTTACTCTGTCACTATTACCTCTGAGAACAGACTGGCACCAACCTCTCTGTATTGTCCTTTCAGTGTATTGTAGAGTTGTCTTGTTAGTGGTTATGTCAGAGAGACCATTTCTGTCACCTTAACCCTTGGATTTCCTGATTCTAGCATCAATTGTGTGTAGAAATCCACCTCCATGGAAAAATAAAACTTTAGTGCTGGAGTGCCATGAGCATTATGAGAATGCACAATGATAATAATTTCTAATACTAGATGGATACTTTTGAAGATGATCAGGGGCTGGAGCACTCTCCTTGGAGGTGAGAGAAAGTTCTTCACAGAGGGAGTTGTTAGCCATTGGAATGGGCTGCCCATGGAGGTGGTGGAGGTGTTCAAGAGGGGATTGGACGTGGCACTTGGTGCCATGGTTTAGTAGTCATGAGGTGTTCGGTGACAGGTTGGACTTGATGATCTTTGATCGTTTTCCAACCTTACTGATTCTATGATTCTATGATACCTCTCCTGTTGTAGATCTGTACATGTGTTTCATACATGGCTCTTTGCATTGTGGCAGAGAACACTTAGTTCAGCTGATGCAGATTGCTTTTTAGAGGTGCAAGATTGTGGTGTTGGTTGTTTGGTTTTGAGTTTTGTTTTGTTCTCTGTGAGTTTTTGGTGGTGGTGTTGTTTGGGGGGGGTTTTGTTGATCATTTTTGGTTTGTTTGTTATGGTTTGTTTAAAGGTCTCAAAGCTTGAAGGCTGGAGGTGGAGCTGAGCTCACATCTTGCAGGATCTCAACACAGTCTGATGTCCTGAGCTTCTCCCTCATCTTTCCTTATAGGCCAATTGTAGGTGCTGAGGCCCATGCCTCCTCTGCTTGTGCAATATTTAATGCTTATGGGCCTCTAATGAGGCCCTTCAGTGCTGCAGCAACATAAAATGATTGGATGTGTGGAAACATTAACTCTTCACCTTATAAAGCTGGGCAAAGAAGGGCACTCAGTTTGTTCTCTAGTGCACATTTGCCATAAGTGCAAACTGATTCATTACAGAAAGTTAAAGGTAACTTTCTGGCTTTTACTGATAGTTCTAAACTGACTAAATTGAGTAAATGGAGCAGCAATTGCTTTTCTGCCCCATCAGGAGAGGAGCCCTTCATGTGGGACTGAAGGGACTCTGACATGGTGATGCACTGGATAATGATGGATGCTCTCTGTGCACCTTGATCTTGCGGCTGGTGTTTGGGTGCTGGAGCCTACACAGATCAGAGAGCATGCAGACTCTGGGTATGATTCCAGACCTCTCCTCCTACCTCTCTGCCCACCTTTGTTTAAAACAGGCTGGCACTCTTCTGGCTCACAAGGTTGGTGAGAAGATAAGTTGTTTTTCATGGTGGTCCAGCTCCACAACGCTCTGTGGTGCTGGGGACTGAGGGATGAGCAGAGCTTGCATCGGAGATGGGAAATGGCTGTTCTTGCAGGTTTTGCTTTTCCTTGAAGCACAACATTTAATTTCTCAGGGTAACTCCATTGTATTCAATTTTATGTTCTGTTTTTCATGAATCTTAATTCAGAAAAAGGTTTTTCCTAATGCATTTGCGCAGTGCTATAAATGAGCTGTCAAGAGAAGCAGTTTTAGTCAAGCCACCCTTTGAATTGTGTCTCTGTGCCAATGGCCACTTCATTGTCTTTTAATTAGCCACTCACATGCACACACCCCTCTAATGAGCATTGCTATAAAATTTCAGACTACCATATAGATTATGCAGTATGTTCTCCAGAGAATCTTAATTCTTCTTTTCTCTACCTGTTCTCTCCTGAAGTCTGTAAGCTTCATCTTATTTTAGATGAGGAAATTCTCCTTTGCCTAGTGCCTGGCTTTGTATGCAATTTTTTTCCTGCAGTTCCTGTTCTAAAGGGAGAAGAAAATAGCAACTACTAGTCAGTGTCCTTCCATGCTCTAGTGTACTACTTCAGTCATTCAGATTAAAGAGACATTGACTAACATCACCAAATTTAAATTCTCTAGCTCTTACAATCTGATGAAAAGTGCAGAGTCTAAGCCTGTCACCATTCTTAGGACCAGCAAGTGCATTGTAGTTAAGGGAAGAAGAGCTGTCCATCTGTCTTTTGTGCATGTGTCAAGTTAAATAGCACCATCCACTTGCAGAAGGTCTACAGATAGGACCCACTTATGGCTACAGTCCGTCCCAGCTAAACTCTCAAATGATGCTTGTAAAGCAGAATTTTACTTGAAATAAAAGTATTGTGGTGCAACAGTTCCTATGTGGAGATTTGAGGCTGTCGAGGTGACCGGGCTGTGCGTTGTACGTGTACACTGCACATGTGCTGTACGTTGGCACGGAGCCTCTGCCCAAGCTTCAGGCGTCTCGTGTCTTGAAGGCAGAAGGATATCTGTGTGGAACTGCTTTTTTGTGTTGTGTTTATTGACTGAATCTCTCTGGTTGTATGATTATTCCACATCATATTGTTCCTTACCTGAAATCACAGAATGGCTTGGGTGGAAGGAGCCTCAGCGATCATCTGCTCCAGCCTCCATGCCATGGGCAGGGATGCTTCTCAACTAGACTTGGTTGCTCAAGGCCTCATCCAGCCTGGCCTTGAACACCTCTAGGGAGGGAGCATTCATCACTTCACATTCTGGAATCTTACCACCCTTGTACTGAAGAACTTCTTCCTAAGATCCAGTCTAAATCTACTCTCTGTTATCTTAAAAGCATTCCCTCTTGTTCTATTGTTAGGCACCCTTATGAAAAACCCCTGCAATCTTATCATAGAATGGCTTCTGTTGGAAGGACCTTAGAGATCATCTACTCCAACCTCCCCGCCATGCACAGGACACCTCTAAACTAGACTTGGCTGCTCAAGGCCTCATCCATCCTGGCCTTGACACCCCCAAGGAGGAGGCTCTTCTGTTCTTCTTCAGGTGAACAATTGGCAACTTAAATGAGTTGCTGATGGTCTCTTTTGTGGATGTTTTGACCCTAACATTCAATTTGTTTTGAGGGGACAGAGGATCAGGCTCTTTATTTTAGCAGAGAAATACATAAAATCAGAGCTGGTGATTTTCCCTGCTTTTCTGCCAGGTGGTTGGCTGCTGTTGCTGGACAGATAGTTTTGTGGGGGGGTGAGGAGCCTGAACCCCACACAGGTGCATGTTGCTTTTGCTGGGCATACTGTGCAGGGTGCCTGCTGGTGTGACAGTACCTGTGCAGGCTTTGCTGGGTGACTCCACCAGTGCCTGGCCTGAGATGGCCATTCACTTTTCTTCTTTAACCACAGCAGTCCTCTCCTTCTAAAACCTTGTAAACCACTAAAAAGTAGCTAAATAGGGCAACATCCAGAACACAAGATCACATGCTGTGATCCTGCTCTTTGTGGCAAAAGGCAAGGGAAGAAGTCAAAAAGCAGGTGCAGATTGCTGCTGGGGCCGCGTCAGCCCTGGCACCTAACTCACAAGCCCATTTCCACAGCTAATGAGGAGAAGATACTGCTCTGAACGAGTATTTGTTGCTCATATCCTCCATAGTGAGGAGGTCCTTTGAGGTGTAATCCCCCAGTGCATGGTCACAGTGGATTTAGGCCAAGTTAGAGGCACACTCTGCTGCATGTTTAGACATTACTAAAGTAAAAGCTTTTGCCATCTAGTGAAGGAATGAGAACAGCATTTAAAAAAAAAAGGGCAAGAAACCCACTAATACTGGTCACATGCAAAGACTTTACAAGCAGGAGTAACTCATTTGCTAGCACAGCAGTGAATTCTTCTGACTTCTGTGGAAATTAGCTGGTAGAAATCTTCTGAGGTAGTAGAGTGGGGCAGAGTGAGAAGAAGAGGTCGGGCTCTGTGCAGCACTGCTCAGCTATAGAAAACCACTGATGTGTTCTCACGCTTGTTTTGGTCACAATCTAAAGCACAGCACCTTACAGGCTGCTTATGAAGAAAATGTTAACTTCATCCCAACCAGACCCAGTACAGCCTCTTAGTTGCCCAACAGTCCTAATGTTCATCAGGCCTCTCATCAAGAGATGGATATCTGATCACGCAGTAGAGTCTGTGCAAGAGGTGTGGAATGTGCTTTCCCTACAATTGAGGTGGTTCTTCCTCTGTGTCTACCATTTCATGTTGCTGCCACTGCTTCACCTGGTGTGATGGTCTTCCCAGAGCCTGGCTTATTCCTGGTTCACAACTTCTGCCACAGCAGCCCCTTTGAGGCGCAGTCCAGGTCTTCCAGACTCTGCTTGTTTCATAGCTGGTGAACAAGCCTCTTGCTCTTACCTATTTTTGGCCCCTTTTCCAGGAAAGAACACAGAGAGCTTTCCTCACAATCTTCCTGCAGTATTTCTTCCTACTGCTGTTGGTATCAACTCTGTAAAGGAAACTGCAGATTTCTCACAATTTTGCCTCAGAACCTCAGGCTGTGTTTGCCCCTTAGCAGACACCCTCACAGAGCCCTGAAATTCTTCCTGTCAGCTGGACAGGTAGTACTATTCCTGAGCACTCATCCAGCTATCATCAATAATTCTTCTCAACTTCTGTCCTGAAGTCACTTGCCCTTGGTTTTCGTTGGTTTTGTGCTACTACTTTGGTCCTTTGTCACAGCTTGGTTTGCTGGTTGAAAGGGAGAAGTCAGTCCATCAAACAAGTGGGTTTAGTGTGTGGGTTTTATCCTGAATGTTGACAAGCCTGCCTTCCTCTCTCTCCCCTTAAGATTAGTCAACTGTGCTTGAATGCCCTGTATGCCTGTAGTAACTCATGATTTATACAGCAGGACATAGATCACATCACGTGAAACAAACAAGTGCATCCAAGCTTCCTTGGGAGCTTTAAGAAGTCAGTCTTTTCTGATTTTGATGTTACAGTTGATCAAAATGGCAATTCATCTTGGCACAGGTTATGTCTGTGCCTCTCAATCCCACATTTCAGCATATTCCCCTGTACCCTCTTTGAGAATCTTCCTCTCCCCAGACGCATGTGGTTGCTTCAGCAATTCAGCAAGGAGGATGACAGGTTGTCATGACAACCATTTCCTGCTGTGATAAAGACAGTGCCAAATGACCACTCCTTGCTGTTTATCACTGCTCATTGGTAGTGCTCCCCAAATTAGACAGGTTTTGTCTGATTGTAATTACTTGTCCTAGTGGCTTGCATTTTTGCTGCGTTTGCTTCTGGGTAGCATTCATGCTCCTTGCAACGATGCTTAGGCAAGACTGCCTGCTGACCATGGGTGTGAGGTATGAGAGCAGGTGATACTGTTTATTTGCTGTAGTGTATGCAAAGGGGGAGAAAATCTCTCTTGGATCTTTTGTTTTGATTGGTTTTGTCCTTCAACCCCAGCAATTTAAACTTGCTTATTAAGCCCACTGCAGAAAATAAATCAGGCAAAATACGCAGACCTCGGTCTTTTTATTGTGATGTGTAATGGAGGGTTCTCCTTGAATTTGTTTGCCTTCACTTAATAATACAGCAATGCCTTCTCCTCCCTCCAGCGCCTGCCTTGGTCTTCAGTATGCATATGAGTGGGGGAGGAATGTGCTCCCTTTAGGATCAAATCCTGGATCCGCTGAAGTCATTGGCATCTTCTCAAGAGAAGACTGATTTCTGTGGCTTTCTTTTTCATTTGGTTTTACTTTTACTTAGGCTCAGAAGGCAGGAGGAAATTATTTTTATGTCAAGGTTTTGGAAGTTCAGGACAGGAAAAAAAATCACTTTTCCCCATATTTTTCCTTTTTAATAAAAAAAATACAGCCTCCTGTCTGCCCAGTTCCTTCCTTGTGCTTCCCCTTGGGTACCCAGAAGGACACTGCCTTTCTTTATCCCAGCAACGAAGGAAAGCTACCAAATTTGAAGCAAGTGGTTTCCCATTGCTGTCCAAACACTAGGACAACGTGTTGTTGATCTTGACACTTCCCATTCTTTGCCATTTTTGACATAGAAACGTTGGTGCAGATCTCTTAGGTATAAAGAAGGTGCTTTTCAGTTTGAATTGTGCACCCACAGCTGGAATGTGAGCAGGGCCAGAGGTTTGGAAGTGGATTTATAGATGTGTTATTGGACAGATTGGTTTTCTGGATTTGGAAAACTGAGCATTCCTGTTTGGACCATTCTGCTTCCAGACTGGACACTGAGCACTCCTTTTCAGTTAACTTTTCACTGTGGAAATCCACTTTTGAGATTAGAATAGAATAGAATAGAATAGAATAGAATAGAATAGAATAGAATAGAATTAACCAGGTTGGAAGAGACCTGCAAGATCATCGAGTCCAATCTATCACCCAACACCATCTAATTAACTAAACCATGGCACCAAGCACCCCATCCAGTCTCTTCCTAAACACCTCCAGTGATAGTGACTCCACCACCTCCCTGGGCAGCACATTCCAATGGCCAGTCTCTCTCTTTCTATGAAGAACTTCTTCCTAACATCCAGCCTAAACCTCCCCTGGCACAGCTGGAGACTGTGTCCTCTTGTTCTGGTGCTGCTTGCCTGGGAGAAGAGACCAACCCCCACCTGGCTGCAACCTCCCTTCAGGTAGTTGTAGAGAGCAATAAGGTCTCCCCTGAGCCTCCTCTTCTCCAGGCTAAGCAACCCCAGTTCCCTCAGCCTCTCCCACAGGGCTGTGCTCCAGACCCCTCCCCAGCTTTGTTGCCCTTCTTTGGACATGTTCCAGCACTCAAAATCTTTCCTGAACTGAGGGTCCCAGAACTGGACACAGGACTCAAGGTGTGGCCTAACCAGTGCTGAGTACAGGGCACAATGACCTCTCTGCTCCTGCTGGCCACACTGTTCCTAATCCAGGCCAGGATGCCATTGGCCTTCTTGGCCACCTGGGCACATGTTCAGCCTACCCCCAGGTCCCTTTCTGCCTGGCTGCTCTCCAGCCACTCTGACCCCAGCCTGTAGCACTGCATGGGGTTGTTGTGGCCAATGTGCAGAACCCAGCACTTAGATGTGTTAAATCTCATACCCTTGGACTCTGCCCATCTGCCCAGCCTGTCAAGGTCCCTCTGCAGAGCTGTGCTACCCTCTAACAGATCAACACCTGCTCCCATCTTGGTGTCATAATCAGAGTCTGGATCATATCCTGTGTTTGGATGAGTTCCTTTTCTTCTGAGAATCTTTACAGAAGAAAAACTGTTAAACAGTCCAAAGAATTGAGACAACTAAGACAGGAGTACAAACCACGTGAGATTTCTCTTCTTTATCTCTGTACACTATGAGTATTTTATTTCTTAAACTGTTTAGATAATGCAGATCAAGTGCTTCCAAGTATTGTTGAGCCTTTCTGGCAAGTGGTCTCACTTGGTCATTCTGCCTTCATGCAGTGAAGGAACCCTTCTCAGCTGGGAAATCTGACTGGAAATCAGGCACTTGCTCTGACTCCTGCAGAGCTGGATTTGCATCAGCTGGAGACTGCACTTGCACCTTTTGCTGCTTCCAAGTAGGAGAAATGAGCCCCATATGTAGAAATGAATCCCTTAAAAAGCAAAACACGTATCTCATATGTCCCTTTAATGATGCAGTTATACCTTTCAGGTTCCTCTGACTAGATTTTCTATCGTGCTGTGATTCTGCCTTGCTGCTCTCTCTCAATTTTCCAAGAAAGTGCTTTTTAACTCATGGAATAAGAGAGCTAAGTGTCTTGTGACAGGTGCTGTTACAGTGCATCAGGGATAGAATTGCCAGGAGTCTGACAGCTCTGTACAGCACTTCTACAATCCCTGGTTTATATTTATATATGCTGCCAACCTTCAGCACTTTGGGACTGTGGTTCCTCTTATTCCAGAGTACTGTTCATGGCCACAGTTTCATGTCCTAACTATGCTAGTTGCTGGGGTTTATTTTCAACTGAAGAAGTGTGCAACCAAAATGCATGTCTGTTTGTCCAAGTACTCCTCCCATTCTGTGTTCTCTTGTTCTGGTACTGGCTGCCTGGGAGAAGAGACCAACCTCTGCCTGGCTACAACCTCCCTTCAGTTAGTTGTAGAGAGCAAGAAGGTCTCCCCTGAGTCTCCTCCTCTCCAGGCTAAGCAACCCCAGCTCCCTCAGCCTCTCCTCACAGGGCTTGTCTTCCAAACCCCTCACCAACTTTGTTGCCCTTCTCTGGACACGCTCCAGCAAGTCAACATCCTTCCTAAACTGAGGGGCCCAGAACTGGACACAGGACTCAAGGTGCGGCCTAACCAGTGCAGTGTACAGGGGCAGAATGACCTCCCTGCTCCTGCTGGCCACACTGTTTCTGATGCAGGCCAGGATGCCATTGGCCCTCTTGGCTGCCTGGGCACACTGCAGGCTCATGTTCAGCCTCCCATCAACCAGCACCCCCAGGTCCCTCTCTGCCTGGCCACTCTCCAGCCATTCTGACCCCAGCCTGTAGACTGCATACACACATACATACACTATTCATCTTCTACTGCCTTCCCTTCAGAAAGGGAAGGAGCTAGATTATGTTCCTTCCAGTCAGGAATGTTACTGAAATGATGCAATACATTTCTAGTCTTTATCAAGAAGAGAACCTGATTAATTTAGTACAAGCACAATGTCACGCAGACAGACTTAGTACCAGACTGGTGGTAAACCAATTCAGGACAATTTTGGATGCAGTATTTGGTTTGGTTTATGCTGATGAAACAGATTTTACCACAGATGCTGAAAAAAAAACACCCAGTTTGCTTGGTAACAGAATTTGGTCTGGATAGGAAATTGAGCCTCTTGCCAATATTCTTCCATCCTGCCTTTGTTATGACAGCAAATCAGCCTGGATTACAGAATCACAGAATCACCAAAGGTTGGAAGAGACCTCAAAAATCATCAAGTCCAACCTGTCACCACAGACCTCAGGACTAAACCATGGCACCAAGTGCCACGTCCAATCCCCTCTTGAACACCTCCAGGGATGGTGACTCCACCACCTGCTTGGGCAGCCCATTCCAATGGCTAACAACTCTCTCTGTGAAGAACTTTCTCCTCATCTCGAGCCCAAACTTCCCCTGGCGCAGCTTGAGGCTGTGTCCTCTTGCTCTGGAGACCTGGTTGCCTGGGAGAAGAGACCAAACCCCTCCTGGCTACAACCTCCCTTCAGGTAGTTGTAGAGAGCAAGAAGGTCTCCCCTGAGCCTCCTCTTCTCCAGGCTAAACAATCCCAGCTCGGAGAAGAGGAGAGATTGAACTGCACACTTGCAGCCTAGAAGGCAAATCACATCCTGGGGCTGCATCACAAGAAGTGTGGTCAGCAGCTGAAGAGAGGTGATTCTGCCACTGTGCTCTAGAATTGTAGAATGGTTTGGGTTTCAAGGGACCTTAAAGATCATCAAGTTCCAACCACCCTACCATGGACAGGGACACCTCCCACTAGCCCAGGCTGCTCAAGGCCTCATCCAGCCAAGCCCTGAACACTTCCACAGAGGGGGAATCCACAACATCTCTGGGCAACCTGTTCCAGTGTCTCACCACCCCTGCTGTAAATAATTTCTTCCTAATCTCCAGTCTAAATCTGCCTTTCTCAAGCTTAAATCCACTGCCCTTTGTCCTATCACTACAGGCCTTTGAAACAAAGTTCCTTTCCAGCTTTTTGGGAGGCTCCCTTCAGGTACTGGAAGGGCCGCTTTAAGGTCTCCTCAGAACCTTCCCAAGGCTGAAGACCCCCAACTCTCTGTTTCCTAGATCAACCTCAGAGTAAACTAATTTTACCTTGAAATAAATTTAAAAAAAAAAATACAAATGTCCAGAGAAGGGCAAACAAAGCTGGGGAGGGAATTTGAGCACAGCCCCATGAGGAGAGGCTGAGGGAGATGGGGGGTTGCTTCGCCTGGCGAAAAGGAGGCTTAGGGCAGACCTTACTTCTCTCTACAACTACCTGAAGGGAGGTTGTAGCCAGGTGGGGGCTGGTCTCTTCTCCCAGGCAACCAGCACCAGAACAAGAGGACACAGTCTCAAGCTGTGCCAGGGGAAGTTTAGGCTGGAGGTGAGGAGAAAGTTGTTGGCCATTGGAATGTGCTGCCCAGGGAGGTGGTGGAGTCTCCATCCCTGGAAGTGCTTAAAAAGAGACTGGATGAGGCACTTGGTGCCATGGTTTAGTTGATTAGATGGTGTTGGGTGATAGATTGGACTCGATGATCTTGAAGGTCGTTTCCAACCTGGTCTATTCTATTCTATTCTATTCTATTCTATTCTATTCTATTCTATTCTATTCTATTCTATTCTATTCTATTCCATTCCATTCCATTCCATTCCATTCCATTCCATTCCATTCCATTCTAAAATTTCCGATTATTATGCCAAAGTTATCTGAACTGTAACTACAGCATGGAATTTACCAGTGCTCTGTATCAGATAATTGGCAGAGACTGACATTTAGAGAAGGGAATTACAAACAGCATTATATGGGCTCTAGCCTATCTTCCTTAGAATGCAAACTGTATTCCCAAAGCTCTCCTAGCCAGAATTACCATTCAAAGGGCTGTGTTTCTGGGTTCGTGGAGGTGCATGAAATCATAGAATCATTAGCATCTCTGTTGTTTCAAAAGCAAATTAATAGTTCCATTTTTCTGCAGCAGACTTATTTTTTCTGTATCTTTGAAGTTTTAACTGCTCTCCTCAATTATAACCATACTGGGAAGAAGGCTGCATATGATTTATTTTTCTTTCTTCTACAGTCTCTCTTCAGCTATTCAGGCAAAAATTCAGACACAAGCATTTATTTCTGACTGAAGCCTGGCCAGACAATTTCAGCAAGTGGGAATCTCTTGAGATTGTTTTACTCCTCTGTACGTTTATTAAAAGTGGAAGCACTATTTATACCTTAAAATATCATAATCTTGCTTTGCTGCTTTTTTTGAAGCCTTACTGGCTTTTTGTGTGTTAGCTCTTTCTCTGTATTGTACTTCTGAAAGAGAAATGGCTTAACATAAGCTCTCTGTTCAGTTTTCAAAGGGAATGGTAAGGCTTTATAGGCACTGCCCTCCCCTTGGGCTCCACATCTGATGATTTCATTTTTTCCATCATTTTCCCATTCTTTTAAAATCATTCCTATGATCACTGCTGCTGAGTCTGTGAAGAGATGGAGCCAAGGCTCCATGGTGGGATGCAGCAAGCAGATTGTTCTGAGTTCAGCAGAGATCAATGCTAAAGGGTTTTGGGGATCAGCCCTGTTCCCTGTCATGTTTGGCCCTGTAAGAAGGGACTATGGCATCAATTCTGTGTAAGGAGCAAAGGGGTTTGATAGGGACTGGTCAGGTCCTCCTGAAGGATGAGCATGGATGCAAGAAAACCCTGTGGAGTTCTGTCCCTGTGTTTCCAGTTTTCCTCAGATGAAGTTAATTTCTTGTCTGAAGAGCAATCTTTTATGTTTTTATGTGAAACTGAAATTTAATTGCTATTTAATCTGTAAGCACATGCAGACATACTTTGGTGTATTTATTCTTATTAATTGAAAAGTTTTCCAAGCAAATTAACATTACTCACCTAGGTGATATTTTCTTATCCTAGAGTGCTCCCAGCTGTTTTATGAGATTTCCTTTCAAGTATTCACTCACATGCAGGGTAATATCTTTTCTTCTAAATAAATGTTGTAATAATGCTGTTGGCTTAAGCCTTTGGTTAGCAGTTTTCTTTCTGTCATGAGCTTTGTCTGCTGTCCTCTGGAGCAGAGGAGGCTCAGGGCAGACCTTATTGCTGTCTGCAACTCCCTGAAGGGAGGTTGTAGCCAGCTGGAGGTTGGTCTCTTCTCCCAAGCAACCAGCACCAGAACAAGAGGACACAGTCTCAAGCTGCATGAGGGGAGGTTAAGGCTGGATGTTAGGAAGAAGTTCTTCATAGAAAGAGTGATTGTCCATTGGAATGTGCTGCCCAGGGGGGTGGTGGAGTCACCATCACTGGAAGTGTTTAAGAGGAGACCGGAGGAGGCACTTGGTGCCATGGTTTAGTTGGTTAGATGGTGTTGGGTGATAGGTTGGACTTGATGATCTCAAAGGTCTTTTCCAACCTGGTCTATTCTATTCTATTCTATTCTATTCTATTCTATTCTATCCTATCCTATCCTATCCTATCCTATCCTATCCTATCCTATCCTATCCTATCCTATCCTATCCTATCCTATTCAGAAATAAGCAATCATGATAAAACATGTAGTAAAAGGCTTGAGGATAGACTACTACAAACTTTCAATTCAAAAAAGAGATGGAGGGTGGCAATATAACACCAGGTTGTCCATTGTTGTGGTCAGATAACAACATCTGTTGTCCACTCCAGGTGTTTTGAGGGCTGTCTTTGAGGGCTGGAAACAAGTTACTGAACTAGATGAGCCACAGCTTCCGATGCTTCTTTATTCTGCCTTTTTTTTCCTTGCTAGCTTGGTTTGCAGAGCTGCTGTCAGCCTTCATCATGTCGTCTTGAGTGCTGGTGGAAACATCAGGCCAGAATATGTTTCTTCCTGTAGCCTGATGGTCCTTGGAGTAGACTATAGCAGCTGGTTAGTAACACGTACCGTAATGACATGACTAAAGCAGTTCAGCTGGGAAGTTCAGAAGAGCTCTGGCTCCCTTCCCAGCCCCTGGAAAGCATGTATCCAGTAGAAGGTACCTGCCCCTTCTGGGATGCAGCTGGTTTGCTGCAGGTGATGCTCCTGGCTTTCTAAAGCACTGTGTGCTCTCCACTGGAGATGTCTCTTATAATCCCAGATAAATCTGGAAATGTTTCTGATACAATGAGTTGCTAGTGCCTTCTTAAGGCTGTGTCAGTAGAGCCAGTGTTTCTTCTCTGTCTTGGCACTGTGGATGAGGTTTAGATTATCTGTTTTTCCTACCCCATTATAAACCCAGCTGAAAACAGTATGTTTGTTTGTGACAGCCAGATGTGTGCAAAATGATTGCTCAGTTCTTTTGTTCTCATGGTTTTGAGCTTAGATGCTTTAAGTAAACCCAGGCTGGGTTAGTTGTTTGGTGTGGGAAGGTGTTTTGGTAAGCTGACTTGGATTAGCAGAAATATATCCTCTGCTACCATGCACTGAGAAAAGAAGGTACTGTGATAAAGAAGATGGAGTGCACCATAACTCCAAATATTTCTTTATATGATTTAATGTACTTGAAGCTCAACTTTATTAGAAGAGCTCATTTATCTGATGGGATGAGATAGCTGCCATATTAGAGCAGCTCTTCAGAAAGTGGTGTCTTTTTTTCCTTCTCCTTATATTCCACATCAAACCAGGCTTTGTCACCTTACTTGGAACCTCAGTAATTGAGTGTGTGTTTCTGATGCTCATTTTCACAGGAGCTGCAGAGCAGCGGTACCAGCTGTGCATCACCTGCACCAGGGGCAGACCCATTCCTGTCTTACTAACTCTAATTCATTTTCCTTTCTTCCATTCTCCTCTGTTCCCAGCAGATATATGGAGTGACCATTCATTTCAGACAGACCCAGATCTACCACCTGGCTGGAAAAAATCATGACATTGCTGGAATCTATTACTGGCACATACCAACAGGAACAACTCAATGGCAGCGTCCTGTGTCCATCCCAACAGATCTCCAGGCTCACGAAAGGATCACTTGGTTCCATTACTCCATCTCCTACTCCAGAAACTGAGGTAACATACTGTGTCTTCTCGAGGGCTCTAAAGAAAATTGAAATGACTTTTTGAACTTGCAGGTTTAACTGTTAGCTAAACTGAGCTTTAGGATATGGGGCCTGATAATATCCCAAAGAGTAGCTGTTTGTTGAGAACACATCGTAAGTACCTGTGTGCATTTTCTAATGGCAAGGCCAGATTGGATGAGGCCTTGAGCAGCTGAGTCTAGTTGAGAGGTGTTCCTGCCTGTGGTGGAGAGGTTGGAGTAGATGATCACTAAGGCCCCTTCCAACCTAAGCCATTCTGTGATTCATGGAACACCCTAAACTTTGTAGTGTAGGGTGGAATCTGCCCTCTCAGATAAATTAGACAACCAGTGCCTGATGAATGTGAAACTGCTTCAGTTCTGCAGCATGCACTGAAGCACTGCTGCATTATATGGATACATCCAATTTTTGGACATTATAGCAGTCAACTGGCTGGACTCTTCTTTTGCATCTTCTTTCTTCTTGGTTTACTTGATTGGAGTATCACATGAGGACATAGGAGTTGTCATTTGAGACACTAGTTCCTTCACAGGGTAGTTTCTATTGAATAAACAAGAAGTATTCTCAAGTGTAAGTATCTTAACATCCTGCCAGTATGACATACTTGCACAAGTGGATCACTGTGTTGCAGTCAGTATTTAATTGAAAACAGAAAGAAATGCATTCTCTCCTCCACATGTCCTAAAAGAGCAAGATACTGCCTTTTAAAATAATCCTTTCAGGCACAATTCTTGGGCTTGATCGGTGTCATATA
This sequence comes from Colaptes auratus, assembly GCA_015227895.2. NCBI lineage: Eukaryota > Metazoa > Chordata > Aves > Piciformes > Picidae > Colaptes > Colaptes auratus. The sequence continues at coordinate 7,385,566 of CM037643.1, forward strand.
AGCAGAAAAACAACACATCAAAGAGTATGCCTCCAAAAAATGCAGTCACTTTGGTTTAGTGTGCTGGGAAGATTTCTGTGGAATGAAATACTAATATCAGATCAAACTATTTGGAAATGAATTCTTTTTCCTACTAGCTTTTCAGAGGAATGTTCACTGCTTCATGAAATCAAGGGAAGTCTTTGTATGAGCTTTGAGGGTTGGAGCAGGCAACCCTGAAGTTTTACTTAGCTTTTTGAAGAGGTATTTAGGTGTGACATTTCTGCTGTTCTTGATTTTGTTGATAGAAAATCACTTCCATAAAAGTTAAGAGGAGTTAAGGACACTCAGATGTGTATTACCATCTCGACCCTGAAACTTTTAACTTCTCTAAGCTTAAACATGCACATTCTTGTTCACTCTCTTGGAAAGGTTGCTCCCACATGGTCAAAAATGCTGCTCATAAAGTTTGCAAACTTGACCACAGCATTTTAGTCATGGTTTGCACCAGTCAAGCCCCCTTGGAATGTGCAGTGCACCAAGCATGCTGGAAATGATTTCTGAGAGGGCTCATGGAGGAAAACCAGCAATTGTTATCATTCAGATAGAAAACAAGGAAAAAAAAAAAAGCAATCTAGAAATGCTGAATCTAAAGTGCTTCACATGCTCCCAGTATGAATTCCTGTGATTTATACTTGAGGGATACAACTTCACCAGTAAGTGTTTTTCTTACTTTGAAATGTGGTGACAGGGCTGTAATTTGTGAGTTATGGATGTCTTTCACAAAAGCCCAGAAATCAGTGTGGCTAGCAAATTGCAGTGGGGAAATGCATGCATTCCATTCAAATATTTTTATATCTGTGTTTAAAGTGTCTTTACAGTGAGAATTTCAGCCCTGCTGGTAATATTACAGATGTATTTTAACCTTCCATGATTTCTGTTCCCCTGAAGAACAGTTTGTGATTATAAATAATGCTCATTAATTCTCAGCAGCAGCATGGAAAATACAAAATGGAAAAGTTCCTAACAACCTAGATTTTTATACAGTTTAGATGTATTAACTAAGATACTTTAAAGGAGTCATGCTCTGTGTGTGAGAGTACCTGTTAGGCTCATCTGTGTTTTGATATGGCAGTTCTAATCCAGAAAGGAGTTTGGTCCAGCAAAGATTTATGCATATACAGCTCTGTGGCAGCATCAAGACCATACACAGTAGTGTAAAAGATGATACAAAACCTAAGCAAGTTTCCAACATTTTTATTTGTGTGATATTATGTAGTCATTTTAAATAGCCTGAGGCTTTTGTCTCTTGAAAGTTTCTGCATTCATTGATAAGCATCTTGCATACCAGTATTGAAGAGAAGGCTCCGAGGAGACCTCATTGTGGCCTTCCAGTTTCTGAAGGGGGCTGCAAGAAAGCTGGGGAGGGACGTTTTAGCATGTCAGGTAATGGTAGAGGTAGGGGGGAAGGAGCAAAACTGGAAGTGGGTAGATTCAGACTGGGTATTAGGAAGAAGTTGTTCACCATGAGGGTGGTGAGACACTGGCACGGGTTGCCCAGGGAGGTGGTAGAAGCCTCATCCCTGGAGGTTTTTTAAGGGCAGGCTGGATATGGCTCTGAGCAACCTGACGTAGTGTGAGGTGTCCATGCCCATGGCAGGGGATTTGGAACTGGATGACCTTTAAGGCCCCTTCCAACCCTGACAATTCTGTGATTCTGGTTTTGGGTGAGTAGTTATTAAAGATAGCATAGTAATAGAGAACCAGCTGAGTATTGAACTCCGTCATTGTTAGTGTGAATTTGGCTCAGGACTTTGTGCACTGCTAAGTACTGAAGCTGCTACAAAGAAGGGGCATAGCTGGAGTTACAATTGTATTGTATTGTATTAAAAGGTCTTGGAACCCGAGATGTTGAGCTTTATTAAGAGGTTATGGGAGGAAGGATCCTTCTGGGGATTCAGCTAGTTCTCAAAAGAACTCTGGTACAGACAGCAGGAAATAAATCATGGTATGGGGTTAAGAGGTATGGGTAGGTAATGAAATAATTTGTAGTCTAGATGCAAGAGCATCAGCTCTCGTGGATCTTTGGGCTTCCATCTCTCCACAATCAATATCTGCCAGCACTTCATCATCTCTGGGTCACTTGCGGATGGTGCTGATTTCAGTCCCTGTTCACTGCACTGCAGCCTACCCCAAGTGTTGACCCTCTCACTTCATGTGAAGGATTAACCTGGGCGTCTGTGATAGGGTTGAGCTGAGACTCCATGAAAGATGTGTAATTCGAGCTAGAATAGAGGTTCCCAAATGCCTTTATCTTGGAGCTACCATTGGCAGCAGCGATTGTGGTGGACAGCTTCCAGCTCCAAGCTGGACCACGTGTGGGCTGTGTACTGCTGGTTCCCTCAGTGCTGTTGAGAAGCCTGTGCTCGGAGATAATCAAGTTTGGGAGGGCTGGTATAGCTCATTCCCACGTGCTGGAATTTGTAGTGCTTTCTTCTGCAGAGCTCAGGGGATAGCTAGTTTTTAGGCAGATGAAAGAGTATAATCTGGGATTGAAGGCTGGCATGGGTAGCTGTCCCAATAGGCTGCCATGAGTCCTTTTCTCATATTTGTCTGTGAAGCATCATGCACTAGTCTTGAGCTGAGTTTGAGCTGGTTTGGCTTTTGAGTTTGTCAAATGGGGACAGGAGTTGATCTGCTGGAGGGAAGAGAGGCTTTGCAGAGGGACCTCGACAGGCTGGACAGATGGGCAGAGTGCAAGGGCAGGAGATTGAACACATCCAAGTGCCGGGTTCTGCACATTGGCCACAGCAACCCCATGCAGTGCTACAGGCTGGGGTCAGAGTGGCTGGAGAGCAGCCAGGCAGAGAGGGACCTGGGGGTGCTGGTTGATTGTAGGCTGACCATGAGCCTGCAGTGTGCCCAGGTGGCCAAGAAGGCCAATGGCATCCTGGCCTGCATCAGGAACAGTGTGGCCAGCAGGAGCAGGGAGGTCATTCTGCTGCTGTACACTGGGCCCCTCAGTTGAGGGAGCTGGGGTTGCTTAGCCTGGAGAAGAGGAGACTCAGGGGTGACCTTATTGCTGTCTACAACTACCTGAAGGGAGGTTGTAGCCAGGCAGAGGTTGGTCTCTTCTCCCAGGCAGCCAGTACCAGAACAAGAGGACACAGTCTCAGGCTGCGTCAGGGCAGGTTTTGACTGGATCTTAGGAGGAAGTTCTGTACAGAGAGAGTGATTGCCCATTGGAATCGGCTGCCCGTGGAGGTTGTGGAGTCACCTTCATTGGAGGTGTTCAGGAAGAGGCTTGATGGGGTGCTTGGTGCCATGGTTTAGTTGTTTAGGTGGGTTGTATTGTATTGTATTGTATTGTATTGTATTGTATTGTATTGTATTGTATTTAGGTGGGTTGGATTGGTTGACGGGTTGGATGCGATGATCTCAAAGGTCTCTTCCAACCTGGTGGTGTATTTTATTGTATTGTATAAATAAATATTTAGGAACACTTCCCCACACACACCTTTTCTTGCCCAGAGTGATGCTGTTTACCCTTTGTCTTGTTTCCTTCTTTTTTATTGGTTTGGTGGTTTTTTTTCATTTTTTTCACATTATTTCGTGTCCCTGTCTCTTAAATTATGTGCTGTCCAGAGCTTCATATGGCAGAATGTGGCTCACAGCTGAGAGCAGCCAAGAAAGAAGAGATGCTCAAATCATTCTGCCATTTCTGTGTTGTTTCTTCCCCTGGATATTTAGCATTGAGAGCAGTGGTTGCTTACAGATCCTGAACTGAGACTCAGAGGAAAATGGGTAGGGAAGAATTGTGGGGGGGGTTGAAATTTTCCCCCTCCCCAACATTAAATTTGCCACAAGAGTGATTCTGTAATGCATACAAATGGCAAAAAAGAATTAGAGTTTTAAAAAGGAATAAAAAAATGTGGAACTGTCTGACTTTTGTACAGGCTGCAAAGGCCATTTTTCTTTCACGAGACAATCAGGAAATCTCAATCCAAAGCAATTAGGGGTTTAAGCATTATGTGGAAATCCTGCAGATTTAACAGAAATGCTAATAAATGATCAGTAAAATTTACCTGGAACTTTCCTTCCCTTCCTTCTCCTCAAAAGCATGAAAATGTATTGTGGTTTTGCACAGGTGATTAAATTTGACTGAGTTTTAGATTAAATTTGACTGAGTGTTAGGGGGCTTTTTTCCCTCCTTTCTGTTGCCAAATGAATTCCTTTGTGACTCTCCCTCTTCTGTAACATTCTCTTCCAAATTGTAACGATTTTGCCACCTCTTTTCCATTTCTTGTGCAGAGAAAAAGCCATGGGGTTTAATTTGCAGTAAGAGATTCTTTGAGATCATGGTAGGTACTGGTGATGTTGGTTGTGGCTTCTTACAGCCTGACTCATCCCAGGCCTGGACCACCTCTAAAAGTTCTTCTGCAGGTAGTATAACCACTAGCAGCTAATAATGAAAGAGGAGTGGCTTAGGGAAAACTAACAACTCATTTAATTCAAAGGTATGCTAGGGAAGAGTTACTCTTGGGATTTGTTTCTCACAAATAATTCCTTCAGTGGGGATGTACTAAGGACATCTCTGAGGTGAGAGGCCCACCCTCCAACTTAATGCATTGGGCCATATGAGCAGGTATCACTTCAGCTGGAGGCCAGTCACTAGTGGTGTCCCCCAGGGATCAGTGCTGGGCCCCATCCTGTTCAGTATCTTTATTGATGATCTGGATGAGGGAATTGAGTCCATCATCAGTAAATTTGCAGATGACACCAAGATGGGAGCAGGTGTTGATCTGTTAGAGGGTAGGAGAGCTCTGCAGAGGGACCTTGACAGGCTGGGCAGATGGGCAGAGTCCAAGGGCATGAGTTTCAACACATCTAAGTGCCGGGTTCTGCACATTGTCCACAACAACCCCATGCAGTGCTACAGGCTGGGGTCAGAGTGGCTGGAAAGCAGCCAGGCAGAAAGGGACCTGGGGGTACTGGTTGATAGTAGGCTGAACATGAGCCAGCAGTGTGCCCAGGTGACCAAGAAGGCTAATGGCATCCTGGCCTGCATCAAGAATTGTGTGGCCAGCAGGAGCAGGGAAGTCATTGTGCCCCTGTAGTCAGCACTGCTTAGGCCACACCTTGAGTCCTGTGTCCAGTTCTGGACCCCTCAATTTAAGGACATAGAGACACTTGAATGTGTCCAGAGAAGGGCAATGAGGCTGGGGAGAGGCCTTGAGCACAGCCCTGTGTGGAGAGGCTAAGGGAGCTGGGGTTGCTTAGCCTGGAGAAGAGGAGGCTCAGGGGGAGACCTTGCTGTCTACAACTACCTGAAGGGAGGTTGTAGCCAGGTGGGGGTTGGTCTCTTCTCCCAGACAACCAGCACCAGACCAAGAGGACACAGTCTCAAAGTGCCCCAGGGGCAGTTTAGGCTCGAAGTGCGGAAAAAGTTCTTCACAGAGAGTTGTTAGCCCTTGGAATGTGCTGCCCTGGGAGGTGGTGGAGTCACCATCCCTGGAGGTGTTCAAAAAAGGGATTGGACGTGGCACTTGGTGCCATGGTTTAGTAGTCATGAGGTGTTGGGTGATGGGTTGGACTTGATGATCTCTGAAGTCTTTTCCAACCTTTATGATTCTATGATCTTGGGGCTAAAGTGGCCAACCTGGGAGAGTTTGTCTTAGACTCCTAGTTGCAGGATTAGTTGATTTGGTGAAGGCTCTTGGGTCTTTCAGTGACCAAATCACCTGTCCCACTTGGCCCTTGCTCAGGACTGTGGGATTTTTGTGTTTGTGGGCAAGAGGAAAGGAGCAGCTCCAACGTCAGCCGCTCCTCCCAGGCTTTATAGGGAAGGATGAAGCTCAGGCTGCTGTAGTGCTGAACGTGCTGCTGCTTGCTTGTTTGTACCAGTGAATGCCTCTGAAAAATTTGAGAACCTCTGAATAGCCACTGAGATGATGGGTGGTGTGTTTGAGGCTGGTTTGGGTTGGTTCTGTTTTTTTCAAAAGAAAGCTGCTAGGCTTTACAAAACTACTCTACCAGCAAAAAAAACTCTCTGCACTCCTCACTAATCCTCCTCTCCTTCACTGTCCCTTGTCTGCTGCTTTCTCTCTAGAAATACTTGGGTTTTACCTTGTGTATATCTTACCCTTGTGTATGTCCTTATGTTTCACTATTTCTGGTTCCAACAGTGTTAAGGTGTATGACAAAACTACCAAGCAAATGGAAATCCTAATCTTTCCCCTTAATTGCTGTTTAGCAAAGGCTGTAGCAGCTGTGGCCAACATTCATATCCAGATTCATTTTGCTTGCTTTTAAGACCGTAGTTAAAGAATGATTTCATTGTCTGTTCCTAATTTATATTGACTTCCCTTGTTTCAATCATTTGTTTTGGTAAGTAACTGTTAGAGGCATGCCTTCTCTCCCCTTCCCTCCAAATGCCATGCAACAGTGGAGTAACTAGTTGAAGTTTGAGGTGATCTGTTCCCTAACCCATCCTGTAAATATCAATGCTAACAACAGTGTCTTGTGTTTTTTTTTCCTGTTTTTTTCTTTTCTTCTTCTTTTTCTTTCTTTTCTTTTTTTTTTTTTTTTTTTTTTTTTTTTTTTTTCTTTTCTTTTCTTTTTTTTTTTTTTATCAATGTGCTTCTTCCTGTGTGAATAATTATGTGTCTAGAAACAGCCATGGAGTGATTTTGCTGTACTGAATGGGGGAAAGATTAATAGTGACATTTGGAAGGCAAGTATATTGTCAGATTTTAGAACCTTTAATACTCTTACCCTTGTGTTTTGGGTTTTGTTTTGTTTTTTTTTGCATGGCAGTGGCTGTTTTGTTTTTCTTTTCTTTTCTTCTTTTTTTTTTTTGTTTTATTTTCCCCTTTTTTTTTTTTTCCATGAATGTCATCCATAACCTAGGCCAAAGCAAGCGGGGGTATACTGCTAGGGATGTCTAGCTCACAAACATGCTGCCTTTTCTGATCTTTCCACTTGGAATGGATTCAGCCTAAACTAGCAGGGCAACTGCCATGATGTAACAAATAAGATGCCTGCACTGAATGAAATGCAGCTTGAGAAATAGATGCATGCCTCTTTTTCAACTTCAGCCAGAACCACTGTCGCTTCTCTGCAGGGAGGATTTAATTTCCCTTTCAAATAAGCAATAACACAACGGTGTACTTAATATCGTATTAACAGCACTTAGTACTACACTAATAGCACTGCCTTTATCTTTAGGATCTGCATGCAGCCACTGTGAACCCAGACCCAAGTCTGAAAGAGTTTGAAGGAGCGACGTTACGCTATGCCTCTTTGAAGCTCAGGTACTCAGAAGTCTTCGTGGAATGACCAACTTTGGTTTAGCTCGTGGAGTTCAACAGGGACAAATACAGGGCCTTGCACATGGGAATGCATAACCCAGGAGTGAAGCTTAGACTAGGATCCACCTGGCTGGAGAGCAGCCCTGTGGAAAGGGACCATGAGAATGATCAGAGGATTGGAAGCTCTGCTATGTGAAGAAAGGCTGAGAGAACTGGGTTTGTTCAGCCTTGAGAAGGGAAGGCTTAGGGAAGACCTTATTACCAAGTACCAGTATGTAAAAGGTAGCTACAAGGAGTATGGAGACTCCCTCTTTACAAAGAGTCACATGGAAAAGACAAGGGGTAATGGGCACAAGTTAGTCCTGGGGAGATTTCCATTGGAATCCAGAAGAAAATTTTTCACCATCAGATCAGTTAGACATTGCAATCCTGTCCCAAGGGAGGTAGTGGATTCCCCTCCATTGGACAGTTTTATGACTCAGCTTCACAGGGTGTTGGGCCATCTGATTTCAACTACAGTATCACCTAGAAAGGTTGGACCAGATGATCCTTGAGGTCCCCTCCAACCTGGCATTCTGTGATTCTGTGGTTTTGTTCTGTGCTGTAATTTTTATATCTCCTTTTTTTTTTTTCTTTACAGAAATGGTCCACAGTCTGATGATGATGATTCTTGTAGTATCAACAGTGATCCAGAATCCAAGGTCTGTATGAAGATCCACAATGTGCTAGCAATTAAAAATGTACAGTTGTAACCATAACTTTCAAGGTGCAGAATGTCTCCTGTGCTTTGAAACAAACTGTGCTCCTGGTGCTGTGTAGGCTGACCATGCAAGACCAGTTCCATCAAAGGAATTTGCAGATTTAAAGCCTCATTCACTTTGCTTAGGAAATTGTGACTGACTTTAAAATCACAGAAGCTAAGAAATTGAATGTTACAGCTCAAGATTCTACTTGTGGAACTGTAATAACCAACCCCTTGGGACAATTGAGTGAAGTTTCTGTCCTGAGTGAGAGAGGCCTCTGTTTTCACTATGGCTGAGTAACTTCCTGGGGCATTCAGTGATGGAATTTGCTCTTTATTCTCAAGTTTATCCCTTTTTAAAGTATTCTTCCTTGTTTATGTGGTTTATTGAACTCAGAGCTAGTAACAAGGAAGTTCTTTTCTAGAAGGAGGAACATTGTGTTTTGGAACAGAGAATGCAACTTGGTTTGGGGATAAATTCATAAAGGAAAGCAAAACCATGATGTGAACAAGCACCATAAACCAATCAGAGCCTCTGCTGTTATAATCTAAGATTACTGGGGAGAAAGAAGCAGCAGAAGGTTTGTGAATGCTTGTATACATATCTCCAGCCTTGTCTTGTTGATAGCTTTGCCTTGTGCTTGCATCCTTTTTTTCAGGCTGTATGTGACTCTCTATAATTGGAAATCCCAAGTTATTTAAATAATTGTTTTGGCTGTGCCATACACATGCAGTGACTGACAGGATCAGAAGCTACTTATATGCAGGAAGACAGTATGTAATGGAGTTAATAATTAGAATAGCATTAATGATATATTTTAGGATAGAAAACAGACTGATCTGGGTACTTAAACTTCTTTGTCATCTTGATTATTTGGCTTGTGATGCTTAAATCAGATGTGAATAAATGTGTTTTGCTTGGCAGGCTGGCAAGTGAAAAACAAGGCTTTCAGCTGGGCTGGTTACAATGACAGGCTCTAAATTCTGAACACAGTAAATGGAGTTGGCAGAGTGCTGAGCATTAGGCACCAGTGCTCAGAACCAGCAGCTCTTCCGCTCATGATAAGCCTTATGGTATGGAAAGCATTATAGGGAGGCAGTATTTTGATATGTCTGACTCCTCCTCCAGCTGGTTTGCACTGGGTGGAATTAGAAGCCTTCATGGCAGTGTTTGTGTGGATGAGTGACTGGTGTATCATCATCCCCTTTCCCTCTCTGGCTCGCTGTTTCAGTTTCAAAATGTATGGGACTGATACCCATGCAGCTTTTGTGAAATGGTTCAGAGCCAAAAGCTTGTCCTTTTTTTGTCTATCACAGCTGGCTTGTTTCTCCTGTTTAGGCAAAACCATGCTGATGGTGCTTCAGTGGATCACTGAAACAGTCACATAAGTGGCTTGAGAAGAGCAAGGCAAGAAAAAGAGGAGGAGCTATACATATTGGGGAGGTTGTTTCTGGTTGGTTGGGTTTCTTTTGGGTTACTTGAGTCACAGCACCTGACTTGGCAGTTGTCATTGCCTGATGGGAATGCTGTGCAGAAGCAACAGTGGCTGTATATGTGGTCCTGCTGGTGAAGTTCAGCAGATTTGATGTTGCTTTGCAGCAACAGAGGCTATTCAGTGCACCTCCCTCTGCCCTGAGGAGAGGACAAGCAGCTGCTGCATGCCCAAAGTCTAGAAACAGCAAGGAGAATCATAGAATCAATAAGGTTGGAAGCCCATTCCAATGGCTAACAACTTTCTCTGTGAAGAACTTCTCATCTCCAGCCTAAACTTCCCCTGGTGCAGTTTGAGACTGTGTCCTCTTGTTCTGGTGCTGGTTGCCTGAGAGAAGAGACCACCCCCTTCCTGGCTACAACCACCCTTCAGGTAGTTGTAGACAGCAATAAGGTCTCCCCTGAGCCTCCTCTTCTCCAGGCTAAACAATCCCAACTCCTTCACCTGTGGAAAATGCTCGGAGGTCTTTAATTCTCACATGGATGGGAAAGGGATGGTGGAGGGTAGCATAGGTGGATTCCATGCTAGCCTGTTTTACCTAAAATATTATGAGACTGAAAGAACCTGGTGGGATTTGAAACTGATGACCTGAGACTTGGAAAATCAGACTTTTTAGCCCCTCAGGCTCTCCTCTGCCACACAACATACCTTGACTATATTTGATGGAAGCTTATTTTTGTTTTGCAGCAAGCACAGATATTTTTTCTCCATTTCAGCATAAGGAAGGGGGTTTTGAACTTGTTAAAGAAAGAATTTGCTGAAATGAACCTTGTTAGAGATGTTTTAGAGTTTTTAAGCCTATCCATGACAGTGGTCAGTATATCTGACAAAAAAAACCCAACTAAGTGGAATGTCCTGAATGGCGCTGAGCAATGCTGGCTTTCAGCAAAGGGAACGATGCCACCTTGTGGAATGCTGCAGTAGTTGTCTTCCCACAGCGTCTGTCAGCTCCTGCAAAGATAGAAGCTCTACAAAAAACGTCAGTTTGGGGAAATCTGTGTCATCTACTTCATGTAATTCTTGTCAGCAAGGTGATTTATGCAGCCAGGCAGTTAAGCGTTGAATGTTGTCAACAGGCAACAAGCGTTTCCTTATGTATCACTTGCTTAAGGTGCAGTTCCGAGCTTCCTGTCCTTGGCATCTTGGTGCAGATTGTCTGCACGAGGCCATAAAACAGAAGGAGAAGGAGGGGAAAGGGGAAAATTATTACATCCAGCGTCTTGAGTTCAGTAATTTCTTTAGGCAGGAATTTTTTGAAGAGATGGCTCCTTGTGCTTGACAAGGATTCTAGTTCTGCATGTGAAACATGCACTAGAAATGAGTTTTGAATTGGTACCTCCCAGGAGACAGATCATAACCTTTCTGGTTAATTTATAAAGCAACCTGTGCTTTACTAATTGAGTTTCAAGGGAGGTAAAAAGATGCTTTTACCAGTCCTGGACTGTAAATTCCTTTGGACTGTCTCTTTTCATGTTGTTGTAAATTATGGTGGCCAGTGTAAAAATATAGAAAGATACAATACAATAATAATAATACAATACACCAGGTTGAAAGAGACCTTGAAGATGCTAAATCTTTTCCTCAGTCACAGGTTCTTTACCACGAGGGTAATGGAATACTGGAGCAGGTTACCCAGGGAGGTGGTTGGGGCCCCATCCCTGGAGATATTCAGTGAGGCTCGACAGGGCTCTGGGCAACCTGATCTGGTTGGGGATGCCCCTGCTGACTGCAGAGGGAGGTGGACTTCGGAGGTCCCTTCCAGCCCAGCCCATTCTATGATTCTATGTAAAGAAACTGCACCTCCTGGGAGAAGCCTGTCTGTGCCCCAGGAACTGCATGAAAAGTAGAAAGCTCATGTGACAATTCCTTCAAAACCTTGTTAGATTTGACCTATTTGGACTTGTCTTTGTGGTCTCCTTTTAAATGTTGTTTTCTGATAAGCCTTAATTTAGTCTTTCTGTGCCAAGCATGGATTTTCAAGTTCCCTGTCCACATTATCCTGTTCAGCAGAGTTTTGCTTTCCAGCCTTGCCATTTTAGAGTGGTTTCAGCCATACATTGATATCTCCAAGTGGGAAGAATGTCTTTACCTGTGGAAGTAATAGGCAGTTGTTCCAAAAGTGTGTTTTCTAGTTTACAAACAAATGCTTAGGATCTCAGAGGAAGAGGAGACTACTTCCAAGAGGGGTAGAGGTAGGAGATGCTGATACCCAATATTTAAATTTAGTGACTTACCCACAGGTGAATGAAAACACAGTTGGAGACATGGAAGGAACTCCTATGGATTACCTGAATTTTAGGGCTTACCCAGTTGGACTTTCTGGTGTGATGTGAGGCATGTTTCTGAGATGCTGACTTGTGCATCCACTGCTGTCTATCATGAAAGTGGCTTGAAAATAGCACTACTGAAATCATTTTACAAACAATATCTGCCCCCCAAGGAGTTAATATCCATCTCTCTGCTGCTTTTCTTGCTGTGGAGGCAGGTATGTTTTATGTGTCTTGGATCAAGCATCCTACATTTGCTCATTTCTGGTCTTCTCCAGAAGCAAATATCCTGGCTAGACACAGGATCATTTGTAAATAATCAGCTTGTCTCCTTGGTGATGGAGATGAGTCTGGTTTCTGATGCAAGTGAAGGCTTAAGCAGAGAGGAGGAGTTTTTGTCATGCCTGGTGACATCAAGACAAGATCCTCTTTTCACATTGAAGTCCATTATTCCTTTTCCCAGACGGAATAACTTCTAAAGTTACTAGTGCACACTGGGAGCATTCAGCATTTTCCATTCACAGTCCATCCTGTGCCCCATATCATAGAATCATGAGCTCATGAAACACTACAAAACTCCTCAGTTAAATTGATTTCTGTTAATGGTCTTAATTAAGTCTGAGAAGTTTATTGCACACTGAGTTCCCTTGCAAAATAAACCAACCAACCAAAAAAAATGAAATCGTAATGAAAAATTGGGTATCCTCAACAGGTTTTGTTCCAAAAATGTTACTTCTGCTTGGTTTTGGAACAGGAGTTGGTTTCTTTCAAAAACAATCATAGAATCACCCAGGTTGGAAGGGACCTCCAAAGGTCCTCTAGTCCAACCCCTCTGCAGTGAGCAGGGCCATCCTCAGCTAGATCAGATCACACAGACCTCCGTCAAGCCTCACCTTGAATATCTCCAGGGATGGGGCCTCAACCACCTCTCTAAGCAACCCATTCCAGTGCTCAACCACTCTCATTGTAAAGAACTTTTTCCTCACATCCAGTCTCAATCTGCTCTTCTCTAATTTCAAACCTTTGCCCCTCATAGAACCACAGAATCAATAAGGTTGGAAAAGATGGTAAAGATCATCAAGTCCAACCTGTCACCCAACACCTCATGACTAACTAAACCATGGCTTTAAGTGCCATGTCCAATCCCCTCTTGAACACCTCCAGGGATGGTGACTCCACCACTTCCCTGGGCAGCACATTCCAAGGGCCAATCTCTCTTTCTGTGAAGAACTTTCTCCTCACCTCCAGCCTAAACTTCCCCTGGCACAGCTTGAGACTGTGTCCTCTTGTTCTGGTGCTGGTTGCCTGGGAGAAGAGACCAACCCCCACCTGTCTACAACCTCCCTTCAGGTAGTTGTAGAGACCAATAAGGTCTCCCCTGAGCCTCCTCTCCTCCAGGCTAAACAATCCCAGCTCCCTCAGCCTCTTCTCACAGGGTTTGTGCTCGAGGCCTCTCCCCAGCCTCATTGCCCTTCTCTGGACACACTCAAGTGTCTCAATGTCCTTCTTAAATTGAGGGGCCCAGAAGTGGACACAGGAGTCAGTCTTGACAATTACTGTGGTATAGCAAAGGTTTATCCATCTTTCCATCCCTGCAGCTTCTGGGTAGCAATGGTGAGTGGTGGGGGTGGCAGCTATTAAACTGGTTGGTTGTTCCTGAATTGGGCTGTTTGCCTTTAGCAGCGTTGGAGCATCTCCTGGCTGACTGAGGAAACACTGCAGGTAAATGATGCAGGTGCTCAGAAGCATTCTGCTTCGAAAGCAGTTTTAGAAACAGCAGAGCAAAGCACTAAAATAATCTCATCAACAAATCCTTTTTACTGTCTTTTTCACTTTGTACATCAGAACTTGTGGAGCCTGTGTCAGCTCGTTCATCAGGGCACTGTGATTGATATTTACTGCTAGTGGCATCTATTGTGTCATTAGGTAATGATGTGAGGTTAATCACAATAGAGATTTCCATCTAGAGGATATTTGCTTCCACCTTGTCCCCAAATTGAGTCTTGTTTAATCAAATATGAAGATTATTCCAGGGCAGAGAAAGATGGCAGTGTGTGTTCCCAAATCTAACCAATTTATTTTTTAAATGATATACAGAGTTGCAATGGTGTTTAATTGTGATGTGTAAAACAGAAATACCTGGGATAATGTGGCTTTATTTCTTGAGCCCTTAAAGATTTATAATTAGATCCTGCAAAATGCTGCATGTCTTTCACTCCTAGAAACCCCACCTGCCTCTGGGATCTAATTAGATGTGAACCTATTGTGCAGGATCAGGGTATACATGACGGGACAGCAGGAGAGATGTAGAGGGAGGGATTTTGCTTGTAGCTTCCCTTAGAAAAATCATAGAATCGTGGAATGCTAGGGGTTGGAAGGGATCTCTCAAGATCCAGGCTAACCCCATTGCAAAGTAGAACCACTGAGGGCAGGTCACATAGGAACATGTCCAAGTGGGTTCTGAATATCTCCAGAGAAGGAGAATCCACAACCTCTCTGTGCAGCCTGTTCTGGTGCTCTTGTCATTCTCACATTAAAAGAAGTTTTTCCTCATGTTGAGATGGAACGTCCTGTGTTCCAGTTTGTAATCATTGACCCTTGTCCTATCATTGGGTACCAGTGAAAAATGACTGGCCTCATCTTCTTGACACCCACCCTTAAGGTATTTGTAAACACTGATCAGATCTCCTCCCTCTCTTTTCCATGGTAAGCAGCCCCAGATCTCTCCTCATAAGAGAGATGTTCCAGTTCCCTCATCACCTCTGTTGCCCAATGTTGGAGTCTCTCCGGTTGTTCTTTGTCTCTCTTGAGCTGGGGAGCCCAGAACTGGACACAATACTCTGCATGAAGCCTCACTAGGGGCAGAGTAGATGGGTCCCTCTGATCATACTCATGGCCCTTCTCTGGAGACGCTCCAGCACGTCCAGATGTTTCTTGTAATAGGGGCTCCAGAACTGGATGCAGTCCTCCAGGTGGGGTCTCACCAAAGAGGAGCAGAGGGAGAGAATCCCCTCCCTTGACCTGCAGTAGTGCTGGCCACAGTTGACAAAACATAAAGACACCTGCTGTTTAGGTTGGGCTTTTTTGTGGGTATTTTCATGGGTTTTAATGATGCCTTTTCTCCCAGTGACACCTGTTTAAGATTTGTCTGTTGCTTTGCTAGATCCGAGTGCCAGTGTCCTCTACAGTGCTGTTTCTGAAGGAGATGCATGGTGCAGTTTTTCTTGGCTGGAGCCTGTAATACAGCACGTTCCTCTTTACAACCATTTAACAAGCCATGGTTGTTGAGCAGAACACAAGAAAAACTTGGCTGCTACTCTGAAGAGATTTAATTTCTTTCCTTGGAAGAACGTGAACTTCCTAATATTTTAATTTTGCATGGTTGCATCAATTTTAATCACAATTTATTCGCTGTTCTGTGGTGCAGCACAGTAAAATCTTTCAGGGTCAGCAGTACTTTGTGGATGATTGATGAAGGAACCCTCAGGAGTGGGAAGAAACTGGGGGAAAGAAGGCATCTTCATCATACTCATGTCCCACAGGCAAAAGACTGCTCTTGCCGTTCTGCAGACCAAAGGATTCCGTGCTCAGGCAGCTCCCAGTTTAGCTCAGCCTCTGCTGATTTTGCTGCCAGCTCACCAGCATCTTTCAGGCTTAATCACAGCTTGCAGCCCTTCATACTCCCCACCAGAGACCAAACATTTCACCTCTAAAACAATATACCGCCTCTGTCAGCTCCAGCTGTAGAATGCCTTGTTGGTGCCTCTTGAAGGTCTCTTCATCACCTTGCTCCTACAAAGTGAACTGTTGAGATGATATTTTTACATTTCTCTTCAATTATTTACATCAGCTTGCCAGTTTAGGGTGGCTCAGGGCAATAGCCTGCTCTTGTCTGCAGTCTCACAGTTTCCCAATTCATGGAAGATTTTTTTTTAGTGGAAAAAGCACAGAATGTGTGGTTATTTGTGTGTATATATTTATCTGTGTTACATATTGCATGTACACAGGGTGAAAACAGCAGGGTACAAGCTTGGTGGGTCGTTTATCCATTGTGGACCTGCTGAAAGGTACATTTATGGAGAAAGTTAATTCAAGTAGGATTTTAGTGAATGCTGTTGGATGACAAAGATAGCTCTAACCAGCATGGATTTATTCTGGTATTAGTGCTAGCCCTGAGTGTCACTTTAAAACCCACAAGTCTTCCTTGCCAAAACTTCCTGTGTCTGATCCAAGAGAAAAGGGAAGGGGAAATAATATTTTATCTTTTTAAGAGACCTAAAACCATGAGATGTGCAGTACCTCATCATGCCACACTGATCCCACATAGGAACATGCTATTCCATATGCTTGAAGATGATTGCTCCATGGTGCAGCATAGAATCAGAGAGTTGTTAGGGTTGGAAGGGACCTCAAGGATCATCTAGTTCCAACCCCCCTGCCATGGGCAGGGACACCTCACACTACATCAGGTTGCTCACAGCCACATCCAGCCTAGCCTTAAAAAACTCCAAGGATGAGGCTTCTACCACCTCCCTGGGCAACCTGTTCCAGTGTCTCAACACCCTCATGGGGAAGAACTTCTTCCTAACATCCAATCTGAATCTACCCATTTCTAGTTTTTTCCATTCCCCCCAGTCCTATCACTCCCTGACACCCTCAAAAGTCCTTCCCCAGCTTTCTTGTAGCCCCCTTCAGATACTGGAAGGCCACAATTAGGTCTTCTTGGAGCCTTCTCTTCTCCAGACTGAACAGCCCCAACTCCCTCAGTCTGTCCTCACAGATGAGCAGCTCCAGCCCTCTGATCATCATTGTGGCCCTTCTCTGGGCACGTTCCAGCACCTCCAGATCCTTCCTGTAATACAGGCTCTAGAGCTGGACACAGTACTGCAGGTGTGGTCTCACCAGAGCCAAGTAGAGGGGGAGGAATCACCTCCCACGACCTGCTGGCTATGCTCCTCTTCATGCAGCCCAGGATGTGATTGGCTTTTTAGGCTGCAAGTGCACACTGAAAGCGGGTCCTTAAATGTGAGAGGTCCAGCAGGGCTCAAGATTTCTGGACTCAGGATTCATGTTTAGTTGAGTCTCTTTCAGAGTGGGAATCGATCAGCAGTGATTTAACTTCATTGACTTTGGATCCCATTATAAAGATAATTTGTGCAGAAATCCCCAAGTTACTCTTAACAAATTGCTCTGAACAATGTGGCTTCTAAAGAGACATGAAATCCTCACCCTAGTGAAGATGGAAGGGTTTTCTCCATCGATTCAGTAAGGTCCAGAGTGCACCTACAGGGTTTTTTTCCCTTCAAGTTGGGTGTCATGCATAATGCCTTTGAATTTATGCACCACAGTACTAAATAAAGTGCTGCTGGCTGCCTTGGAACCACTTAAAGCTATCAGCCTGCAGAAGAGCCCTCATCAGAAAAAAACACAACATTGAAGGTTAAAGTTGAAAGTGCAGAGCAATAGTTTGTAAGAAATGAAAGCAGACCTTCTATGCTGCCCTGTAAGCTCCTGCAGGGCTGTGCTAACCGAGTGTGTGTGTGTTTATTGGGGTCACTGTGGTGTGTGGCAGAATAATGAAACCTGCCTGAGTTCTCCCAGCTGTTCAGCTCTT
The DNA here is from genome assembly GCA_015227895.2 of Colaptes auratus. NCBI lineage: Eukaryota > Metazoa > Chordata > Aves > Piciformes > Picidae > Colaptes > Colaptes auratus. The sequence goes on from CM037643.1 coordinate 7,402,971, forward strand.
CTCCAAGATGGACCCTGATGTGAGCATCTTTACAACTCTCATCCTTTATTAGTTTCTGGTGAAAATTATGACTGCCTTTTCTTCCCTGAGGAAGCATGGCCTTCATTTCACTGTGTTAAAATGGAACCCAAAACACCCTTAGCACAAAGAAAACACTGCAAACCCCATCCCTTTGGGATGTGAGGTAAAGGTATCTGCAAAGCATCTAAAATGAAATCTCTTCTTTACTGAGAGAACTGGAGAAAATAATAAAGTGATTTTAATTTCTCCTTCAGAGCTGCATATAGCAAAAGGGTATTAGTAGAGGGTAATAGTGGCCATTCTATTTTGTGCTTAATTGACTAGATTTTTTTATTTGATTCAGAAATGCAGCAATGAATAAGAAATTGGGATTCAAAAAAAAACCACCTTGAACCAGCACAATGGATCTTCAACATTTTCTTGCCTTCATAGAGCAGGTTTGACCTCTGGCTGTCAGCCAGCAGGAAGCACTGAGACAGGAATATTAAACTCAAACCAAGAGAGTGACTTCTGTCATCCTACACATTGGAGTTTGTGAGGCTGGCAAAAAAAAAAAAGAGCCTGTAGTGCCTTGGAGTAAGGAGAAAGTTCAGTGTGCCCAGGTGGCCAAGAAGGCCAATGGCATCCTGGCCTGTATCAGGAAGAATGTGAGCAGCAGGAGCAGGGAAGTCATTGTGCCCCTGTACTCAGCACTGGTTAGGCCACACCTTGAGTCCTGTGTCCAGTTCTGGGCCCCCTCAATTTAAGAAGGACGTTGAAATACTTGAACATGTCCAGAGAAGGGCAACAAAGCTGGGGAGGGGTTTGGAGCACAGCCCTGTGAAGAGAGGCTGAGGGAGCTGGGGTTGCTTAGCTGGAGAAGAGGAGGTTCAGGGGAGACCTTCTTGCTCTCTACAACTCCCTGAAGGGAGGTTGTAGCCAGGTGGGGGTTGGTCTCTTCTCCCAGGCACCCAGCACCAGCACAAGAGGACACAGTCTCAAGCTGCACCAGGGGAGGTTTAGGCTGGAGGTGAGGAGAAAGTTCTTCCCAGAAAGAGAGATTGGCCGTTGGAATGTGCTGCCCAGGGAGGTGGTGGAGTCACCATCATTGGAGGGTGTTTAGGAGGAGACTTGATGGGGTGCTTGGCTGCATGGTTTAGTTGATGAGATGGTGTTGAGTGATAAGTTGGACTTGATGATGTCAAAGGTCTCTTCCAGCCTGGTTAATTGTAATCTAGTCTAGTCTAGTCTAGTCTCGTCTAGTCTATTCTAATATTGACCTGCTTTGGAGAGGTAATTTCTTATCAAGGTTGTTTTACAATATTTGTAAAGCTCTGGTTGCACAGAAGTTTAGTTTATAATAATCTGCTTGAAATAGCAATTACCAGTAGATTTCTAAATTCTGTTGTGACCTGAGTCTCTGAGTGCTTGCTTTTTGTATTGCATCCACGTTTTCAGCAATCCAAACAGCACAACGTGAACTGCAACAGAAAGCTGCAAATGTTGACAAATCCTCTGAGTGTGGGTTTGATTCTGCATGTTTAATTTCCTGTAATTCCGAATTTTTCTGTGACAAGTGTCAGTATTTCTCTGGGACAAGGGATGCTTTGCACTCTATGTGTGGCAGTTGAATGAGAGTGTTTGCTTGTTGATTAACTGCACAAGATCTCTTTATTCTTCTGTTACTCAGCTTAGCCTTGATCATCTCCAATATTTTCATCTGGAATCAGTGCAAGCTTTCTTGATGTATAGCAGGCAGATCCACTGGAACATACTTCTTCCTCATAGCAGAGTAGTTCTATTTTATGATACTTGATCTTCCAGAGCAGGAAATAATACGACCTAGGTCAGGGCAATCGTGGCTATCAATAAAGGCTGGGGGATGATGAAATTGAGAGCAGCCCTGCAGAAAAGGTTTTAGGGTGCTGGTGAATGAGAAACTGGACATGAGCCAATGATGTTCACTTGCAGCCCAGAAGGCCAGTGGCATCCTGGGCTGCATCAAAAGAAGCATGGCCAGCAGATCCAGAGAGGTGATTCTGCCACTTTACTCTGCTCTGGTGGGACCTCACCTGGCATGCTGCATCCATCTCTGGAGCCCTCAGCACAGGAGAGAGGTGGACCTGATGAAGTTGGTCCAGAGTAGGGCCACGAGAATGATCGGGGACTGGAGTACTTCTGCTACAAAGACAGGCTGAGGGAGCTGGGGGTGTTCAGCCTGGAGAAGAGAATGCTCCAGGCAGACCTAATAGCAGCCTGCCAGTGCCTGAAGGGGGGCTACAAGAAGGTTGCGGATAGACAGTATACAAAGGCCTACAGTGACAGGACAAGGGGCAGAGGTTTGAAATTAGAGAAGAGTAGATTTAGATTGGATGTGAGGAACAAGTTCTTTACCCTGAACGTGGTGGAACACTGGAATGGGTTGCCTAAGGAGGTAGTTGAGGCCTCATAGAATCACAGAAGCAATAAGGTTGCAAAAGACCTCAGAGATCATCAGGTCCAACCTGTCACCCAACACCTCATGACTACTAAACCATGGCTCCAAGTGCCACGTCCAATCCTTATTTGAACGGCTCCGGAGAAGTGACTCCACCACCTCCCTGGGCAGCACCTTCCAGCTGCTAACAACTCTTTCTGTGAAGAACTTTCTCCTCACCTCCAGCCTAAACTTCCCCTGGCACAGTTTGAGACTGTGTCCCGTCCCTGGAGATACTCAAGGTCAGGCTTGACAGGGCTCTGGGCCACCTGCTCTAGTGCAGGATGTCCCTGCTTACTGCGAGGGGATTGGACTGGATGACCTTGGGAGGGCCCTTACAACCCAAACCTTTCTATGACAATCTGGTTTATTTTTAAACCATTTGAAAAAACCCACAAAAACCAACCCCAAACATTTTCTTTACCAGAAAATGCAGGTGGAATTTCCAGGGTTGTGTTGGCTGCATGAGAAAAGGTTAATTGTGCCCTACATGCTCTATCTCAGGCACAGGCCTGCTCAATGGTCTGTGAGGAAAGGCCTTATTAAATACAGACACAACCTTTAAAAAGGAGAAACATAAAGGGGAAACAGAGGGAAACTGCTCAAATCTAAGTCCTGTAGGCTCAGAGGTGGAGAAGAAATGAGTAGCACCAATTTAAATCATCAAGGCAGACATGCTCTAGTGTAGGTTTTCATAGTGGCTGCCAACCGCTGTGTGAAAAGCAATCAGTGCCTGGCTTTGTAATGTTCATGACTTTATCGTTCTGAAAGTGGTGTTTTCATCCCTTTTCTCCCTGTAATGTGGGTCTTTTCTCCCCATGCCCTTAAGGCCCATCCACTTTCCCTTGCTACTTTGCCACCCCTACTGCTCTCCATCTAGTAGGGGTTTGTATTTGCTTTGGTTTTCTTGATTACTTAATTTTTGTGGGTTTTAAAGGTACATGCTTAGCACTGTGTGAGGCAACAGCTAGAGCATGGCCTTTGTTTTTGTGCAGAGATTTGTCATGGTTCTGCCTTCCTGTCAAAGCTCCTTCCAGCATTCCTCTTGGAAAAGCTCCTGCAGAGCAGAACCCTACCCTGTGGTGAAGGCTTTCCAATGCCAAAGAGCACAAGTGTCATCCACAGTTCATTCATTCCTGCAAACCTCCCCAGCTTTAGGTGGCATTTTGGATCAGAGCTGTGCTGCCGGGGAGGTTTGCAGCCCTTTACAGAGTGTGGACTGCAGCATTTATGAGTTTGGTTCTTTGGCTATGGACCATTAACCCTGAAATGTTAATTAGATTTGCAGCCATGCAAGTGTATGATCCCCAGAATGGTAAAACTGAGCTGGGATCACTGTGTTTTCATTCCCCTTCACCTGTCTTTTTGGATAGTAGTTTATGATAAAATGGCCTTTTTCCCTGCTAATTTGGAGCACAGGCCCCACGAGGAGAGGCTGAGGGAGCTGGGTTGCTTAGCCTGGAGAAGAGGAGGCTCAGGGGAGACCTTCTTGCTCTCTACAACTACCTGAAGGGGGGTTGTAGACAGACAGGGGCTGGTGTGTTCTCCCAGGCAACCAGCACCAGAACAAGAGCCAATGGCATCCTGGCCTACATCAGAAATAGTGTGGCCAGCAGGAGCAGGGAAGTCATTGTGCCCCTGGACTCAGCACTGGTTAGGCCACACCTTGAGGACTGTGTCCAGTTCTGGGCCACTCAATTCAAGAAGGGCATTGAGACTCTTAAATGTGTCCAGAGAAAGGCAACAAGGCTGGGGAGAGGCCTCAAGCACAAGCCTTATGAGGAGAGGCTGAGGGAGCTGGGGTTGTTTAGCCTGGAGGAGACTCAGGGGGGACCTTCTAGCTCTCTACAACTACCTGAAGGGTGGTTGTAGACAGGTGGGGGTTGGTCTCTTCTCCCAGGCAACCAGCACCAGAACAAGAGGACACAGTCTCAAGCTGCACTGGGGAAGTTTAGGATCAAGGTGAGGAGAGAGTTGTTAGCCATTGGAATGTGCTGCCTGGGGAGGTGGTGGAGTCATCGTCCCTGGGAGGTGTTCAAGAGGGGATTGGATGTGGCAATTGAAGCCGTGGTTTAGTAGTCCTGAGGTGTTGGGTGACAGGTTGGACTTTATTATCTTTGAGGTCTTTCCCAACCATATTAATTCTATGATTCTATGATAGGTATATATAGATACACACACACACACACTTCTATTATACTGATGATAAGCTAACTGTGGTATCACAGAATGGTTTGGGTTGGAAAGGACCTTAAAGAACATCTAGATTCAAGTCCCTGCTGTGGGTAGGATCACCTTTCTCTGAGGCCTTGTGTTTTCTGGGGCTGAAATCTGCATGACGGTCTGCCCTCACTTCTGAGTCATGCCAACATTTGTATTCAGTTTGAGCCAACAAAGCAATAGTAGTTGGTTTGGTCTTGTAGTGTACTTTGAACACAAGAATGTTTCTTGTATACTCAGGTATGTCTGTTGCCTTGTGAGTGGGGTTTGAGTCTTCCTGGGTTTTGTAGAGAGTTCTTTGTTTGCAGTGAGTCTTTGAGAGATTGGTTTGCTTTGATGAAACTGTTCTGGAGCATTTTATTTGAGTTACTGTGAGGGCTTCTTATAAAACACACAAACAAAAGCCTTGCCAGAAGCCAATGAGTTTTCTCCTGTCTACCTGTCTTGCAAGTACCAAGAGGGAATGGAAGCAGGGAAGGAAGCCAAGTGCTTTACAAGGAGGGAAGTATGTGGGATGGATTACAGAGCATCTTGTTCAGCTTCCTCTGAACAGTTGGAGCTGTTCAGTCTGGAGAAAAGAAGTTTCCAGGGAGACCATAAAGCAGCCTTCCAGTACCTGAAGGAGGGCCTAAAAGAAAGCCAAGAAGGGACTTTTTACAAGGGCTTGTAGTGATAGGATGAGAGGGAATGGATTGAAGCTTGAGGAGGGCAGATTTCAGCTGGAGATTAGGAAGAAATTCTTTAGAATAAGTGTGGTGTGATGCTGGCACAGGTTGCCCAGGGAGGTCATGGATGCCCCCTCCCTGGAGGTGTTCAAGGCCAGGTTGGATGAGGCCTTGAGCAACCTGGTTGCTCATGGCATGAGATTTAACACATCCAAGTGCCGGGTTCTGCACACTGGCCACAGCAACCCCATGCAGTGCTACAGGCTGGGGTCAGAGTGGCTGGAGATCAGCCAGGCAGAAAGGGACCTGGGGGTGCTGATTGATGGTAGGCTGAGCATGAGCCAGCAGTGTGCCCAGGCGGCCAAGAGGGCCAATGGCATCCTGGCCTGCATCAGGAACCTTGAGTGCTGTGTCCATTTCGGGGGCCCTCAGTTTAGGAAGGAGGTTGACTTGCTGGAGCGTGTCCAGAGAAGGGCAACAAAGTTGGGGAGGGGTTTGAAACACAAGCCCTATGAGGAGAGGCTGAGGGAGCTGGGGTTGCTTAGCCTGGAGAAGAGGAGGCTCAGGGGAGACCTTCTTGCTCTCTACAACTCCCTGAAGGGAGGTTGTAGCCAGGTGGGGGTTGGTCTCTTCTCCCAGGCACCCAGCACCAGAACAAGAGGACACAGTCTCAAGCTGCGCCAAGGGAGGTTCAGACTGGATGTTAGGAAGAAATTCTTCATAGAGAGAGTGATTGCCCATTGGAATGTGCTGCCCAGGGAGCTGGTGGTGTATTGTATTGTATTGTATTGTATTGTATTGTATTGTATTGTACCATCATTGGAGGTGTTTAGGAGGGGACTTGATGGGGTGCTTGGTTTCATGGTTTAGTTTGATTAGGTGTGTTGGATGATAGGTTGGATGCAATGATCTTGAAGGTCCTCTTCCAACCTGGTCTAGTCTAGTCTAGTCTAGTCTATTCTGTAGTTGATGCCATCACTGGAGAACTCAAATTATAGAATAAAAATGGCCAGTGAAAAAACCCCAACAACAGAACAAAAAAAACCCCAACATGCTGCCTTCTTTACTATTAGGTGCCTGCTACCAGCTTGAACTGGTTATCCTTCCCCAATTTTTGGCTTTTGTAAGGCATAGTCCTTGCAATGAACAGACTATATTTATCTCTGTGTTTGCAAAGCAGCTAAAGAGCTGCAGGTGTGGCTGAGTTACAAGGATTAATGAGGAAACAATATGCCCATTATATATATTTAGGTTTTCTCCTCTCTTAAGATGATTTAGAAGACGATTCCCTTGGTATTTTTAATTTTTTTAGGCAATGGAATATTGAAATACTTTGGGGGGGGGGGGGCAGGGGAAGGGAGGGAGAGAAATACCTTTTTTCTGGCACAGTAAAAATCTGATTTTAAAAGCTTGCAAAGATAAATATTTAATACCCCAATGGGCATCACAGCACTTTCAGCAGGATTCGTGAGCATCTGATGTGCCAAGAACAGTTCTGCAATTTACATGACCTTAATAATTGAAAAAAAAAAAAAGAAGGATATTTTAGTATCTTTGTGTAGCCCTGAAGGGAAGAGCACTCCTGAGTGGTGACCTCTCCTTTGTTTCCTCTTTCCCCTTCTCCTTCATCTCTGTTTAAAATCTGAAAGCCAGCGCTTTTGTGAGTTTCCAGCAGAGCTGGGTCAGGAAGCAGCAGCGTAGGAGAATTTGCACATTGGTTTCCTTGTTTGCAAAGCCAAAAGAAAGAAATCAATAAAAAAAATAACCCTGCATGCACCAAAACTGTGGAGGCATGCGAGTCTTTAATATTTCACTCACACTCACACACAGGTCTAACACATTTGCAGAGTCTGCTGTCTTAACGCGCCTTGCAGAATGTATTTGCTGTTTCATGTTTTGGATAAGGCATTGAGCAATCTGGTTTAGTGGAGGGTGTCCGTGCTCATGGCAGAGGGGTTGGAACTAGATGATCTATAAGGTCTCTTCCAACCCAAAACCGTTCTAGGAATTCATGAGATGCATCATTAATGACTCCTGCACTAGATACTAGGGGCACAACAGGGCAGGCTCTCAGGATGGGTTTTCCTTTGGCCAGCAGGCTTGATGAACGTGTTGTGCAAGCTGGAAGGAGATTTGAGAAGCAGAGAAGGAGGGAGAAACTCATGAGTCTTTTTACTCACTGGTGAATTTTACTCTTCCCTAAGCTTGCTGAAATCACATATTATGCATCTTTAAAATACCTTGGTGTTTTGGGTCTTCTTTTGAGGACAGTGGTTCCCAAGTGGCATACCAGTGGTGCTGCCTGAGCTTCATCTACTCACTGAATAGAATGGAATGGAATGGAATGGAATGGAATAGGATAGGATAGGATAGGATAGGATAGGATAGGATAGGATAAGATAGAATAGGATAGGATTAAGCAGGTTGGAAAAGAGATCATTTGAGATCATCAAGTCCAACCAATCACCCAACACCATCTAATCAACCAAACCATGGCACCAAGCACCCCATCCAGTCTTTTCCTAAACACCTCCAGTGATGGTGACTCCACCACCTCCCTGGGCAGCCCATTCCAATGGCCAGTCACTCTCTCTATGAAGAACTTCTTCCTAACATCCAGCCTAAACCTCCCCTGGCACAGCTTGAGGCTGTGTCCTCTTCTTCTGGTGCTGTCACAGCAGGTCTTAGAGGGTAGCAAATGAATATGCAGGGTTAGCCTTTGAACTCTGAAGCTGATTTATTTACTACATCTCAAGAAGGAGGATTATTTGGGAGCTCCAATATGGACCTGCTGTTGCTGCTCCTGGGCTGCATGCCCATATGGACAGGGTCCTGCTGGAGACAGTGGAACTCCTAATGGTCACTATCACAGACTGATAAGGGTTGGAAGGGACCTCTGGAGATCATTGTGTCCAGCCCCCCTGACAACACGGGTGCACCTAGATCAGGTCGCACAGGAATGTGTCCAGGTGGATTTGGAAAGTCTTCAGGGAATGAGACACCACAGTCTCTCTGAGAAGCCTGGTCCAGTGCTTTGGCACCCTCACAGGAAAGATGTTTCCTAGCAGTGCTTTAGCTGCCTTGAAAAGGGGATGCTCAGAGTGACACGTTACACAACGACAGATTTTCAGCTATTAATTGTCAGCCATCTCACTTCTACTTTTAGAGCTTGTGCCTGCCAAATCCTGCCCCTGAGTAGGAGGCATCACAGCTAGCAAGGAGGATTTGGGCATGAGAACTGTGTGCAGCTTCATGTCTGACTCAAGCGATGAGTCGCAGGGAAACCAAGCTGAGAGGTGGGGTGGGATTCAATTTGGCCACATCCAGTGGTAGTGTCTGTTGCCATAGCAAATACCTGGGAAAAAGCAGGAATTTGGTGTGGAGTCATCAAGGAACTGTTATTGCTGAACTTTTATGGACCATCATAAATGTTTGGTGTGCCTGTTAAGGAGGTCCACCAGTAAGTCAGTTGTGCATCCTTCTCTTTTTGAGAATGAGATACTCCTCATGGTCTCTGGAGGGAATCACAGTATCACAGTATCACTAAGATTGGAAGAGACCTCGAAGATCATCGAGTCCAACCTGTCACCACAGACCCCATGACTAGACCATGGCACCAAGTGCCACATCCAATCCCCTCTTGAACACCTCCAGGGACAGTGACTCCACCACCTCCCCGGGCAGCCCATTCCAATGGCGAATGACTCTCTCGGTGAAGAACTTTCTCCTCACCTCGAGCCTAAACTTCCCCTGTCACAGCTTGAGACTGTGTCCCCTTGTTCTGGTGCTGGTTGCTAGAGAGAAGAGACCAACCCCTTCCTTGCTACAACCACCCTTCAGGTAGTTGCAGAGAGCAATAAGGTCTCCCCTGAGCCTCCTCTTCTCCAGGCTAAACAACCCCAGCTCCGTCAGCCTCTCCTCATAGGACTCGTGCTCAAGGCCTCTCCCCAGCCTTGTTGCCCTTCTCTGGACACGTTCAAGTATCTCAATGTCCTTCTTAAACTGAGGGGCCCAGAACTGGACACAGGACTCAAGGTGTGGCCTAACCAATGCAGAGTACAGGGGCACAATGACCTCCCTGCTCCTGCTGGCCACACTATTCCTAATGCAGGCCAGGATGCCGTTGGCCTTCTTGGCCACCTGGGCACACTGCTGGCTCATGTTCAGGCGGCTGTCGATCAGCACCCCCAGTCCCTCTCTGTTTGGGAGTTCTCCGCCACCACTCCGACCCCAGCCTGTAGCTCTGCATGGGGTTGCTGTGGCCAAAGTGCAGCACTCGGCACTTGGACTTGTTGAATGCCATCCCATTGGACTCCGCCCATCTGTCCAGCCAGTCAAGGTCCCTCTGCAGGGCCCTCCTACCCTCTAACTGACCAACATCTGCTCCCAACTTCGTGTCATCTGCAAATTTGCTGATGACTGTCTCAATCCCCTCATCCAGATCCTCAATGAAGACATTGAAGAGGATGGGGCCCAGCACTGATCCCTGGGGGATGCCACTGGTGACTGGCCTCCAGCTGGAGGTGGCACCATTCACCACCACGCTCTGGGCCCCGCCCTCCAGCCAGTTCCTAACCCAGCGCAGGCTCAGAGACAAACTGTGAGGTAGATTTTGAGGTGACATCCACCCTAAAGCCCATTTTTTTCAGAACTGCAAGTTCTTCTTCATTCTCTACCCAAGCAAACTTAGGGCAGAGATGCTGCATCCCATCTCTCCCATTCTGTTTTGTTTGCAGAAAGCACCATATGTGCAAAGCCGTGTCGCCTTGGTTGTTCTGCCAACTGAGTGTCCTGGTTG
>CM037643.1:7413629-7503480 GCA_015227895.2 Colaptes auratus
TGTTGTGGATGTTGTCAATCACAGAATCTGGTTCTGACTGCCTGGAGTCCTCTGTACATCTCTGGTCTTAAGCACCTTTTCTTATGGGTTATGGACTCTTTTGCACATTCTTTTCAGCTTCTAGGTTTAACCCTGTGCTCTGCCTTGGGATTAATTAGAGAATACCAGAGGTAGAAATGGTTGGTCTGACACTTCTTTCAACACTTCCTTCCAGTATTTAAAGGGGCTACAGGAGACCTGGAGAGGGACTTTTGACGAAGGTAGGAGTGACAAGATGAGGGGGGTAATGGCTTCAAGGGAAAGAAATTGATTAGATTAGACATTAGGAAGAAATTTTTTGACATCAGGATGGGGAGGCACTGGAACAAGTTGCCCAGAGAAGTTCTAGAGGCTCTAAGCCTGGAATTGTTGAAAGCCAGGCTGGATGGAGCCTTGAGCAAGCTGGTCTAGTAGGAGGTGTTCCAGCCCATAGCAGCAGGGTTGGAACTACATGATCTTTAAGGTCCCTTACAACCCATACCATTCTATGATTCACATTTAAAGAGAAGACACTGTCCTTCTTTAAGCCTGCATGTTCATGAAGTAATTTCCAGTTCTTGCATTTATAGAGTTCAGCTTTTGAAGACATTAAAGTGCCTTCAGAGCTCACACATTATGTGCAATTACTTCTTTTCTAGCCTCCTTTTCAGTGTAAGTATAAATATGCCTGTTTTACTGAAGCAAACCTGAAACCAGTATCTATCTATTAAATAACTATCATCTTTTCTTGCTAGGGCAAAAGTTGGTGAACTTCTTCCTCATGTTTCATCTCCAAAGATTCACCTACAATATGCAAAGGCCAAAGAAGCAGATGGCAGGTGTGCTTGAATGCTTTTTTCTCTTTTTAAAGATGTTACTGTTGTTATACTCTTTTTATAAAGATAAGAGACATATTTAGCACAAAATAGCTTTGCGAAAACATCTTCCGAAATGTGTTTAAATTAATGTTGTGCAAAGGTTGAAAATACAATGTGAGGACCTTCCACTAGTGTCAAGGAAGTGTTTCTAATTGATGGTTTTCCTGTCTAAGCATTAATATGTTTTTAACAAAGATCATGAAAGATTTTGAAGTACTGCACTCAAGGCAATATTCCACCTTGCAAAGTATTCAAATTCAGTTTGTTTCTAACAACTCCTTAGCTGTGAGTTTTAGAAGTCATTCAAGGAGGAATAGTCACAAAAGAGAATTTTTCCTTCTAGAACCAAATTACTGTTGCACCTTAATGGCTGCACTTGCAAAGTACTGAATATGAAAGTACTGTCTGGCATGAAAACCCAAAATAGGATATATTTAACCACAGAATATAGTTTCTACAAGTCCTTATCTGAAAGCAAATATGCTGCAGAATGATACTTCATAATATGAAGCAGCAGACCTAAATGTTTGCCTTGATGAGACAAGAAAATGCTATTTGTGTCAGCTGCATAGTGAGAAGAAATTTCTTGATTTTCTTTACAGAACAGAAGTCTGTTTTTTAAAACTGTGAAGTTTTCATCTGTTTGGCTTTTATTGTTGTCTTGCTCCCCAGTGGTTTCACATGGAACTGATGGAACAGATTAACTGCTTTTAAAATAGGCCAAAACAAATGCTGGCAGAGTAGGTCAAAAATAGTTTTGTGCTAGACATTTTTCTGTGGTCTCTGCCTTTCATCTCACACAAGAAACTCCTCTAGCAGGAGGTGTCCCTGCCCATTGCACGGGGGTTGGAACGGGATGATCTTTAAGGCTCCTTCCAGTCCAAACCAGTCTATGATGTAAGAGAGAGAGAAAAAAAAAATAAAAACACATAGTAAATGCAAGGCAATCATATGAAAAGTGAAGTGAATGTGTCACACAGCAACCTTTCAGAAATAAAATACCATATGGTTCCTTCTTGCCCTATTGTGAAAGCTAACAAGTTAGTTAATTAATAAGCACTCAACACCAGAACAAGAGGACACAGTCTCAAGCTGTACCAGGGGAGGTTTAGGCTGGATGTTAAGAAGTTGTTCTTCACAGAGAGATTGACCATTGGAATGTGCTGCCCAGGGAGGTGGTGGAGTCACCATCACTGGAAGTGTTTAAGAAGAGACTGGATGAGGCACTCGGTGCCATGGTTTAGTGTCGCAGTAGGGTTCCGGGCAGCACCCACAGCGACGAGGGTGGAATTCAAGCAGGGAGGTAGGGAGCACCCAGGTCAAGAGCTCCTGCCTGCAGCAGCAAGCCCATGAGACTGACGACTGCCTTCATGGCAGCCCACATTCTTTGCTCTCCCCTTGGAGTGGCTGCAGGGGAGTGGTTAATCGACCTCCTCCTCTTACTGGCTGGCGATACTTATTAGGGTAGCGCAGCTGACCCTTATCTCATCTATTGGAGTTACTTGTTAAGCCATCAACAGGTGGCTCCCATTTCATCTCTCCTTGCAGTTTCTCATTGCTAATCATTCATTCCAGGGGACACAGTCCCCCACAGTTTAGTTGATTAGATGGTGTTGGGTGATAGGTTGGACTTGATGATCTCGAAGGTCTTTTCCAACCTGGTTAATTCTATTCTAGTCTCAATTATTATAAAAAGTTAGAAAAGCTGATGTGGAGCCATTATTTTGCAGGTACAAGGAAGCTGTGATAGCTTATGAGCATGCAAAGCAGTGGGACAGTGTAATTCGACTATATTTGGATCACCTTAATAATCCTGAAAAGGCTGTTACCATTGTGAGAGAAACACAGTCTCTTGAGGGAGCAAAGATGGTGGCCAGGTAACAATCATATTCCACATGTTTATTAGGTGTTTGGCCAAAAACTATTTATTTTCAGTTATTCATTTGACTTTTTTTAAATAAGGACAACTAAGCAGGTTTTTGGATTTTTTTTTTCAACTTTCTGATTAAAATCATATTAATCTGAAGTAATTAATGTAGACAATAATCAAAGTTGCCTTGTATTATTTATGCTTAGTTAATTTTAGTAACCTGTTAAAAATAACAGAAATATAAAATCAGTTAGAAATGTGTGACACAAAATACACAATATTCCTAAAATATTTGGTGTTTTCATTATCTTAATTAGCACAAAGGTTATTAATTTGTCCATTCTGGTTAGATTCTTTCTGCAGCTTGGTGACTATGGTTCTGCCATCCAGTTTCTGGTCTTGTCCAAGTGCAATAATGAAGCCTTCACGTTAGCTCAACAGCACAACAAGATGGAGATCTATGCTGATATCATCAGTGAGTATTCCAGGTTAATAGTTTGCTTGCAGGGTGTTTTGCTGTTCTTTTACATGGTTTAGACAATTTGAAATCAACACATTGGATGTGAAGTTTTGTTTGCCAGCCTTTTCCATACCCAGTCACCATGGACAGGTTTGGCAATCTTGGGCCTATGGGCTAGGCTTTGCTTTCAGCTTGGGTATCTCCCTTGGTCCTCAGTCTAGGTTGCTTTGCAGTCTTGCCTTTGCTAGAGCTTTTCTGTTTATTCTTGGGGATAAGCATTTGTCTGGACAAATCTCTTGTGTTTGTTGGGGAATCCCATTCTTTGACTTTGATATAGACAACACTGCTTTTCCAACCCAGAATTGTACTGGTTCAGTTCTTGACTTTTATCCCTTTTCCTTTTTCATGGTTTCAGATCCTTTCTCACATGTGTATGTCACCTGTGTTCATTTATCCCTTTAAAGCCATTTGTGGCCTCCTTTTGTGTCAGTGAGAGACAAAAAGGAGACCTTACTGGCAAGCTTTTACTTCAGGCCATCATCAGTTAGTGACCAGCTTGTCCATTTGCAATAACTGTTAGATTTTTCACCTGTGCCAGGCACCATTCTGTAGTGGAAACAGTTCACAAAGGTATCTACAGAATTGTCTCATTTTCAATTCTTATAATAGTTCTAAACACTTGGCAACAGCTAGCTTGGTGATGTACTGTTGCAGCTGCCTGTCAAGGTGGCCACTCTTGCTTGCTGCTCCAATGCTCCCTTCCTTCTCTCTATCCAACATCTCAAATTTAATCCAAGTGGGTGGGGAAAGGCCTCAAAACTAACTTTGGAGTAGTGGCTATCTTTAGATTAGATGTTTACAGTAAAATGGAGTCTTGGTTAGAAGACATAAGTAGTATTCCCTGTTGCCACATGGTTACATTGGTCCTGATGTCCTTGCTCTTCTCCTTGTGGGATAGAGGTACACTCAATTCTCAAACTGTGAAAATAATTCAGGTGATACTCTCATAATGACTTGCTGTGTTCTATTGTTGCTGGAAGAATTCATTAGTAGGCCACAGTTAGGCCATTTTATTTTGTCTTTTAAAAAAACAGAATTCCCATTATGGTGTAAAGCCTATGGAAACAAGAAGGAGCTAGCAATGCAGTGAAATAATGTCTGACATGGAGTCTGATTAAATAGGGAAAATATATGTAAACATAATTTGAGTCTAGCTGGCTTTGCTTTTCTGTGAATGTCAGTAGGAAAAAACTCATAGAATAGGACTGTGTTCCTTTAGTAAGGTCTTTATCTGAATTAGTAAGCATACTCAGCTATTCTTGCTCTCTCTCTGTGGCAGCTTCTGAAAGTACCAGCAATGAAGATTATCAGAGCATTGCACTATATTTTGAAGGAGAAAAGAAACATTTTCAGGCTGGGAAATTTTTCCTGCTGTGTGGTCAGTATGGGCGGGTGAGTACTCAAAGGATAAGCCAGTGATCAGGGAAGTTTATAGTAGAACTCAGCTGCCCTAAATGATAAGATACTAACAAAGTGTAAAAAAATACAGGTAAACTACATTGTCTTCTGTGGATTACACACTGCCATGCACAGAACTTTTTCATAGCAGTAGGGGCTCCAAGTAGCTCAATCACAGAAACATTCAGGTTGGAAAAGACTCTCAGGATCACCAAGTCCAACCAATAACCCTGCTCTACAAGGTTTACCCCTAAACCATATCCCCAAGCACAATATCCAAACCACCTTCAAACACATCTAGGGTTGGTGACTCAACCACCTCCCTGGGCAGCACATTCCGATGCCTGACCATTCTTTCTGTGGAAAAAAAATTTCATCATGTTCAGTCTAAACCTACCCAGTCATAGCTTGAGGCCATTGCTTCTTGTTCTGTTACTAATTACCTGTGAGAAGAGACCAGCACCAGCCTCTCCACAATGTCCTTTCAGGTAATTGTAGAGAGCAATGAGGTCTCCCCTTAGCCTCCTCTTTTCCAAACTAAACAGCCCCAGCTCCTTCAGTTGCCCCTCATAAGATTTATTCTCCAGGCCCTTCCCCAGCTTTGTTGCCCTCCTCTGCACTCAATCCAGCACCTCCACATCTCTCCTGTATTGAGGTGCCCAAAACTGGACTCAGTACTCAAGCTGTGGCCTCACCAGAGCTGAGTACAATGATTCACTGCTTGCAACAAATCTCTAAATATCATAAACACAGAAGCAGAATTTAATTCTTTTTTATGAGCTTGACCAATACCAACTTGGCTGCTGCTTAATTAATTCCTGTAATACTGTTGCATGCCCTAACTTAAAGCTTTGCTTTTAACAAAGGAAATATGTTCATTAAAGTATGGTGATTGACACATTTCCTTTTGATCAGTTACAAATCAGTGAACTGATGCTTATTGAATGTTTTACTTCTGCATACTGGCCAAAGACCAAAAGGTATTACAGCCACTGTAGGTGACCACTTTTTCAGCTGGGGCATAGAAGGGGTGTCTTGTGGCACACTGATGCTTCTCACCATGTTGCTGTGCACATCTTTCGTAGTTACGTGAAGGTATACACCAGAACTTGACAAAGACTCTTCTTTCTTAGAACCACAGAATCATTGTGGTTGGAAAAGACCTTTAAGATCATCAAGTCCAACCATTATCTAACTCCACCAAGTCTGGTGCTAAACAACATTGGTTAACCCTGTGCTAAACCAAACTTCTTGCAGGAGTATCTGAAAGAGGAGCTGCTGCCTCTGTAGTGTATGTGGTTACCTTTATGGCTGTAAAATACAGGCAAGATAAGCAGTCCGTGTGCCACTTGTCTGACAAGATACAGAAATAACTTGATAAAAATCAGGAAAATGTTCATTTCTTGTGCCTCAGATTTAACTTTTTTCTTCTGTGTCATTTCAGGCGTTGAAGCACTTTATGAAAAGTCCAAGCACAGAAGATAACTTGGCTATAGAAATGGCAATTGAAACAGTAAGCAACTTTGATTACACAAACAATTCTCTGTCTTCTCAAGAAGTTCACCTTCAGTACTGTCTCATTTTCCTAGCATCAGTGAGATGTTGGGACAGATTGCAAATAGAAGGAAAACTGTATCAGTAAAGGTGATACCTAAACATTTAAAAAGCAGAACAAATTAATACTGGCACCAGAGTTTATTTCAGTCTTCAAAGGAGGGTTTATGAATTCATGCAGCTCTTGGTGGCTGTGTGTCAGAAACAGCTGAGTTTGGAATTTTCCATTTTAGCAGCATCCATCTGTGATTCTTCAGTTCTGCTGATCTTTCCAGCCTGCAATATGCCTCCATTCTTGCTCTCTGTCACAAAACCACTGAATGGTTGAGACTGGAATAAACTCCTGAAGGTTATCTCATCTAACTCCCCTGCTCAAGGAGGGCCACCTAATGTGTTCTTATGGAATGTTTTCTTATAAATGTTTTCCTTTCATATTATAATTTTTTTTGTCTTCATTTAATAGGTGGGACGGGCAAAAGATGAAGCCCTAACAAATCAGCTGATAGACTACCTTATGGGGGAGACTGATGGCATGCCTAAGGTAGGGGATTTGTGTCACTGCTTTTGTGTCACCATGCTGTGCTGAAAGATCTTTTGACCTTACTTTGTCCTAAAATACTTGGTAAGCACAGACTGTGTTTTAGCTTGGCTACTTCAGGAGCAAGACTTCCATGATCACTGAGTAACTTCACCTAGTAACACACCTAGTAACTTCAGTTTCAGAAAGACAAAGAAGTGACTCTCTTAGATGTCATCATCTTTCCCCAAGCTTATGAAAGCAGGTATTGGACAGAGGAGATCCCAATTAACACTCATACTGAAGGAAAGAGACAAAAGTTATCTGTTTGTTCATGCCAGCAGCCAGCTGGCTGTTGCCTTTCCTGGATGGACAGTCAGCTTGTGTGTACCTCAAGACTAGCTACAGCTGTGTGGGGAGCTGGTCTCAGAGTCTCAGTGGAAGAAACTAAAGTAGTAAATAAAAGATGAAGGACAAAACTCTAGAGATAATCAGGCTACATTAGTTCCTGTATTCACACACCAACATAAGACATAAAAAGCTGTGGACAGATTTTCCAAATTACCAGCCCCCTGTTAATTTCTGAAGTGACTAATGACCATGTTTTCAAAATGAGCTTAGCCCAGAGCAGCTCCAAAGTTTGCCACTGAGATTACTTGAAAAAGAAAATAAACTCGAGGCTCCTCTCTTCTATTTACCTCTTTATTCTTTATCTGTAATTTGAGATGTGAACATTAATAAAATCACAAGTGAAACAAAGTTGCACCAGAAAATAAAGAAGCTGTTGGAGGCACAAGATGAAAAATGTGTCCAGCATCAATGTAAGCAAAATCATTTCATATTTATGCTGAAAGCTGAGTGGAGAAAAACTGTAGAATCCAGTCTCTTCCAAAAGCAGCAGCCTGACCATCTGGTTGAAGGAAGTGCATAGGACTGGAGAAGGGAAGTGAGCTACAAAGTGATTTCCACAGTGAGGATGTTCTGAAGGTTTTGGGAAACACTTAGGAATTTGATAACTGCTGTAATTGTCATATTTAACATTGTTTTGAACTTCAATCTAGAGCTTGCTTTTCCTTGTTTAAAAGCTCTCTCTTGTTCTTCTATATGCTTTAATCCAATGTGCCATAGTCCCTCTCAGTGAGTAACAAGATTTTACTTTCTTAAATCATGCATATTTGTTTTAAAAATCTGCCTTAAAAAAAAAATCTTTTTCCTTCTTATGCCATCAAGACAGTGGGCTTGAGATTATCAAGCAAATGGGATTGTTTTTAGAGAATAGCAGCTTTGCTGTGGTGGTATTTTTGCAAGGCTGAACTGAAAGTAGCCACAAAGCAGAAACTTGCTAATCCTCCAAGCATTGATCTGCAAGCCACAGCAGCTTGATGGCTTTCGATCTTTCACAACCAACAATGTGGCATTTTAGTGTGATCAAAATTACGATGCTTACCAAAATCATATCAAACTACTGTCTAATTATAAACTATTTCTTAAATGTGTTCTGATGTCAGTTATTTTATTTGTTAAAGATCCTTAATTTGCTGTGTGCATCCTTTTGTAATTTCTCATGGAGCATTAACTAGCAAGGTTCTGCTGTTCTCTGTGTGCATATCTTCTAGGTACAAGTGCTTTAAAAAGCAAAACTAAGCTAATATCATGGTTATCAAATACTAAGATCAGTTAGATTGCAGTAACTGTTTCCAAGACCTTAGGCAATGTGGCATCAACTGGCAATTCCTTCCTACATTTATCTGACTTTTTAAATGGCTGACTTTAAAGGTAAGGAATATGAAAGTAAAGCTTGAGGCTAATTTTTCTTAAATGCCTTGCATATTTTTCCTGCATGGCTGCCATGTGAGCCATTTCAGTGCATAACTTAAGTAAAATAGAACTAGGGACATGGCAAGACCATATAAGACCACCTGGTGGGTCAGGATCCTTCTCCTCCTGCAGCAGGAGAAAAGGGAGAAGCAGCCTGGATGGGGAAAAAGTGCAGCCTTCTGTCGTCAGTGGAATGGCCATCTGTGGTCATTAGGAGGAAGCTGGGAAGAATCACATCATAACAACCCTTTATCCTAATTATAGTTTTACCCCACTCAGGGAATAGCAATTTTCCTTTGTAAGGCACTGTAGAGTAGATAAGTAATATCCACTAATATCTGGTTACTTTATCATCATTATTGTTTAATTATGGTTCTTAAGAAGTTCAACCTTATGATGGTGTCTTACTTAAAAGTTCTGCTTCATCATTAGTTTAAAAGTCATTCCTTATGGTCACTTCATGTTTTTTCCCTGTATTGGAAGTTAGAAGAATTTGACTTGCCTTTTTTCTTTCTGTATGCCAGTCTCTCTCTCTTGCCTTTATTTCTGTCATTTTCCATCATTTTTCTTTCCTTGCTTCCCATGTAGGGAGTTAATCTTTGCAGTCATCTTCTTTGTAAGGCAACGTCTTTACCTTTCATGTTCTGGTTCCTTTGAATTTCTGCTTCTTTTTGCTGTGTGTTTGAGAATTCCATACAAAACCCACTCAGTATTCCAGAGAACAGCACTGTATTAATACTACCCTTTTAAAAGATAACTTGACATCATTTTAATACAGAACACACATTGTAAATGTTGCAGAATTGCTTTGGGGTTTTTGCTAAGGTGTCTCTAAAGCTACTAGTGCCTTTTTTTTTCCCCCTTGCTGATCTATATATCAAAGTTGGAGACATAAACAACATTTCAGCTTAATTTAATCTTGATTTGCTAACTAAAATATTTTCCTCTACAAACTTCACTTTTTAGCAATCCCATTTGAGAAATCTCTGCTAAAATTCTAAAGCAGTGACACTAGCCCACATTTTTTTGGTCACCTAGTAGTTCCTTTCCGTCATAAGCAAGGTAATTGTAGCTGTCATTTTAGGAATTACTTCTTTTGGTTTTCTCAAAATCCTTATGAAAGACTAATTTTTTTCTTCCTGATTTCCTTTTGCTTTTTAAAGTTTTTTATTAGTCTGCTATAAATTTTGAGTACACTTCACAAGAACAGAAGTCTTGTTTGATTTCTTCAGGACTGACATCTTGGGATCTTAATGTTTTGGGATTTAAATTATATAATTCATTTTCCTGCTGTTGGATCTCTGCTTCTTGGGTCAACACTTTGCTACATTTGCCAATTTTGCATCCTATTATATCTCCGAAGTACCTAGTATAGTAAATTATAAATGCAGTGCATTTTGTTAGCTAATTGTTCCTTACATTGAAATTCTTCAGCTGTCTTGGATGTCTGCTATCTGTTCCCAGAACAAGATGCTCTTTAAGTGGACAGATTTTTGTCCTCCTGACCCACAGCAAGCCACATTTGCATCTAGATCAGTAACACAATTTAAACATTTCTAGGAGGATTCACATTTCTAAACAGTCCTTTAGTTCCTTTCTGACAGCATAAATGTCTGAAGTTGTTGGGTTTCCCCTGTACAGTTCTCTTGCTTTGTGTATCCCTAGTGACAGGGCTTGGCAGCCACCTGATACAACTTGGGGTCCTTAGCATAGGTGTTTATCTGTCTGTACTAAGGCCCAAAGCTTGCAGCCTGGAGATACAATGAGCTCTCCATGGAACAAGCCAGCTTGTCTCTTTGAGCAGTGTTTGGCAGGGTAGGAAGTAAAGAAGTAGAATGCAGCAGTTTCTATCCAGTCAGTATTAATTGCTTTTGTATGCTTTAATTAAGGATGCCAAGTACCTGTTCCGCTTGTACATGGCGCTAAAGCAACACAGAGAAGCTGCCAGGACTGCCATCATCATTGCCAGGGAGGAGCAGTGCTCAGGTGGGTCTGTTGGCTCTGATGTGACAGCATCTCCAACACCACATCCTATCAGTTCCTAGGGTGCCATTATTTTAGAGGGTTATACTCAGAAAAGGCATGTTTCACTTCTTTTAATGATACTCAAGTGTCACTTTGAATTTGGAGTAGCCTTTGTGAACAGGTTGGGACTCAGACCTCAGGAAGAAATACTGGAGAAAATAAAATTGTGGAAAACAGCTGCATTCCTTATCACATCCAAGTGAACACTGTGATCAAGATTGCCTGCAGCTTTACTTCTGTGTGTGTCACAGGTCTTACTTAGAACTGCAGCTTCTACATGCAGCTTCTGATTTGGATACTGATTCTTTGGTCTTCACAGGTTTTTTCCAGTGGGAGATGTGCCCAGGAGATGATTTCTGGTGAAGGATCAGATACCTGCTAACTTAAGCCTTGTCTTCCCCTCTAATAGGTAGCTAAAGTTAGACACAGAAAAAAGTAGTGAGAAAGGTCAGGGCTAGAAGTAAAATAGCTCACACCTACACTGTTTGCTCTTCTCTGCAACAGCCCTACCATACCACTTGCCTTTTCTTTCAAGTGAGTTAAGAAAAGTACCTCTAAAGAAAAGAATAGCAGCCTTAGGAGCAGCCCAGGCACATTAACATCTGTGGACTGCACTTCAGCCTTGGCCCCCCAGTCACAACAGTGAACAGTCATAACGATCTCTTCCAAAACAAAAGATTCTGAGTCCAACCATAAACCTCAACACTGCCAGGCCCACCACTATGCCATGCCCCCACAAGTGCCACATTTACACATCTTGTGCGTGTAAAAAAGCAACTGCTTGTGACTGTCCAAAGAAATTCTCATGCAAAGGTTTTGCTCCTAGAATCAACATCACTTCCTGATCGGCTTCTGTATGCGTCATTAGTAAAGAAATTGCTAGGAAAAATTCAATGTGCTGTTCAATGCTGTTTGTTTTGAAGGAAACTACCGCAATGCACACGATGTTCTGTTCAGCATGTACGCAGAGTTGAAGACCCAGAAGATTAAGATTCCTTCTGAAATGGCTACAAACCTTATGATTCTACACAGCTATATTTTAGTGAAGGTAATGAACCCAGAAACTGGATTTATGCCTAACTGGGCCGAGTCTCTGATTTATGGAGCTGGATGGATGAATGCTCTGTAGGCATAAATTACTTTGTTGTGTAAGTTGTATCAGAGAGCCCAGGTGCATGCTAACCAGGACAATCCACATTTGGTTGTTGCTTAGCTATTCTTATTTTTTTAAATATTTTAAAATATTTAATATATTTTTTAAATACCAAGTAATATCTACATCTGGCTGCCTGTACTACTTCTGCATTGATACTTAAAAAAATATCATGCCACTAGTGCTCTTATTATTATTTTTAAGGAATTTGCTGCTTTTCTGTAAAGGAGATTAAGTAGAGGGACTGAAATGATTTCTAGGAATTAATCCATGGCCCATCAGGATATCCAGCCAGCCTACAGCCAGCTTCTGCTCTCCCTAACAGCAGTGAAGCAAGAGCTGGCAAACAGTGGAAGGCAAAACAGACTCTTGTGGGAAAGAGCCACTATAAAGTCTCTGGTCTTCAGTGCATGATATATCTCTGTTCAGTTCCATGAAAGAGCCACGGCTGTGCAGCTCCCAGAAGGATGACCACCAGGAGCAGGAATTGCTGTCTAAAGGCTGCAGCTAATCTGGTCTGTTTGTTATGTTCCAGACTCATGTGAGACGTGGTGATCACATGAAGGGAGCACGTCTGCTTATCCGTGTGGCCAACAACATCAGCAAGTTCCCATCACGTAAGTGCTGGCAGCATAGGAGAGCTCTACAGGACAGCTCATCAGTCAGTGCATTAGAAGGTGCCTGCTCCTCCTGTCACGCTAGAGAGCACAGGACAGTGTTACATATAGTGTGCTCCAGGATGGATTCCTCACTAGTAGTTTCACCTGTCCTCACGCACCATGCTGAACCACAGGTTACAGAGTCTCAGGCTCGCATGTAAAGAACTGATTGGTTCTGTGACTATCACAAAATTTCAGCTGCTCGTCTATTGAAAATATTTTTTGGGTGCATGGAAAATGTAGATGAAAAATGCAGACTTTAACCAGTGCGGACCAGATGTGGGAGAAATGGTTCTAATCCAAACATTCCTGCTGCCATGCTTGAGCTCCAGGAGTGCAAGGCAGGGAGAGGTGAAACCATGGTTTTCTTGGGTAGAGCTACAGGAATTGCAACATTGTCCAACTGTGGATCACAAGGAAGAAGAAAACTGCTGTCATTTTCTATCAGTACCTTCTTAGCCCTATTAGCTTACAGGCTTTCAACATTAGTGTTGGTAAGTACGTGTTTGACATCATTTTGTCATTCTGTTACAGACATTGTGCCCATTTTAACCTCAACTGTAATCGAGTGTCACCGAGCGGGACTGAAGAACTCAGCCTTCAATTTTGCTGCTATGCTGATGAGACCTGAGTATCGTAATAAAATAGATGTGAAATACAAGAAGAAAATTGAAGCAATGGTCAGGTGAGCAGCATTAATCCGTGCAATGTAAAGTGCATGTAAAAGGCTTCCTCACCAGCAGTGACATTTTCCATCTTGTCCACACAGCTCTAGCTAGCAGTGTACCTGCAAACTGTTAGCTTCCACAGCACCAGCAGCAAGCTGCTCTGTGTCAGACTAAATGACTAACTGTGGTGGGTTGAAATTGTTCCCCAGCATAGCCTGAAACTATCATACTAACACAAAGAATGGAAGAGCAAGTAAAACAGATGAATTCTTAACATTTTTTTCCTTGTGTCAAGACTGGTCCCTAACTAGTTTAATGTGATGCCTCAGTTTTACTCTCAGGAGAGATCAAACCTTCTCTGTCTCTAATCACCTTAGAGACCTCTGTTTTTTTCCCTTTCCCCTCTATCAGTCACAGCCTTGCAAGCCCTGAAATGTCTCAGCTTACCCAGCTCTTCTTTTGTGGCTACTGAAACTTTCACAACCTTTTTTGGAGGGGACAGGACCAAAACTGCACACTGTATTGAAGATGTGTGCAGCCCGTGGCCTTACATAGCAGCAGAATGACTCTGTCTTCCACCCTGCAGGATCTGCTGTTTTCAGAGCATGTGTTACCATTGTAACATCCTGCTCCTAAGGCGGAAAGTTAAATCCAAAAGGTCTTGGTTTGGCTCCCCCCATATTTGTCACAAAGTTCTTCTGGGCTTCTTTGAAGCCATATCACCCTGAATCTTAGACATAAGCTGTGGCATCACATTATTTTCCCTTCCATTTGATGAGTGTGCAGAACAGCAGCACTTTATGCTGGACAGATGGGCAGAATCCAAGGGCATGAGATTTAACACATCCAAGTGCCGGGTTCTGCACATTGGCCACAGCAACCCCATGCAATGCTACAGGCTGGGGTCAGAGTGGCTGGAGAGCAGCCAGGCAGAGGGACCTGGGGGTGCTGGTTGATGGGAGGCTGAACATGAGCTGCAGTGTGCCCGGGCAGCCAAGAGGGCCAATGGCATCCTGGCCTGCATCAGGAACAGTGTGGCCAGCAGGAGCAGGGAGGTCATTGTGCCCCTGTACACTGCACTGGTTAGGCCACACCTTGAGTACTGTGTCCAGTTCTGGGCCCCTCAGTTTAGGAAGGATGTTGACTTGCTGGAGCGTGTCCAGAGAAGGGCAACAAAGTTGGTGAGGGGTTTGGAAGACAAGCCCTATGAGGAGAGGCTGAGGGAGCTGGGGTTGCTTAGCCTGGAGAAGAGGAGACTCAGGGGTGACCTTCTTGCTCTCTCCAACTCCCTGAAGGGAGGTTGTAGCCAGGCAGAGGTTGGTCTCTTTTCCCAGGCAGCCAGTACCAGAACAAGAGGACACAGTCTCAGGCTGTGCCAGGGCAGGTTTAGACTGGATCTTAGGAAGAAGTTCTATACCGAGAGAGTGATTGCCCACTGGAATCAGCTGCCTGTGGAAGTGGTGGAGTCACCTTCATTGGAGGTGTTCAAGAAGAGGCTTGATGGGGTGCTAGGTGCCATGGTTTAGTTTTTTTAGTTGTTTAGGTGGGTTGTATTGTACTGTATTGTACTGTATTGTATTTAGGTGGGTTGGATTGGTTGATGGGTTGGACGTGATGATCTTGAAGGTCTCTTCCAACCTGGTGTGGTGTATTGTATTGTATAAAACACTGAAACAGAGAAACCATAGCTTTGTGTTAGAGGTCATGAGGCTTGGAAGCTTTCCAAGTATTATGATCTGCTATAGCTTTAAAAAGGTTGTGTTGTATCAAAATGGATGGAAAATTACCTACTTCTGAGGCTCCAGAATTATGATGAACTTTGGGTGGTAGTTACAAGGAATGACCAAGTAGAATATAAGAGCAGCTGGAAGTTGTGCAAGTAATTCCAAGGAGAAACACTTGTTTAAAGTTACTTTGACATGGAGCCTCTTTATTCAAGTTCAGAGTGCATGAGGTTTCATTCTCCTTTGTGTCTTACTTCTAGACGCCCAGACACGACAGAAGCAGAGGAGCCCACAACAGCCTGTCCCTATTGTGAATTCCAGCTCCCAGAGTATGAACTGCTATGTCCTGGCTGCAAAAACAATCTCCCCTACTGTATTGCAACTGTGAGTACCTGCAGTGGCAGAGTGAACACAAAGCTTTCCTTGCCTTCTGAAAATAAGCTCATCTTATTTTAGCTACAAACCAGGTATTTGTGTGGACTGATTTTGGGGTGGTTTTATTCCTCCAAGTCCCAGTGGCCACGCAGCCCACTGCCACCACCATCAGCACAAAACCTTTATACTGAGGTTAGCAACTGTGTAATTGACACTTTATTTTTACTAGGTGCAAGTGCTTTGTCACACCAGAATTAAAGAAAAATCAACATTTATTTAAGCAGGAATCAATGCTGGAGTTAACAATTCTTTATTAAAACTAGAGAATTAAATCTTACCAAGAAAATATTAATAAAAATTCTCTTATTATTTTTACTCCATTGGTTGTAGCAGAGCAAGAGGACCAGTACAGTTCAGAAGTGTTGTTATCATACAGAAAAACCCAAATCTTTTCAATACAGCTGTATGAGCCAACTGCAATGTAGAGAGTCATGGCTGTTTCCCATTCAAGGTGCTGCTGTCTCTGTAGTATCAAAAAGGCAGCTGAGAACTGGGGTTCTAGCAAAGCAAACCCCTGAGCCCCAGCAGACACAGGAGCTCAGTTCTGTGTGGCCAGTGCCAGGCACTCACTCTGCTCACAAATGTGTCAGTCAGTATAGCCTCATGGGGTCCTGTGATGAGCTTTGGGGACAAAATTTGAATGTCATATGCACCACCAACCATCCCAGTAGATTGTACATACTGCTCTAGACAGATCTACAGCCCCAAGTCATAGAGTTTTCTAAGCTGCAATTCTATGCATTTTAGATTTCCTTTGGTAAGAGAGGTTGTAATGAGAACACTGCTGAGCTCCTTGTATTCTGGTTACAGAACTTACAGAATCCTTACCCTAGAGTAGTGCAGCTCCAGGTGTGAAGTTTTAATTCCTTGAGCTCTTTACAGCTCTGCTACTGATACTTGTTCCCACTCGGGGGTAGAGAACTCTGGGCCCAGTGTGCCAAGACAGCAAGTGCCAATTACTGGCTTGTGGCTTCTTCCTGCAGGGTCGGCACATGGTGCGAGGGGACTGGACCATCTGCCCACACTGTGACTTTCCTGCCCTCTACTCTGAATTCAAGAGGTATGTTGGCTCTTGTACTATTGCAGGACCACAATGTTTGTTCATGTTTGAGCAGCAAACCAGTTCATTTGGTACTAAAAACCTGTAACAGTTGGGCAACACCAAGCTGCCTCACTTGATAGTTTCATCTAACATAGTTGAGGAATGCCACTTAAAGTGGACCAAAACCTACACTCAAGGGCAAACTCAGCGCTACAAGGCTCCAGGAACAAGAATGAAGATGGGGGAAGGAGGGGCGGCGGAAGGAGGGGCGGGGGGAAGGAGGGGCGGGGGGAAGGAGGGGCGGGGGGAAGGAGGGGCGGGGGGAAGGAGGGGCGGGGGGAAGGAGGGGCGGGGGGAAGGAGGGGCGGGGGGGGGGGAAGGAGGGGCGGGGGAAGGAGGGGCGGGGGGAAGGAGGGGCGGGCGGAAGGAGGGGCGGGGGGAAGGAGGGGCGGGGGGAAGGAGGGGCGGGGGGAAGGAGGGGCGGGCGGAAGGAGGGGCGGGGGGAAGGAGGGGCGGGGGGAAGGAGGGGCGGGGGGAAGGAGGGGCGGGGGGAAGGAGGGGCGGGGGGAAGGAGGGGCGGGGGGAAGGAGGGGGGGGGGGAAGGAGGGGCGGGGGGAAGGAGGGGGGGGGGAAGGAGGGGCGGGGGGAAGGAGGGGCGGGGGGAAGGAGGGGCGGCGGAAGGAGGGGCGGCGGAAGGAGGGGCGGGGGGAAGGAGGGGCGGGGGGAAGGAGGGGCGGGGGGAAGGAGGGGCGGGGGGAAGGAGGGGCGGGGGGAAGGAGGGGCGGGGGGAAGGAGGGGCGGGGCTCCTTCCAAGGAGATGCAGTACAGGGACAGAAGGGGAATACAAGCACAGCAGCAGTCACCAAACCAAACAATATTGCTGCACCCAGTACTGTGTAATCTCTTGTTCACAGTACTCGTCTGTGTGAGAATAGGATGGGGCAGAATGTCCAGATGCCAGAGCCTGTGAAAATGCAGAAACTTCACATTGTAGCTCAAGCTCCTTTGTCCATGTTTACATGAGACTGGGTATTTGAATACTCACTCTTCTTTTACACCAGCATGTTACAGACTGACAATGTGTGTCCCATGTGCTCTGAGAAGATTGATATTGTTCAGCTTAAGAAAGTGCATGACTGCACACAGTACCTCAAGCCAGAAGATGGGGACCAATAACTTCAGGTATGTGCTAGAGCCTGTGTTTTAAGCCCTTTGAAGTACATTCTAGAGACCACTGGGAGGGAAAGGCAGTGCTCAAGAGTTATTTTACAGTCCTGGTCACAGCAGCATCCCCTACTTGCCCGCAGGCATGCAAATACCAGGAGATTTTCCTACTGTAACTAACCTGGTTGTTAAATCAATCCAGTTGTGAGGCTTTAAACCTGTTCATCTCTATGACTGCACTGTCACCTGCCATGTGTTCTGGTTTGAACACAAGCTGTGCTTGAGTAGCACAGAACAGTCTGAAGCTCTCAGTGTTATCAAATCCTAGAGAGCCATCAACCAGTGTTGCAAGTGTAGGGAATAGCAGATGCTGCTGGAAAGAGCAGATCTAAAATGCAGGTTACATTATCTTAGCCTCTGTGTGTAACAGCACATAAGAATAACTCACACGAGAACAGCACCACAGCATTGGCTTCAATTACTCCCCTTTCAAACAGTGACAGCACTGCTCTGCCTGTCCCACACACCTGGATCCAAGACTGGTCCTGTTAAAAGAATGGTAACTGAAAATAAGTTAAAGCTTTGCCATTTGAAGGCAGATTTACTGCCACTAACACCTCAGGCCAAAGTAATGCACAAATTATCTACACCACACTAACCTCCTTGTTTGTTATCACAGTCTTTGTATCTCAGACTATGACTGACCACCTCTGTCTGCTTTCAGAGCTCACGTGTTGCCTGGCAAGCAGCAAGGAGAGGCTGCATTCTGCAGCTCTTCCCCACTAGGATTAATAACCACCATCATACCATTTCTGGTTTGTAACAGCCTTGTAATTATGTAGCATTTGATAAATTTTGTACTTTATTATAGTAATAAAATATATTGATAATTCTTACCAAGCAGAGTAATTCTTACCAAGCAAAGGCAAGCCAAGGGGTACTCAGTGTGAATGACAAAAGCAGCCCCCTAGGTTCTGTAACACCATTTCTGAACTTCTATGGCTTTTTTCTGTGAAACATTTCTTAAGTATTTCTTTCTGGCTTTGATCAAAACTACTCACACAAGCATGTGAGTTCAAGTTCGGGAGCTCAATCCCTCACTGCTCTTCTGTATCTCTAAACAAAAGCTATAGGAAAAACATAATAGCTCCTGTTCATGAAGGATAAGCCAGAAAAGGAGAGACACAGAATGCTCTGTGACCTCAGCAAACATTGCAGAAGAGTCCTATGAAGTGTTTTATTGTCATTTTATACACCACTTGATTTCTAGAATGTACAAATATGCAGGTTAGGGTGGGGGGTGCACCAACTGCTATTTACAAGAGTTCACCATACAACATCAGAGGATTTATAAAAAACCAAAGCGAGCAGTGAAGTCCTAGGAAGACTCTGCATAAACGCCCAGTAACTAAGCATCCCATTTGCACCCTGTTTATGCACCCGGTGTTTGCTGCACAAGGATAGTTAGGGCTTGGAACCTTGTAGCAGGTTAAGTACAGCAGGGCACAGAGTGAGAGTACAGCAGCTACATCACCTCCTAAGAGGAGCATTTCAATGCACTGGTTCTACCTTCCAGTCTCCAGCACTGGATCCATCTCATGTTCAGATCAGCAAAGCTGCATCCAGAGCAAGATTTTATTCTGCTTAATGTCTTGTTTTCTCTTTCCTTTTCCCTTCTTTTTTTGTTGTTTCTTCAGTTTGCTCTCTTTTGGGTGGTTTGGAAGGCTTTGCCTTTTTTTGCTACAAGAGAATACAGAGATTTTAAAATGTAAATGGAGCAGTCAGTGTTAAAGAAAAAGCTTGCTTTCCTCTCCTCCTCCCCCCTACTGGAGAAGAGGCTCTCCAGTATTCATACCCAACATACAGGACTGTGGCTGCTCCTGACCATCCCTACCAACACTGAGAACATTGTTTTGGAACTGGATGTGTGTTCCTGAGCTCACACTTCAGTCCAACAGTCAAGCAGAAGCCAATGGATAGAAATCACTTAAGAGTTTCTCACACTGTTACTAATTACAATATTCAAAGTTGAGAGATTCTGTGTTTTCTATCTGCTCTGGCCTTTATATTTCATTAAAATATATTTAATTCATATATCACAAGTCCCAGAAAGGTACCAGCTAAGAGGAAGCAGTTTATTGTTTAACCTGAAGGAAACTAAAGTCACCTTAATCATTGCATCACTTTCAACAGTATCTTGCTCATCCTCATCAGATTTGGTCTCTTCCACATTCAGCTCTTCACTCAGTTCAAAGGCCATGGCAGATGCTGACTGCCTCCTTGTTGTCTTGACAGAGTTCAGGGAATAAGGAGTCAGATGAGCCTCTTTGTTGTAGGCACGTGTGAAAGCTGCTTTGACCTGTGAAAATGAAGGGAAAGGCTATGAGCATCATCTTAGGAACTGTCAATTGTGAGCTTACCAACTCCTGGCTAAGGATCTTACATCCTTCTTCTGGGGAGATGTGACCCAAGGTTTGTATAAGAGGAGACTATCTCGGGAAGACACAAAATATCTAAGAGCTGTATGGTGAAGGCTCATTTTAAATGAGTCCCACATCACCATCAGATAGAGTAGGCACTTCAGGTGTGTTTTCGCTTCAGCCTCCTGTAATTTCAGCACTGTTCTGCTGCCACCTCACCCAAACCACTTAGCCCAAAGCCACTCTCAGCAGCTCTGAACACCTGCTCTTTGGACTAGGGGTAAACAACCAACAGGTTCAGTTGTCAGCAGAGAAGATTCTTTTCTTTCCTTGAGCGCTTGACCTTGGACAGGGGATATTATGGTTCAGATCTCATACTTGCCTACATTGTAGCAGCAACCTTGCACCAGATTAGTGTCCCAACCACTGCAGAGGACGAGCTGGGTACTGGAGGAACACCACATGGTCCCCCCCCAGATCTGGCAGTTCAGTCTGACTGGACTGTGAATGATACAAGCTGTAAGCCAGCCTCAGAAGGCAGTGCCCACTGTGTCAAAAATGCAGCTGGGCATCCCTCCTGCTTTGCACAACAGCAAGGAAGGCAGTGCTTGTAATCATACAAAGGTGACACAGCTCATAGCCAGGAGCTTGCTTGCACAAAGGTCCCAGCTTTCCCCGTCCCTTCTGTGTCCCACCTCTATGTCCCAAACACAGACAGCTCACAGTGACCCTGCACACCAGGAACAACAGGATAAAGTTGCCAATGAAGCACAGCACAGCCTGGCTGTCTTTAGGAGATGATCTCCAAAACCTTCAGTGCTAGTCTGACAGTTGATTTGCAAAGATTCCTGTTAATTACAGTTAATAAAATCATTCATTGGCATCTGCACCAATTTCAGCCCTCCAGCAGCACACCCATACCACAAGCTATTGTTTTAAGGTTGTCTGTCTGAAGAAGCAAAGGAAAAAATTCCCTCATGAATTTTTACCTTGGGATCCAGCTTTGAAAAAGGGCTGGGGTTGCCTCCCCACGTGCTGATTTCCATGATATTTTCAATATCTTCTTTCATCAAGCAGTAGGAGTCCATGAATGCTATAGCTTCTTGTACACCATCTGCTCCAAGGTCCTTCAAGGGCTGGACAAGTGCATCCCGCAAGTATGGCAAATACTCCATGTTCACTGTCCTCTTGCAGGTCTGGGTCCTGCGCCAAAGTGACAGCACTAGATGACTGCACAGCTGCAACCTCTAGGTAGGCACTTAGCAAACAGACACTCATAGAACGGTTTGGGTTGGAAGGGACCTGCAAGAGCATCTATTCAACCCCCATGCCATGGGCAGGGACACCTCCCTCTTCCTAGACCAGCTTGGCTCAAGTTTAAAGCCATTACCCCTCAATCCTGTCATTCCATGCCTGTCAAAAATCCCTCTCTGCCTTTCCTGGAGGCCCCCTTCAAATACTGGAAGGCTGCTAGAAGCCTTCTCTCCTCCAGAATGAAGAGCTGCCTGAGGAGTTAACTGCAGGTGGTACTGCACCATTCCTTTTGCCAATAACCAAGGAGAGGCATTCAAACACCAGTCTGAGGGAGTATCCCTAACTGAGAAAACCTCAGGGGGAAGCTGCAGTACTGCTGACCACACTGAACACTGTCCAGGTTAAGTATTAAGAAAGTGTCACCAACAACACAGGAGGGCACACAGTTAAGGTTGTACTAAGCACAGCCAGGAATTCATGACAATGAAGGACACAGCAAGTAACCATCTGTGCAGAAGGTGGTCAGTGCTACCTGAGGCTCATGTGCATCGCCAGTTCCTGAATGATTCGGTCGTGCTTGCCTGCAGATGAAAATTTCCCCAGCCAGCTGGGAAAGACAGGAAACTGGGACATGTAACCTCTCATCAGCTCCCCTGGGAGAACACTTGCATAAATAGCCTGAAAAATAACACACAAAACAAGCTCAAGCCACAATGGATTAGTCTCACTGACACCAGGGCATGCCACCCACTTGTCTGTGGAAGGGAACAGTCAGCACAGCTTGCCTGAAGAGTGCTTACTCCTTGCTGGTTTCCCGTTCAAGACCTTTAAGGTTACAGATTCATCTCTTGTATCACCCTGTTTGTTACCATCCTCAAATATATGGGAAGTCAGGCTGGGATCTCAAAAATATTTAAAATAAAAACCAAGCCTCCTCATTTCTCATTTTAGAGCGCAGTCAAACAGCTGATGTCACACAAACATCTGCTGTAGTCTCCAAGAGACAGATATGGTGAAGGAGCCATTCCCACAAAACATTTCCCAAATCCACATGAAGCCAGCCAGCTAAGTTCCTGCACCAAGCAGGACTTCCTGAGGTCCCCTCCCACTTAACCTTTGATACATTCTCTGATGCCAGCCATTAACCCTCTGAGCAGTGTTTCAGTGATCACTAAAGGAATACAGTGATGAAGCTTCACTCCTCTGTGCTTTAGGAGAAATACTGGCCTGGTGAGAGGCTGGGATAGGAAGCACCCAACCAAGAGAGCAGGCTTCTAACTGCACTTCAGAAGTGATGTGTGCCATGTGCTCCTCTGCTTCAGGAAGGGTGAAGCTTCTCAAAGTTTCAGATTTCATTTAAATGATACAGTGTGGGTTCCACAGTGAGAGTGGGGGAAATTGCTATAGTCACCAGCCCAAGAGAGTGCTGCATGAACTATACAGGGCATAAAACTACACTCAAACACCAATTTCCAGGGACCAGCCTTTGACACTGGACACCCACAAAGCACATAAAATGGCTGTTAAATGCTCACCTGTGTTGGAAGAAGGTTCCAGGTTTGCTTGCTACGAATCTGTCTGTCCACTATATCACCATCACATATACTATCAGCTGTTCTGCTCAAGAGCATCAAGTGCTTCTTCAGGTTTCCTCTGATAAAAACCAAAGTTGATTGCATTACAAAGCAGAACTACCCAGACAGATTTCAGTCCTTACTTTTGCTGCCTGACACGAAAGCCTGTGCCAAGTTCAGGGTATGGAGTAACTCACCCAGCAGCAGCTGGTTTCACATGTACATAGTTCTCCTGGACAAAGAGAGGTGCTAGGGAATAATCGTGGAAGAAGAGATCTGACTTGTCTATGAGAGACATACGAGAAGTTTCTTCTCCTGTAGCAAAAACCTTCCGGACAACGTCAAAAGGTCCCTAAGGAGAGGATATTTCCAGTAGTCAGCAGGCTGCAGGTCAACACAAACAATAAGCCACAGCACAACACCCACAAAATTACTGCAAGGATGATACCCAGCAATATCTGGACTTGGCAGTATAAGGCCAATGTTCACTGTTTCCTCCCTAGCACAAAACTGACGGTTTTGAGCAGTGCTTTATTTGTGATGTTCATGCAATTATCACTTGGGATGAGAGGCACAAGCTTCACAACTGCATCTTATGCAAGAGACCAGTACACCAAAATGATTGTTCAGTCCTGGATATACTGCTCTTAACTATTTGTGGCATCTGGGCTAGCAGTGCTTTAGTTCAGAAGATGTTTACAGACCCCAGTGATAACATTAGAGTACAACAGTAAAAGCCAAGCTAACCTGATCTAGTTGAGCATGCCCCTGCTTACTGCAGAAGGGGTTGGATTAGATGATCTTCAAATGTCCCCTCCAACCCAGACCATTCTACTCTATGATTCTATTGTTTTACACTCACCAGTCTGGTATCCTTTTTGGCTCTGCTGGCATCTGTTTTAGCCTCATCATAAGTCAGTGATTTATCTTTTGCACACCACATGTTAAGGTTATGTAAAACCTAAAGAATAAAATTTACAGTTCAGTAGCGTAACAGCATTGAAATGGCAGAGCTCAGCACAAAAAGCCTGATCTCTACAGAAAAACAGTATGTTCAAATGCTACAATGAAGTCAAGAACTCTCAGGTGACACACTCTGGACACTGACCTGTCTGATATCCTGATTTGCTGCCAGGATGATCTCTTGCATAGCAGGTGGTGGAATTTTTAAGCCTTCTTTAAAAGCAATAGACATCATGGCCCCCTGTAAGAGAGGGTTGAGAAACTGTCACTAGAAAATTCCTGTGAATCCTTCCCCCTGCAGAACATGTTCCCACATCTCTTAAAAGAGTTTTAGCATATTCTACCTTTTTTAAAGTACTTAAATTTTCTCTTATAAACATACTTTTACTGGTGTAAAAGTGCATGATCATCTTTAATTTGACCTACTTATGGTAGGCTTCTAAATCTGAAAGGCTTTGGAATAGTCACATTTTGGACAGCCTGTTCTGAAAAGCAGAGCTACTCACTGCAGTGATCCATTATGGTTTAGATGTGTCCAGTTCTGTATGAACTCTGCCCCATGAAGTTAGTGAGGGTGATTCAGTACAGCCCTTCTTACCTTGATCTGCTCTAGACGAGGTCTCTGGAAGCGAAGATCAAAGCAGTAGTGGACCAAGGAACGCATTTTGGGATGGTTTCGATCGTTACACATGCAGATGATGGGGATCTTCGTGTGCCTAATCAAACCAATCAGCTCCTGTGATTTAAACACATCACAGCTATTAGATACCTCAGAGAAGAGCATTTAAAATGTCACACCAAGCAGCATTAGTCCCTTGGATCCTTGACAGATGCAGTCTAGAAAATTACAATTCCACAGAGTGAAAGCCTAACCCCTGTCCTACTTTTCCTATTTGCTATTCCATGCAGCTGCAATAAATCTGCTGTCTACCCACTTCATGTTCAGACCATTCTTCACAAAGCAATTAGATCAAGAGTTCAGAGTAGAGCTGTCCACCTGCAGAACAAGATTCCTTTGTCCAAAGGCCAGTGTGACCTGGCCTACACCCAGAGGGAGTCTGACTGCACCCTGCCACAAACAATGGAGAAGCAGGAAGTATCAGCTCATCCCTGTCCAAAGAGCACAGTGCTGTGGCCTCAGCATCATTAGGCTTACCAGCACACACTTTGCCTGCTCTAATGAAGCTGAAATTCTGCTCAGTTTTGTATTCCTGCAATACAAATGTCTGCATTTGAGCTGAAGATCTGTATGCCCTTTGTTGTTGCAGTATTGCACGTCACCACAGGGTATCTTCAGAAGCTAAACCAGGAGCTGCAGAGGAGAACTGTCTATGTCATGTTGTTTATTCAGTGTTCCTGTCTTCTGAAGAGACCAACCATCCCGGTCAGGTCACAAAACTCCTACTGCAGGCAGCTGTCAGATGTAGAGACCTGAAGATAAATTCATCTGCCCAGGAATAAACATCTAAAGTGCACATATCCAAGTTCATTACTCCAGGTTTCTTTCACAGAAACCTCTTCTCCCCACCTCTACCATTGCCTAACTCTTATACAAAGTGCTAAAACAGGTCAAACAAACTGTACCCTCCACAGACTTTCTAGGGACCAGGGGTTGAGGACTGGCTTGAAATATGTTGTGCTGCACATGGTGTGCACTCTTAGCAATGGCATTAGCCAGTAACTGTAGCAGTTTCACCTGAATCCCTCCTCTGTCTTCATTGCCTGCCATACCATCCACTTCATCCATGATCAATACATGCTTCCCGCTAACTGATGAGGATGCGCCTGAAAATGAATATGAACAACATGAGATGGGAATAAAACAGGGTCTTGCTCAGATTTACCCAGTGCTTTACAGCTTAGGGACCCCCACTCTAGACACCTAAGATGGTGGTGAACATCTTGCTTTGCCACTTGCTCACATGAATCTATGTTCACAGAGTAAACTAACCTCTTGTCATCTCTCAAGAAAGCCCTGTGCACAACAGAAGAGCAACTGCAGAAGTCTTGAGTGCTTTATGCAGCTTACCAACTGATTCTACTGACAGCAGGATTCCGTTCTACAACTGGAGAGGAAATACAACAGCTCACTAAGTGAAGCTGTCCTCATAAGAGCTGGGTCACTCCATATGGTGAACAAGTTAAATTCCTAATGCTGCTGTGTAATAAGGAAGCTCTGTCCTTCTGTAAGCAGACTCTTAGCTCAAGAATCCTCCTACAAACAACAGACCTACCAGAGCAGAAGTCTTTGATGCTGGTGTTGTTCAGAGACTCAGCAACTACTTCCTTGAGGCTGCTCTTACTGCGAGTGTCACTGGCATTCAGCTCCACGTAGCTGTACCCCAGCTCCTAGCCCAGACACAAAGCACAAAGTGAGAATGTGGGTCAGTGACAAGCTTGTGCATACTCCGAATTAGCAGCAGTATTTCAGGGCTCCAGAAGAAAGCTCTTGTAATGCTGTTTTCACATAAACTTTACACCTTTGATTCCTCTCTCCCCTTCTACTCCTTTTCTCTCATGTTCCAAAGAAGTATTTAGAACCAGACACAGGACAGATGTGCCCAAAAGAGAACTTTTAAGGAAGAGTAGAGGTAAGTCAGTGGCAGATTTAGTTCCAAAGGATTTGCAGAACTGCCACCAGGGATAAAAGCACAACTACAAGCCAAGGCTGGCTAAACTCTGAGGCATTTCCAGCTGCATATCGAAGTCTTAGACAAAAAGTCAGGACAAGAAACATGCCTCTGAAAGCTGAATGAAAGAGAAGTGTTTAATTATCCAGACAGCCAGGAAACACATTGCTGCCTCAGGAGTCCTAACAGTTCAGAACAGGGCTTGGTTCCATGTCCCTGAAAGTACTTAAACCCCATCTGCTCCTTCATTAGCAAACTCCCCCTGCCAGAGCAAGCCACAGTGCAACATGGACCTGCACACAGCTCTGTTCTTGCAGCTTCAGCAACCCAGTTTTGCCTCCTCCTGCAGAGACCTGAAGCAGCTGTGAACAAACAGGGTTGGAAACTAGAAGCAGAAAAGCATCAGCTTGTTGGCACAAAGCTCTAGAGCAGGGGGGAACTGGGAGTTATTCTATACAACCCAGATACTGAGATAAGCAATCATTCCTTCCCTGCACAAGGATCAGATAGCTGACACTAGCACTCAACCCTTCCAAGCTGGTAGTATCATATTCTAAGAAAGTCCTTGCAAGTCAAAGAACAAAAATCTAACTAGTTACAACTACACTCTTAATAGTTGAGCTTTAATGGTATTTCTACAACATGTTCTCAGCCGATGCTCTTGCTGCAGTCCGTGGAACACAGCGTTCCAGCTAAGAGGGGAACAAATTGATTTAAGTTCAGATTTGGAAACACAGCCCTGTCAACTTCTCTCATTCTAAACTAGCACTTGAATTTAGAATGAGGCTGGGAAACATATCTGTGTTAGATGCAAAAACCATGGCTAAGTCTGTCATAGAAGCTTCCAAACTAGAAGCCTGCCTGGATTCCACTGCCACTAAATTTAGTGCAAATATTCTTTGACTTTAGAACTAGTGCTGAAGGCTCACAATTCTTGACAACCATTTCCAGTTGCTCAACATACTGTGAGATGCTGCTTCAAGAGACAGACACACACACCCCTCATTGCTACATTCTTAGCCCAGACCTGATAAAGGGATCTAAACACCCACTTATTCTCACCTGTAACCCTGTTCTGAGCAGGTGGAACCAGGCTAGGAGCAGACCCTGGTCATGCAGGGATATCCCCCTGCACGCTCCCTCTGTATCCAGATACAGAACTGATAGTAAACAAAGAGTGCTGGAACAACTGTTACTATCAACTCACCTTACAAACCAAAGAAGCAGTAGTAGTTTTACCAACTCCAGGTGGACCAGAAAGTAATGCTGCTTTAAAACCAGTACCATCATCTTTGCCTCCAGTTTTACTGCTCTTTGCTAGAAAAAAAGATTGCAGGTTTTATTACCAAAACTACTAGAGATAGTAAACATCACTGGACTTTTCCCTCAATTAAGGCCTGATATGAATAAAACAGTAAAAATCGATACACATCTGCATCCTAACCATTTGGGGAAAGCCAGCTTAAACCATTTTAGTTTAAGCCTTGCAGTGATTCTAAACTAAGAAAGAGCCAAAGTGCTAGTATTATAATACAACTGTTTCAGCAATTTCCTCACACCCACATCACAAAAATAAACCACCACTAAACATCCCAAACACACCACACAAAAACCTCACTAGCCACTATGGTTGAAGTGAAACCTAAATGCTATTTTAAACACAGAAAAAAATGTCTAGAGGATGACACATGACATGGACTTGTCAGGCAGAACCAACACCTCAGCAGTTCATCACTTCCCCAGGCCTGGCCCAGCTATCTTCTCTTTTCACCATGGGCACAGTGAGGTTAGGACTGGACAACAGTCTTGGTGCAAAAGGAATTCATAGGCTGAATCCAAGGTCATTTTCATGTGTGTTAATGCCAAGGCTATTTTGGTTTCTTTTGGAAAACAAAATCATTTTCAAGATACTACCACAGAAGTTAGAATACTTTTCAAATACAGTTTTCTGTTCTGCTTTTTTTAAGGGGAGGGGAAGGGGTCGTGAGTAACTGCTTCAACAAAACAGCATTTTGCTACCTTAGCCCAGAGAACCAAGCAGTGTGACTGGCATGGGAGAATACAACGAAAAGTCAACCACACTGCTCACCTTGTGCATCTTCCGGGGTATTCTTGTGCCAATTCCTGAGCCATCGGAGCAGTTTGTTGGCACAGCTTTGCTCACCCTGCTGTCCAATTATTGCCTTAAGAGACACAGGCTTGTATTTATCTACCCATAGCAATCTCTCTGTTCCTTCTTCATTTGTCTCAGAATCCAAGTTATCCTTGGGTTTGGTTGCTTCTTCCTTCTCTCCAGCCTGCCATTTGAAGTCCATCAGCTTGCGAACAGCCGCGGTTTCCTTCTTGACAGATTTGTCAGTATCTCCTTTCTCAGGAGTAGACTTTAACTTTTTATTATCAGCTTCCCTTTTTAAGGGGCTCGAATTTTTCTTTCCAGCTGCAGCTTTCTGTGGTGTCCTTTTAGGTCTTGATTCTACTTTCTTTGCCTTGGGAAAATAAAGGTAAGAAAATGAAAAATGCAAATTAAGACAAACCCATACCCACTGAGTAAACAAGCATTGTGCCTTGGAACACTTGTACAGGAAAGCTTAAGACAGTAAGAAAGATCAAGAGCAGATAAAGTGAAAAAATGCATCACTGTTAAACATGATGCCAGCTGGTTCTATAGCACAAGCCACAGAGAAGAGGCAGGAAATGTTCTGGTCATTCCAAGTGTAGTCAGTCCTTTTAGTCATTAAAAAACCCACAGACCTGCTGCCTGCCTGTCAGGTTGGAACAAATGAACCAGACACCCATGAAGCTCTTGCAAAACAACATTGCCAGAAGTGTTCAGCCCAAAACACAATTCAAAAGGGAGTAAAAGTGATTAGATAGGAAGTTTTGACACCAACAGCCTCTACATCCAACAACTCATGTGCAGCCACATCAGAAGTGCCAAGGGATAGACCAAGTGCACAACATGCTTCAGCTAAGAGATTTTAGTAACATTTTATCAGCATCTACAGACCACATTAAAATGTGCATTAAAAAGAAAAAATACAAAACTAAAGTTACTGTTTTCACAGTATTCCCCCCCAAATTTACCTTTTATGTTATTAGTTCAGGTACCATATAAAGACAACATGTGTTATGTATACACATGGTAAAGCTGTCCCATGTTTATAGTGTGAGTTTACATTAGGCCTGAGTACCACACTGCATCAGTCACTGTCACTTATTTTAAAGAATAAATAGTTTAAAACTAAAAAAAAACATTTAAGGAGATACCTGAGGGGATAATTGTATCTAAAATACATACAACTGTATCTAAAACACATACAATACTGGAGTATAAAAATGAAAGATGGGCAGGCAAAGTTATTTAAAAAAAAAAAAAATCTATAGGTTCCAAGTAGAAGTCTGAAACACAAATAAAACACTTTGACCTGCTAGGTTAAAAGTATTCAAACTGACAATCACAGGGTCACTGTAACTGTAATAGAAGGTCAAAACTCCTTCCAATTAAAACCAAACCAAAGCAAAAAGCAAACCCCACCCCCCTGCCCAAGTCTTTAACAACCAAACCTCTGTTTCAGCTGCCAGCTCGTATTTGGACTTCTTGCCTGGCATCGTTCGAATAAGATCAAACAGCCCATCCTCATCAATAACTTTTGTCCCTAAAGCTGATGCCTGCAGCAAAACAAAGAATTAAACATGAGGGCAAGTAAAGTTAGCAGTCACATAATTCACTTCCAAGTGCTTTCCAGCATAGATGTTTAGGAACACACAAATACCCTTCTGTTGTATTTTCACATATACCCGTGTATATATACACACACAAAACCACAAGGCCCTAGAACAGGAGGTAACCTTTCCTTTTTAACATGTGCTTACTTGGTAGCAGTGCCTCATTTTGGCAGGGATGAGGAAAAAACCCAATAGAGATGAACACTTAAGTTTCGCTTCTGCTTTGCTCAGGCACAGGAACCCACCTTTTCACACTTTGCCTGGCCACAGTCTCGCCCCATGACCAGATAGTTTGTCTTCTTGCTGACGTTGCCAGTTACTTTGCCTCCGTACCGCTCGATCAGAGACTTGGCCTCATCTCTCTCAATACACTCCAGAACGCCTGTAATGACGAAGGTCAGGCCTTCCAAGCAGTTTTCAGCTCCCTGTAAAGCAGAGCATGACAGAAAATAACCATTACCTGATGCAATTTTATCAAACACCTCTTCTCTATAAGCTTCTTTAACCCCCTACCATGTCACACACCCTATGAAACATTAAACATAAGCCTATGATACCTAGCTAGGTAACAGCTCTAAAGGGTCAAAAGCCATTAAAAGGAATAGCTACCAACAAAATTCATACCTTGGTTACCTAAGCAATCATACCTGTAACACTTTGTGCCGGAGACCTTATAGCAGCCTTCCAGTACCTGATGGGAGCCTACAAGAAAGCTGGGAAGGGACTTTTTTTTATGAGGGCCTGTAGTGATAGCATGAGAGGGAATGGATTGAAGCTTGAGGAGGGCAGATTCAGATTGGGTATTAAGGAGAAATTCTTTACAGTGAGGGTGGTGAGACACTGGAACAGGTTGCACAGGGAGGTCATGGATGCCCCCTCCCTGGACGTGTTCACGGCCAGACTGGATGAGGCCTTGAGAAACCTGGTCTAGTGGAAGGTGTTGCTGCCCAGGGCAGGGAGATTGATTTTGAAGGTCCCTTGGAACCCAAACCATTCTATCAATCTATGAATCTTTAACTTCCATCATCATGACTTCATAAACTGGTTTTAGATTCTTAATATAATTCCTTGTATTTCATTATTGCTTTGCATTACTATTTAGCTTCTGCCAATACACACTTCCTGCTTGAGAAAAATGCCAGGTTTAAAACAGTTTAGTTGATGCTTGCCAGATCACTTCTAACAGCAAGCCTGTGAGACACTCCACTTCTACACAAAGAATTTTGCAGTAGCCAAACTCACCTGAGGTATCTCTTTGGAACCCAGAGCTTTTGGCCCCTCACGATTAAGGAAGCTTCGGTAGGCTTCATAATTGCTTCGCTTCTTTTCAGAGTCTTCAGGACTTACAGACTTGGGTAGGATAGGGAAAAAAAAAAACACCCACCACCAAACACAACACACTTAGTACAAATATAAACCAAAAGAAACTCAAGCCTCACAGCTTAAAATGTTTTCATGCACCAAAGTTCTAACACTTGCTTTAATCTATTAACATGCAAGAGCAAAGCTTACTCTGGTTTTCATGCCTGTGTTTTATGCATTTTCTGTTCTTTTTAAAGACTTCAAATAAAAAGTCACCTGAGAGTTTATAAAAAGTATGTATTCATTGTCAACTTCCTGCAGATTCACCTGTATTCCACAGGTACATGCTCACTTAATTCATAAACTGCTGCTTTAAATTCCAATCCTATTTTATTTCAAAATGATGCTCAAGTACAGGCAAGATCTACACTTACATGAAAGTAGCAATACTACAAAGCAGACCTTCAGAGACACTTATAAGCTTCTTTTTTTTTAAATCAGTAAAACATTACTTAAAACTCCCTCCAAAAACCTGCAGGCTCTCCCTCCCAATTACAACTGCTATGTAAGTGCCAAAAGCAAGTTATTCTGTACCTTATTATTAAGAACTATGTTATAAGACTGCCAGTAACTGCCAGTGTGTGCAATAATACAGATACTGAATCAGACAGTTGAAACTAAATTGCATTCCTAAATAATATATCAATCATAAGAAATACACTTCAGAAACAAGAGAGCAGGGAGGGAGGGGAAAACCCACCAATGCCATTTATCATTTTAACAGCAGTATGGATCCACAGGTCACCGTGCCCACATATACAAGTAAGCTTTCACTCACTGGGCAAGTATCAGAATTCCAGCTTTCTACATTTTTCCAGGACAGGTAAATGTGAAAGCACTGAACTGATTTTGCAGTGTATACTCATATCCTGATGAGAACTGAAGAACTCTCAATACCTTCATGCATTTCATTTACACTTTTCCAGATGATCCCTGCCCCAATATTTTTACAATTGCTCGGAATTTAAAGCCTTAACAGAATTGAAATGCTTTAAAATTGTTCTTCTGGACTCAAAGTACACCAAGTTACAACAGTGACACAAATAATAAAGGAAAACTATTTTCCTGTACACTCCAAGACTAATTTTAATAGCTCCTACCTCAGCCTTCTTGGGAGAAATTTTCTCCTTCTTCGGAGAAATCTTCTCCTTCTTTGGTGTTGTCCTCTCTTCTTTCCCTGAAGCAGCTTTTTCTTTAGATAGTGAACTCTGAGCTCCTGTTTCCTTTTCAGCAGTCTCTGCTTTTTGTTTCAGAGACACCAGCTTAGAGCTGGGTTTCAAAGGCAAGGGCTTATCTGTCGACTCTCTTGCTGTTTTACCATCAGATTGTGGGGATGAACGAGAGCCCTTGGAATGTTCAGGCTTTGTTTGTTGCTTTGGACTGCAATCCTTTGCTTCACCTGTCAAGTTTGCTGCTTTGCCTTCAAAGGGGAACATACATACATAAGAATGTGTCTTATTAATAGAAATTCATGAATGTTTTCTGTGTTCCATGTCCTACCTCCTTCTGTCTGCTTGCGTCTGTCTGTCTCATTGGGACTGCTCTTGATGCTCAGCACTGTCTGCTCCCCTCCTGAATCTCTCCGAGCCTAAGCACACACACAATGCCAAAGTCAGCCATGCATGTCCCAGGGTACTAGTAAGTCCATTTCCCACCTTTCACTACTTTTAAGTACAGCAGACTGAATGACATCTAACAAACCTGATCCCCACCAGAAGTCAGAATACAATCTAAGGCAGGTAGCTGAGCAAGTTCTACACTCAGCCAGGCACATAACTTCCTTCAGTCAAAATCATGACAAACTTCCAGGTTACAGTAAATTTCAATCCTAACTGTTTTACTAATTGAGAAGTAAAACCACTTGCTATATTCAAATTAAAAGTTCTAAACAATAAAAGCTTTCATGTGTAACAGCAAATATTTTACTGCACTGTACACCACAAGCTATGAACATTGGGAAGGTTTTCACTACTGGGGTTAGTCTCAAAGCTCTCAAGATCCCTGCTTGTCTCATGTCTCAAAAGGAAACTATTCTCC
This sequence comes from Colaptes auratus, assembly GCA_015227895.2. Taxonomy (NCBI): domain Eukaryota; kingdom Metazoa; phylum Chordata; class Aves; order Piciformes; family Picidae; genus Colaptes; species Colaptes auratus. The sequence continues at coordinate 7,447,039 of CM037643.1, forward strand.
TTCCTTTCCCTCCCGCCACTTTTCACCAATACGTGCCACTGACTCGTTTTACTCAATCTGGTCTTTCTGAACCAGCAGAGCTTTAGCTGATCTAAATCACGAGTCTTCAGCAATACACTTCACTTGAGAATAGAAGTCCCATTTCAGCAGAAACAGACAACACAAAGATACAACAATGCCTGCTGTCTGATCAGGAAAGACACCTATCTGCTGACTGAGGGAAATCCTGGAGGACAAGAATGAGAAGTATCATTCTCATGCAAACACTTTCTTGCTGTTTTTAATGTGCTTATATGGATGTCTCAAAACAAAGGTTCAATGTCTAAAGAACACTCACAGCAATACAATTTCTAAAAACTTTTTTTTTTTTTTAAATTAACCTTTTTCTTCTGGGGTGTTTCATCCAACATGGCCAAAGTTTTAGCAAATTCTTCATCTTCATGCAGCTGTCTCTCCAACTGGAAGATTGAAAAAGGAAATGTTTCTGCCAAAGAGAGACACTGAAGTCTAATAAGAAAAGTAGTCAGGATTTGTTGCACTGGAAACATTCATACACCTGAACAATCTGTTTTCACAGAGGTTTTCTATGCCTTCATATTTTTAATTGCTCATCTTTTGTTAAAGCTTGGATTATTAAATGCAAACCAAAACTTGGAAGGCAGTATCTCACAACAAGCAGCTTGCACTGAGGTGAAACCTGCTGGCTTTAGAAAACTTCCAAGAACAACCCCAAAAGACAAGTAGGAACAATGCCTGTTAAGTATTACTATGTCTCAAAGAATGTTTTAGTCTTGTTTACTGCCAGCAATTTACCATATGAAAAAAATAATTCTGACAGGTTTGGAGAATTTAGCTACTGCTCTTAGCGCAGCTCTTGTCAGTTCCATTTGCTTCATACTTTTCACTTTAGTATTTCTGCTTACACAACCAGCTGGCTTTGACATAAGAGCCAGTGAGAACAAGCACTGCAAGTGGAACCTGAGAAACTTTTCATTGTAAGAAACAAAACCAGGTTAGTTTCATTTTTTTCTTTCAACTAACAAAATAAATGTGACATCTACAGTGATAACTGATCAGCTTATCTTCCCTATCTAACATGGGCTCCTGGGGAAAACGTTTTCTACTCTAATGCAAATCATTATTGGTCATTGCTTAAGGAGAAAACAAACAAACAACAAAAATGTTTTCCTAACTGCAAGCCAAACATGCTTGCTACAAGATCCAAACAGATGATTTTAGAAAAACCAATATGCTATAGGTGTTACTTTTATGTGCCCACCTATCTTCCCTGTGGACAGTAAGAAGGGGAGGGACACAAACCAGAGTGAGGCAGAGATACACTTAGTACATTCCTTTGATGATAAATGAGATAAATGATGATGACAATGAGTGTTAGAGGTAAGATCAGTTCAGACAAAACCCACCACCTTCTTTTTCCTGACAGGATGTTTAACTTTCAAATAGTCATTACTTCTTTGGGAAGGTGAAGGATGAGACCAAGTTTGGCATGTCTATTTATTTCAAACTACACTCAATGTTACCAATATATGGGAAATGAACTGATTTTCCCAAGAGCCAGTAAATATCTAAGACAAGTGCACCTTTGCCTCATGTCACCATTGATTCAAACAGAAAAGTTTAAGGCACACACATAAGGGTCATTTAATTTTTTCCTCAGCTTTAAAAAAAAAAACTGGTGACAAGTGAAACAAATAATGGGCAGCAATGGCTTTTCATTGTTCACTCCATGGGATGAGCAAGGCTAACAACTCACACAAAAAAAAAAATATCAAACCACAAAACCAAAAACCCCTAAAAATGAGGAAGCAGAGAGCAAATTCTGTGTGAAAAGCAAGATTATTACAGACATATCAAGTACACAGGCAGAGAAAGTCTGAACAGATAGAAGATAGGTTAAGTGAGATGTTCTGTTTGTCTAACTGAAGTAATGCCCATAAAAGTAACTGTGTGACTATGTTTGCACCTATGTGCAAGAGTTAAGTGCACAGAGGAAGTTCATTGCACTTATTTAGAGCACACATGGAAAGTCTATATTAAGGAAAAACAATTTTAAATTACACAAACTGCTCCTGGCATAGAGCAGCAAACTAATAGAGCTTTTACCTCCGAGTCTTCTTCAATCTGCAGTTGCCTAGCAATGGCCTCATCATCTACTGTGCTGTCTCTGCTTTGTGAAGGCTATATTTAAGAAAAAACACAGTTCAGTTTTCCCAGTGCTGTATACATTATAATAATTTAATCTGTAATAATTAATTTTGTATATTCTAGAAAATAAGACATGCAGCATTTCATTCCTAGCTCTCTAAACACCATTAAAAACAAGGCTGTTTTCAAGACATTTTACTATTCAACACAAAACCACTGAGTATCTCATTTCTTGTGAGCATCTCTTAAAGTATCATGGGGCCCATTTGAAAGAAAAAAGTAACCACATTGTGAATTTCTCATTTCACAGGATGTTAGGGGTTGGAAAGGGCTTGTGGAGATCAATTCTAACCCCCTTGTCAGAGCAGAGACATAGAATTTAGTGGAGGTCACACAGGAACACAATCCAGATGGGTCTTGAGTCTCCAGTAGACTCTACAACCCCTCTGGGGAGGCTGCTGCAGTGCTCCGTGACCCTTACAGTAGATAAGTTCTTCCTCACGTTGAGGTGGAACTTACTGTGCTGGTAGTTTACATCCATTGCCCCTTGTCCTATCACAGAACACAAGTGAGAAGAGGTTGTCCCTTTCTTTTTGACACCCAGCCCTCGTATTTCTAAACATTTATTAAATCCCCTCTCAGTCTTCTCTTCTCCCGACTAAAAAGCCCCGTGTGTCTCAGCCTTTCCTCCATACTTTGTTGCTTTGTTATTCCACGAATGTGCATGCCATAAAGCTTGGGAAAGCTACCTCACTCCTCTTGCTCCTGCCCTCAACCTCCAACTTCAAGCTATTCCATCTACTCACTAATCTCAGAAATCAATTTTAAGCCAATTCACTTGAGAAGCAAGGGAGAAAATGACATGGTGCTATCTTCTCACACATGGATGCACTACTCAACTTGCATTTGAGGACTGATATACCTGCACATATCATCAGACTTGAACTGAGTGGTCATTAAAAGTAACATTAGGCAGGGCAGGCAGTTAATTACCTCCCTGCAGTCACTGAACCGGACATTTTGATCTGTTACCAGAGACATGAGCAGCCTAAAAGAACATCATCAGGACTTACTTCTTTCCTTTTACTGGATACCAGTTTCTTTTCTGATCGTTGGACACTACTTGTCCCAAAGTAGTCCAGTGCTGAGGTAGGAGTCTGCTTCACTGGAGATAGTGGTTTGCTTTTAGGTCGTGGTTTGACTTCTTCCTTTTTCACTGCAGTTGTTTCTGGACAAACAATCGCCGCTGTCCCATTTTCCTTGGGCTTCAGGGAAATTCTTTTACTGACAAAGTCATCTTCTTCATCTAAACATGACAAAACCCCACTATTACTCCTGGTATGAGGAATTTAAGTTCTTACAACGGAACTGCCAAGAGAACTATTTTGGCAGATTACATCCATTCAGATTAAGAAAATATTGTAAGTGTTTAGAAGTTACTAAAAAAAAAAAAAAAAAAAGGCTGAGTTGCACAACAGTATTTAGCAGCACAGCTAAGTTTGAAGAGTGAAGTACTGAAATAAAGACACAAACATTACTTATGTTCATACATTACCTCTCACAGATGTTCACAAAGAACCTTTCCTTTCTTACACAAGGAAGGCGATAAACAAAATCTACGTCACTGAAATTTGAACCCTCTCCTTAATGCAACAAATTGAGCAGCACAAATCTTGCTTCACATAAAGCTTGAAGTTCAGAGTGAAGCCCATTTATTTTATTACTTTATTGTATTCATTAACAGAGCACTTAGCGTAGGTTTTGTAAACTTCCATATTAAGAGTCTCTCAATATTAAACTATAAACCAAGGGGGAAATGCACTGTACTTTAAAAATGACTAAGAAGTCTGTTTGAAGAGCTTTTTCAAAGTACCACTCATAGCTTCTCAGTGTTTTAGCAGAAAAACTCCAGGGGTTTTTGTTGTTGTTTCCTTCCCCCCCCCCCCACTTTTCTCCCTTTTTGTCAGATTCCAGCAGCTGGCAGCCAGCTGCACATGAGCCACCAGCGTGCCCAGGTGGCCAAGGTGGCCACCAGAATCCTGGCCTGGATCAGCAATACTGGAGCCAGCAGGACTAGGGCAGTGATTGCCTCCCTGTACTCAGCACTGGTGTGGCCACACCTTGAGTATTGGGTTCATTTTTGGGACCTTCACTACAAGGACACTGAGGTGCTAGTGTGGGTAACAGAAAGGCAGTGAAGCTGGCAAAGGGTCTGGAGAACAGGTCTGGTGAGGGGCAGATGAGGTAAATGGAGTTTAGTCTGGACTAGAGGAGGCTGAGAGGGAGACCTCATTGCTCTGACTCCTTAAAAGGAGGTTGGAGCCAGCTGGGGATTATTTTTTGTCTCCCTGGTAAGAAGAGAAAATGGCCTTAAGTTGCACTAGGGGAGGTTTAGGCTGGATATTGTAAAAGTCTTCTTGACTGAAAGGGCTCTCAAACAGTGGAATAGACTCCATAGGGAGGTGAATGAATCTTCATCCCTGGAGGTGTTTAAAAGCCTCAGGGATGTGTTGCTGAGGGACATATTTCAGCACCAGACTTGGCAGTTAGATAATGGTTGGACTTCATAATCCTAAAGGTCTTTTTCAACCAAAATGATTCTATTCTATATTCTACATTTCTGCACATGAACACTCTCTTCTTCCAGTACAGTCAAAACCATCTCAAAGAAACACAGCCATCTCACAGAACACAGAAATCAGGAAGATCAGCATAATAAGAGAGATTTTTTTTTTCTTCAGTTTAAAAGGAGAAAAAAAGTGGCATACACACTTTCATTAAGAATGAGCCCACAGACCACTGAACAAAACCTCAGTCTTTCCTTTTAGGAGCCTTGTGTGGTAGCCAGGACACAGTCTTCCCAGCAATGAAAAAGAGAAAGAGACTTAGATGGTAATTTATTCTTTCTGGACCAAAATTCTTCACCTAGTCAATCAACCAACAAAAAAATATTACCATAGACTTCAAAGAGTTGCATGTCATGCTGTGAAGTCTCTCTGACAGTTACACAAATGAAATCCTATCAGAGATGTACAAAAACCCAAGAGATATCATTGCCAAATGATTCGACTAAACAACAGCACAGGAGACAAACTTCTTCACTGGTGATAAAAGCACTTCCTTTGTGAATTCCAAAACCTCAAGGTGTGCAAGGGCAAAGAAGCAAACCGCAAGAAAAATCCCCCAAATGAACATTAGACAGAAAGAATAAAGCACAAAGACTTGAGAGGAACAGAAACAGGGACTGTCTCATTTGCATGCCTCTAACTGAAGGCTGGCTTTGTTTTTCTCAAAATAGAGAAGTTTCAGACACTCAGCACATTGTAAACACAGACTTCATAACTGAACTTAAATTGACAGTGTTATCACAAAAAATGTATTCGTTTTTCACTCATCTCTACTTTCAGCCCTCTGATTTCTTTTCATACAGAATTTTTCTGGATCACTTCCCTACGTTTAGATGATGTGGCATGCCTGTCATCTGGCATTAGGCAGAGATGAAAGGGAACATTTTTGTTTCACCTTTTCTCAATAGATAGGAGTAACAAGAGTGGTTCAGGCATCAGTTGAAACTTTCTGCTATTGAACAGCGAATAGAATGTAACAAGTACAAAGGGGCACTCGACTATTCCTGGCAGAGAGTTCTGAGAGAAGGAAAAATAAAACAGATATATCTGGAAGGCAGGAAATTGATGCAGCAGTTAAATGAAGAATGCTTGAAGATAAAAAAATTATCTAGGAGAAAGTGGCATTGTTGACAATTCAGTTCATAAAGCAGCACTGGAAAATTCAAGTCCATTCCCCCAGCTGACAGCAGCAAGTTTCACCATCAAGGTAGTTTTACTACTCTCAGGACAATTTACTTTCCCTTGGCAGCGATAAATATCTTCCTGCCATTTAGCTCAATTTAACAAAGTATTACATATCTGGGAAATTTGGACACTGGATGCTTAAAGCTCCTAGACCTGAATAGGAAACTGCTTATCTCAAACTTAGGTCCAGAAGTATATTAGCTTCTTTATTTTTTTTTCCTTTTAACTATTACTAGAAACAAGCAGTTCATGTAGATGTAATTACATTTATGTGTCTCGGAAATAAAATACAAATCCTATTCTGCCCCCCTGCTCCCAGCTTCTCTTAAGCTAAGGACTGCTGGGGACAGAGTGGTTGGATAGCAGCCAGGCAGAAAGGGACCTGGGGATACTGGGTGACAGCTAGCTGAACATGAGCCAGAAGTGTGCCCAGGCAGCCAAGAAGGCCAATGGCATCCTGGCCTGCATGATAAATAGTGTGGCAAGCAGGGAGGGCATTCTGCACTCAGCACTGGTTAGGCCACACCTTGAGTGCTGTGTGCAGTTCTGGTCCCCTCAATTTAAGAAGGATATTGAGACACTTGAACATGTCCAGAGAAGAGCAATAAGGCTGGTCAGAGGTCTCGAGCACAAGCCCTATGAGGAGAGACTAAGGGGAGCCTGGAGAAGAGGAGGCTCAGGGGAGACCTTATTGCTGTCTACAACTACCTGAAGGTAGGTTGTAGCCAGCTGGGGGGTGGTCTCTTCTCCCAGACAACAGAACAAGAGGATACAGTCTCAAGCTGTGCCAGGGGAAGTTTAGGCTCGAGGTGAGGAGAAAGTTCTTCACTGAAAGAGTCATTGGCCATTGGAACATGCTGCCCAGGGAGGTGGTGGAGTCACCGTCCCTGGAGGTGTTCAAGAAGGGAAGCCATGGTTTAGTAGTCATAAGGTGTTGGGTAATAGGTTGGACTTGATCTCTGAGGTCTTTTCCAACCTTATTGATTCGATGATTCTTTACTCAATCACTAGTGTTATCAGAAGATCCACATGCAATATTGATTTTTTTCATTATTCACTCATAACCATTTAAACAACACCACAAAAATAACCACTCAGGATATTGCTCTCACTCAAGCAGAAAAGAAGCAGAGTAAACATAATTTTTAATTAAAGATGACATGGACTGGAGTTATTTATGATGCCAGCACTATGTATTATCAATAATTTGAGCTTTGCTTTAATTATGTTCTTCCTAGAAACAACAAGATGAAGAGCATTTATAGATTGCATGTGGTGGCTGAAGAAGGACAAGACTCAGGGCACCTATGAACAGTCCTCTCTAGACTTAAATAAAGGCAGAATGAGGACACTGAATTGGTCATTAGGAAATTAAAACCACTCCTATCCTGTTAAGCAGGTTTCAAAAGATGATTGAGGGCTAGAGACACTCAGGCTACAGTTCCATGCCAGGTTCTGGAAGTTCACAAGCACATTCCGCACTTGCCTGATCTCCAGAAACTCCCCTTATTTCCCTTATTTATATATGGCATTCCTTATATACTTAGGAACATCAACTTTTTCAGTAAACCTTCAACACTTCTTCATTGAAGTTCACCGCTCAGGCACGCCCACTGCCACAGGAGTGAACAGCAGAACTCAGATGGACACTTTCAGTTTCCTCACAAGCATTCAGGTCAATTCATTTACAACTTGGAAAACACCAAGAGTCCTAGTGGGGCTGCTGGATTGTTCAAGTCAGTGTTTGTTAACACATGACCTGTAAAAGGAAACATTCTCATTCATACAAGCAAACCAGTCATTTGTGGGGTAATGAAAAGGAAAATACAGATTTTAGATTATAAAAATTGATTAATTGTATTCTTACAGCAATTACTAGGTGAGGAGCTGAGACAGCATTACACGGGGGCATGGATGTGACAAAGAAAGCTAATCACGTATTTGATGAACAGAAAGGCATGACAAGTAGGAGACTGCTTTGAACCATTCTGGATGCAACATCACACATGAAGCAGGGACCTGTGATGCCAGGCAACATACAAGGCCAAACTTCCCTAGCAACAAACAACAGCTGTTAAATCCTGGGAGTTTTCAGAACTATTTCATGGCATTAAAGCACATGTGGATTTCATTTGATATACTCTTATAGCTCATTAACCTAACAGTGCTGCTGCTAACACCTGCAGCCCACCTGCAAGTGTTTGTTACTCTTCCCCTTTCCTAGCTTCACCTGTCCTCAATAGGCTTTCACCTGCTGATTACAGAACGATTTGTGCTGCTCTTCCCTGACAACTCTAGCAAAATCATCTAGGTTGGTTTAAACTTCTGTTTAAATTCAGATTATTTTAAAAGGTTCAGGAACAACGAAAAAGGAAGCAATCTACAGCATGATGGGACAATGGCAACAAGTAGTATAAGACAGCTCCTAAGCTAGGGCTTCAAAACAGCAGATTTTACTCATCTCCATTTATTATTTCTGTATGTTGAGGTCTTCATTAGTATTAGGACAATTCCTTAGCTCCTATTCTGTTTAAAATGCAAAATATTTGAAGCAGAGACAACCTCTCACTATGATGTACTAAAACCAATTCCAAATATAGGCAGAGCATCTATGGGTTATAAATAGTTCATATTTGTTATGACAAATGTATATTAAATTGGTGTTTGTAGGCTACTACATAAGGATTTCTGTATGCAGCTGAAGGACCACCTCCCACCCTAAAGTCATTAAATCTACATTAATTGTATAAAATGACAATATTCAGGACATTCATCAATGGCACCACATCTGCACAAGTACTTATGACAGCTCCTGTCCTAAAGCACTTTCAATTTAGAGCAGTTAACTGTTGTTGTCAAAGAGGGTAGAGAAAATAGTGTAGGTATAAAAGAAGTAGTCATTGTATTGGGTTTTGATGCTTTTAAATATGGATTGGCCAGTACTCAGACCCAAACTTGTTAGGACTGAGTTTTACATTCACTTTTGGTTAAAGTAAGTCTTTAAGAAGATTATCTTGATGTTAACCACCACTTCCAAAAAAAGTTAGCAAGGTGATTCCAACTGAGTCTGCAAAACTCCTTCCAAAAAACCCAGATGCTATATGTGACTTAGCAAAGTGCATTTTTTTTTCCCATATCTTCCTCTGCATACATAACCACAGTAGTTGCAAACCTACATTTCAAGAACTGCTCTGTACAGTCATTGAGGTATTTTTTATGTCATTCCTCAACCAGCCAATTGATTTTTGATGTACTACAAACATGCACTTTAAACCACAACTGTTAGCACTTGGCCTGTATCGACATGTCAAGGTTCCACGCTGTTATAAAAATACGAAGCTTATCAGAACCATTTCAGCCTTACTCCCCTGCAATGAAATTTACATATGGATTTTCCAACTATCAGAGATAATTTCAAGAAGTTGCCTTTGTCATTTTCCACTTTAAGGGAAGAAACCTCGACCACAATACAGTAACCTCATTGCAAGCTTCAGTACCAAACTACATAACCTTTGATACCCTTTGTTCAGTACATACCAAACAAAATTCTTAGTCAAATATGCACACTCATACTTAAAAAAATATCTTTAGGGAGCATTAAAAGGTATGAGAAGGCTGAATGTATTTAAACTGAATGATCTTCATCTGCAAAACTACCAGTTATAGCAATCCATTCCAAATTATGGCAAGTTCTATTTATAAAGTGCTGTGTGTGTTACCTTGGCATGTAATCAGAAGTTATCAGTCCATTAACTCTTTCCACTTTATTACAGAGAGTTTTAGTCACTTGAACTGGTTACTTTTACCATAAAAGCAGCTTTATCATTTCACAAAAGCAGATCTGATTCCTCACCATGCAATAGAAACTTCATGTTCTGGTTTAGCTGCCTGAAGTTTTACAGAATCATAGAACTGGTTTGGTTGGAAGAGACCTGTAAGATCACCAAGTCCAACCATCAACCTAACACCAGTTTACTGAATGGTGGAAATATTCAGTGAAGCCAAATCAACAATTAGGAAACAGGGGAGGAAAAAAACCAACCAACCAAACAAAAAACCACAAGTATAAATGTGTTCATTTTTTCCATCTGCAGCTCAGGGAATTCAGCTTACTAAGCCCATCAGGACACAGTGTTCTGTTTCAGACAAAATGAATTAGTCTAGAAAAACACACTACAGAACCACAACAACACAACAAAAACCAAACTCCTCTTTTAGATTTCGAGATAATTCAGCAGATTAACGGAGTCATTTACAAATAAGTTAGAAATTAAAAGTCACAGGAAGTTCATACAGGAAGAGTGGGAAAGAGGGGAAAGACCTTTAAGATAAAGTCCAACCATTAAATATACTGACTATTAATACACAATGGTTAAAAGTAGTTTATGATATTTTTACATAAAAGTAATTTCTGCAGAGAATAAAAGAAAAAATAAATTAAGAAGCTCTACAGCAAAATGAACTGCAATAACTTCAGAAATTCTTTTTCATCTTTGGAAAATACTGTATATGCCTAAGTGCAAAAATTTGCCATCCCTGTTTACATCCATGAAAATTACAAATCTGAAATAAACATGTAAAAAAAAAAAATTAAAAGTATCCTGCATCCAGCTGCAAAATTACAAAGCAAATTACAACATTATAGACACACCACATATCTATCATTTGTTGATTGTGATGTGAACTCAGAGCCATAGCTGGAATACAATAAGCTACCTGCTGATGTTACTTGTATCCATACCACTTCAATGCCAACAGTAACAGTACATGAATTACTGATTTAATAAGGAATTATGTGTTGCTTTTTTCAATGCAATAGTGACTTTGTAAACAGAAATAATTTGCAGAACTCAGTATTTCATGACGTTTTTATCATAGAATGGCTTAGGTTGGAAGGGATCTTAGGGATCATTTACTCCAACCTTCTCATCAAGGGAAGGGACTCCTCTCCACTAGACTCAGCTGCTCACCCCCCAACCTGGCCTTGAACACCCTTCCCAGGGAAGGGGCATCCACAACCTATTCCAGACTCCCACCACCCTCATACTGAAGAGCTTCTTCCTAAGATCCAGTCTGAACCTACACTCCCTCAGCTTAAAACTGTTCCCCCTTGTCCTATCGCTAGACGCCCTTATGTAAAGTCCCTCTCCAGGATTCCTGTAGGATCCCTTCAGGTATTAAAAGGCAGCTTTAAGGTTCCCCCCACCAACAGCTCTGTGTTGTTCTTATGATGGGGACACAAGAACTGTACTATGATCTTGGGTACTACATTAAAAATTTGCTGTCTTATATGAGGAACAGCACATTAAAAAACAAGATTCATTTGCACCTACAGGACTAAAACCATTAAAATCTGGTTAAATATGAAAAAATTAATCTACCTAATCTTCAGCTAGGCTCACAAGTCATGCTGGAGATGGAACAGAAAACACACTAATTGAGGAAAAGAAAAAGGCTGTTCCTTACACTACAATTTCATGGACCCACAGAATAATTTGGGTTGGAAAGGACCTTGAAGATCATCTAGTTGCAAATCCCCTGCCAGGGGGGCTTCAGGATGTTCAACAAGCATAGTCTTAAGTTTTTCAGCTGCATCACACTAAAAAGGAAAAGGACAATGCCTTCAAATTTCATTAGGATCTTTGCTACCTACTATGTCCAGATTCCTTTTCCTGTAAGACATTTATCTCAGGCCAATAGCTGTACCACTACCATTAAAACACACTTGTCTGGAGAACTCCATTAAGCTGAAGAAACAATTTACACAGATTAAATATAAACAAAATTCAAGTATTAAGTCTTGAGGTTATAAAAGCATTGTTTTAGTCATAGACTATTAAGTCAATTTGTGTGTACTTAAAACTCTTTAGATAAGAGTAACCTTGAGCCATGGTTTTCATGGATTTCACCAATAACCTTGACCTGTGTTTCCATGGTATCCTTATGCAGAAAAAACCCACCTTGATTACACCACCTGGAATTGCATAACCAATCTAAATATGTCATGTTTATTCCCCAATGATCTGATCATACACCTACTCTGGGATCAATGCTGTTAAAGATACTTTTTAACTAGGAAAGGAGTGTCGTCAAAATTGCCAAAAGCAGCAAAAGTTTGACACACAGGACAAGCTTCCAGGATCCTCTGGAAAATTGAGCTCGTGTGAATGCGTGACACAGTACAGCTAAATGCCAGGTCAAACATCCTAGGACAAGTAAAATAAGCACAAAACATCTTGGAAACAGTGACTCTCAAAAGAGTCTGAGGAGGAAGATGGTACAGATAAAAGGCAGCTCAGCCACATTTCTAGTAGGATATTGCAGCAAATAATCCTTTGGATTTAAACTTACATAATATGCATTATCATTATGAGGAGGCAACATTCATGTTCAGCAATGATCTTAGCAAGAAAATGCTACACCCAGGGACTCTGTCCACTTCTCCAAATGTGTCACCTCAAACTCAGGGGGAATCACAAAACTCCTGGAATTCTAACACTTGAAAACTTAAAACTTTTTTTTTTTTTTTTTAAACAAAACATATTTGAATGTAAGTCTCAACTACCAGTTTTTAAGAATCCACAAAGGGAATGTCCTGTGGCTAGTGAAGAACACTACTCTAGCAGACAAAACCAGAAGTCCTGGTAGTTACAATCTCAGCTGAACTCAAACTAGCTGTAGTAACTACATCTAACTGCAGCAACAGACAGTCTTTCCTCAAGCTTAAACTATAGTAAGCAGAGAGATGTCTCACTAATCCTAAGCAACTCCTCTGCAATTGAAATGTGTCCACTTAGTGTTGCAACTCTCAAGAAATTTGTGGCTGAGGGAACTGGAGTTGCTTATTTTGGATAAAAGGGAGATGAGGGGAGACCTTGCTCTCTACAACTCCCCGAGCACCAAGGTCAAAAATCACAAAATACAAGCATGAAAGCAGTAATAAGGAACAACCACCATACAAACAGAGAAAAATTATCTTCTAAGACTCTTCAATCAAACTGACAGAATTTGTCCTTATATGTTGAGTGGTCCTTATGGGTTAAGATTGTGTTTTCAGTTTAAGTATATAGCTTCTACAGAACATAAAATCTAAGCAAAAGTCTGCTGGAAACTTAGCAGTTAATCGCTGTCACAATCTTAGAAGGCTGCAAGAGACCTGAAAATTATCACGACTGGTTAATTACACTCCTGATCAGGTGTACAAGAATTCCAGATGCTCATTATCTATCAGCATGGAAAGAACCCTTCCCCAAGAGCAAAAGTAGCTCTGGCATTTAGAAAGCTGAAATCCAAGACTGAGAAGTATGGTGCAGTGTATACAAGTATAATGCAAGGTTTTCTTTTTCCCCAATTCTACTTCTTCCTAAAATTTTAATAGACTATGTTTGGGTTTTCTCAAAATCAATTCTGTGCTGACAAGCAAAATACAACCCAAGAATTTTTATAGTCACCAGCATGTTAGGCAAAGCTCAAAGACATGGAAAGTAAGATGACAAGCAAAATAAAAATTCAAGTTTTCAAACCCATTCATGGTAACCAACAGTCACAAAGCCTAATAAAGAGCAGTTTAACTGTATTAAAAATACTTTCTTCACTTAACTCCTTCCCCCAAGTCTTTGGAATACTTCTACGCTGGGAAGTGTTAGCTCATGAAATTACATGCCTGTTTAAATTAATCTAATTCAGTATCCAACATCACCTCAGTTTTCACTCTGCTCCTAACTTTACAATATTGAAGCTAAAGTTCTGAATTGCTTTTGGCCAGCTTGTTTAAGACAAATTATGTTCACCTGTCTCAATATTTAAGTTTTATGGGTAGGAGTATTCAGGCAAGCAATCCATCCCATCTGTGACATAATTTACCCCATTACACCTGAACTTGTAATGATTTATTTCTTCCATTACCTGTCTCCGAAATATAGACAACAGGATCCCGCTTTAGAACTTTACTAAGTTTTGGAGCAGCTGCTTTTGTCTCAGGTGGCTTCTTGGATTTTTGCACTGGCTGCACCTCCTCTTCTGAATCTGTATTTTGACCACAAAATAAATGTAAATTTCCAGCACGTACATACAAGCTTTAAGTAACATATACATAAAATTAAGATAGGTGAACTAAGTAAACCAAGGGAGAAAGATCTCATCTGAAACGTCAAGAGCACACCTTTGTCTTTCTCCATCAGCTAACAGCCATCATTTACTCCAGCATATATCTGACTAAATCAAAATTTAGTCTAGACAGTGGAGTCTGTTGACATAAGACATATTTTGTTAACTTATTCCAAGATCTGCTAGGCCTGTATAGAAACCTTTCCAGGAAGGAATGCAACTGTCAGAGCATCACATCACATTACTGAACAAACAACACACACAAAAATAGGAAAAAAGGAGAGAAAAAAAAACAAACAAGCCACAACCCACAACAAACTTTTAACATAAATTCATTAATCTGATCGAATTTATATAGTAGTAGATCATGCTGATGTATTCCACAAGTTAAAAGCAGGCTAAAACAGATCACTGAGATTGTGCTCTGATTTTTCAGGACTAGAAGTGTCAAGCTTTTTAATTAAAGTAAACTTGAGAGGCAAAGGCTTGCAGGTCTTTGTTGGGGTGGGGGAGGAGGAGGCTGGTTTCTGTTGCTTGGGTTTAAAATTCAAGTGCTACAAAAAGGGCTTCCCTTGTAATATTCCAAATAATATTTTTAGAATGCATCAGGAGTGCCTTAATTTATATGCTGCATGTTTGATATTCTAACTTCAAAACTCTGAGATTAACATTTAGTAGGTTTGATGTTGAGGTTTTTGGATGTTTTGGGGTTTTTTTGATTTCTCAACATTGGTTTTGTTAAAAGTTACTTTGCAGTGTATATTACATGCATGATACACTCTCTACTCATTATTAGCAAATATATCTTAGATATCCATCAGTAATTACTAAGAAATGTTTAGAAGTGTATTGACCTTGCAGAGACACAAAGAAGCCATCAGAAACAACTGTGAACACTACCTGAATCATAGATTATTCTTCTTTTCTTGTTTATCCGCTTTGGTTTCCAGTCATCTTCACTGGGCGAATTATTCACCTAACAGTAACAGTTCATTAGTTCAACCAGGAAACAGATTCTTCAGGCTTTTACTCAAATTACACATTCAAATTTCTGAGTTTCTAACAGTAATTATTCATTTCCCAATACGACATTTGTAAAGGCCTTCATGAGAAGGAGGGAAGAAATGTGCAAGGCACAGGAAACGCAGGAGAAATGGCAGCAGTGAAGCTACACATGCTCCAAGCAAACCTTAGAGGACTATGTTGAGAATAGTCAAGTTTAATGCTAATCAAGGTAAATTAAACAGACTATCAAGCACTTCCAGCTCTTAAGCCAAAAAAAAAAAAACCAAACCACATTACACGGTGTAACCAAAAATAGAGGTGGTACAGGCCAGTGATTCAGCTTTGCCTACTGGCTCCTTTCCAGATATGGCTTAGCCATAAACCACCAGAATTCAACACTACTTCAGAACAAATGAAGAAAAGGAAAAAGGTTACAGAACATCTGAAGCTAGATTGATTTCCTATTGTGTGTCCTGGTTGCATGCAGCTTCTTCTCTCACTTATTTAGTAGTGCAACAACCATAGGAGACTGCACACCAGTGGTCACGGTCAGCAAACCTCTTCTACCTAGCAGCAGCAGCCTACTATTAAACTGTGTCAAGGTTTAGGACTTTTTTCCAAATATAAGTTTTAGATACATTGAAAAACAATATTCAGAGGTAGGAAGTTTCCTGGACATACCAAACTAGCTAGCTATGCTTTGTAGTCATGCACAGATGTAAACTCCTTCCAGTATATAATTCTATATCAATTTCACTACATATTTTATAATCCACATCCAATTCTAACCTGAAACCTTTTAAAACCTGGGTATAATTGGAGAATTGCAAAGTAAAAATAATAGATTGCAGAACATAATTGCTATGTTTTTCATTTCCCCTGTATGCTCCTTTATTTTCATGTTGAAACAAGGAAATTACACAGCCAAAATATTTTTTAAGCAATATCTTAAATCTGGATTGTGATGCTTCCAATTAAACTCTCCCCCATTAGAAATCCTTCCATCTGCTAAATGATTTCAAAGCCCTCTTAAGGCACTCCTTTTTTATACCCATTCAGAAATTAACAGAAGCACTCTGAGACTGGCACCCAATCTAATTTTAACCTGTCATTTTACAGAATTGGGGTTTTGCAACAGGTTTATTTAAGGGGCCCCATCCAAGGAAGGCAGTGTTACTGTTTCCCATACAGGTGTTTAGAAAAGACAGGTGGTTAAAAACCAGCAAAAAGGCACCTACATCACAGACTTTTACCTTACTTGTAAGCATACAAAGGTGTCATGCTTTCCTCTAGTGTAAGCCCCAAGCTTAATTAAATACGAGCTACTTAAAGAAACAAAGGCTATAACTAACATAACTTCAAACACGTCAGACTATTCCTACATTAGCATCCAATAACAACAACTTTACCTACCTGCCCTTTGCCCTGCGATCTAAATATTTTTAAAATTAGCAGTTTTCCTCATTACTACAAAGTTTGCTGCTAAAACATCAAATAACAGTCTACTCTCGTGCCTATCAAAATAACTAACATACAGTCTGGGGTTTATGTATATAAGAAATACATCATCAAAGAACACTGGAGATCCAAACAACCCTAAATCAGGGCAATCAAGCACTCCACAAATAAGGAAAGCAAGACTAACCTTGGTCTCCTTTCCCTTTTTCTTCCCACTCAGAGGTTCTTCACCATTTTTAACTTTCTCATTCTTTTTCACAGTCTCACATTCTTGTCGTTTTCCAGGAGGTACAACCCCAAAGAATCTCCGGATATCCTAAGCAAGAGAGAAAAGAGATTCATCAGTTTTAAATTACAGATTGCTCTCAGAGCTTTCACACTATAAAACAACACCACACTCAAATTACTTTCTCATCAGCTCCATTATTAGATTTGATCTTGAACTTTTTTTTTTTCAATTAAGGAAAAGATCAGCTAATTAAACACAGCTGCTCCAACACCTTCTCTGGTCTTTAAAGCACAACAAAAGTTTATTTTTCCCTTAGTAGGGCAATTTTGCCAATACACACCTCAAAATAAACTCCATTAGCAATGAAATAGTGGCTTAAGACAGATGTTTAATTTATTTACCTTCCAATTAAACATCATAAACCTAACCTAATGATTTTTTTTAGTTAAAATTATCACCCCAGGTATTAAGTAGTCTCCAATATAAAAATATTTTGAAGTAAATATTTAAAAATACTAAAAAGTGCACCAAGAGCTAAAAAGCAGTCAAGTAGTGGGACTTACTGCATCCACCATCTCTCTATAAATTTAGGAGTAACTCTCATCTGACTGAAAAAAAAATCAGCCAGTAAAAAAGGAGATTATTATTTAAACAAAGAGAAAGAATGTAACACAAAAGAGCTCCAAAAGATCTGGCTTGTAACCTTATTTTAGTATCTGACCACACACAGTACAACCATAAAATGCTATCTATATATACAAAAATACAAAACATGTAATTATTTTTTTAATATCTTCTCTTTTTTTAAGCTATTGTGCACCCAAATATGACTTCTCTTGAAAAAACTATTTCAGTTTTATTAAAAAGAAATGCACACTACACATACCTGGTTGGTGTCACTACCTCCAGGGACAGCAGCCATTTCAGAAGTAGAAAATACCTCCTATGGCCTAAGCATATAGCAAGTGAGTGGGTGGGTGGGAATTAGGGCTAGCTGCTACCCAGCTGATAGCTCTATAGAGCCCACCTGGGTAGTTTTTGACTATTACAGGGATCTACAAGTGAAGTAGTAAGCTTAAGAAACCTCCACGTAAGTCTGACTGAAAAGGGGTGTTTCAGCCTCCTTTTCTCTTAGCAGTCAGCTCCCTGGTGAGTTGGATTGTCTCTGCATATCAGAGCCTATAAAGCTTAAAATGAAATATGAAAGCATACATACAATATAGACATGTGGAGATCTATTTAGTATATGTAGCTTCAAACTGTTTAATAGAATCAGAAATGTTGTTTCCTGTAAAAATTTAGACTCTGTGTTTTACCTGCATGTAATAACATGGATTCAGCAAACAGACAATGGTAGACTGGGAAGCTTTCTTCCTCACTGAGGCTTCACACATTTCCATCTATGGAATTTAGGCCTTGAGGCATACATTTTCAACACTGTTATTTTTATGTACTCCTACAATAAAAGTGCAACACTATATAAGTTTGGAAACTCTGACAATGCCTAGAGCTAACAGCTTTGAAGAAAGCATCTAATTAAAAAGTCTCCAAGCAGATCCATGGACTTGATCCCTTGATCATTCTTACTGACTTCTTAGACTTCAGAAAACAGGCAACAGAGAAATTGTTTACAAGTCTCACTAGATCTTTCATACAGCAAAATAATTTAAATACTTACTACAACACTGCAAAATGAAGTGACTTTGAAGTTTTGGGCTGACTTCTAGTAGCTACTACTTTTAAGCTTAAAATATTTGGAGTATAATTAATTTTAGAGTCTATTCATTCTAGTATTTTAGTTAAACACTGTTAACTAGCAAGTGAACTACTAGGCACACCCCAGATGCAACAGTAGATTATTTTTTAATAGACTTAACCAAGGAAATACCATCATACCCTGGTTTATGAAATGCATACTTAATAAATATTGAGAACATAAGCAAGTGACCTGTCTACCCTAGCTTCTTCCACCATTTTATTATCACAGTTCCTGAACTAAGGCTTAAATTATGACATGTAAATTATCATTTTCTGCCTCATCAGTTCTCCTAAGATACCAAGTTAGCTCTTCATAAATATCCTAAAAGGCACAAAATTAAAGCCTTAGCTATAAGCCCTGCCACATTTAACATCCTTTAACGAGGATCTGAACTGCCACTTCAGTAGTATCCAATCAGGGTCAACTTTGTGAGCTGTTTTCCCCCAAATCACTTAATAAACACCTAAAATAAATGAGTGACAGTCAACCACCACTACCTTTTATAATGCAGGTAGGATTTTATTAAACAGGTCAAATGAAAATAAGCAGTTTTGGGGCAGGAGGGGTATTCAAAGCAGCATTTTCTGCTATTTATTAAGAAACACAATTTCTTGCATTCTCTTGATGCAAACTGCATCTCAGTCCTCAAAAAATGACAGATTTTTCCTTTCCTTCTCTATTATTGTTACATGCTTGTGTTAGGAAGCTTTTCAAAACATGCTGTGAGTATGAAAGCACACAAGCCATTCAGAGGTTTCTGAATCAAAGTTTGCATTAGGGTAATAAATTTTAACTTCCCATAGTAACCATCTACTCCTGAGTGGCAACTAGAAAGGAAAATTGACATCTACATTGAATCTTCTTCCATCCTGCTGCTCTTCAGAAGAAAAAGTAACCTTGTTAGCCACTGCTGGACTATAAATAGATGGTGAATTCAGAACTGCTTGGCAGAAGTGTATGCCACAGTTCCACAACAAAGTTATCTTTCAGTAAAGCTTTTATACAAGAATCACGAGAGAGATTTTTCGTTCTGTTTATTAAGAGGTGACAGATAAATCCTTCATTCCATGCACAACTAATTACAGAAATGAAGCAATGTCTACCAGAGCAATTCCCATCCAACAAGTCTGAAGACTATTTATAAAGCATTATAGAAGCTTAGACCCCAGACAGGATCACTTGCCTCCATTCTGGGTTTATCTTATTTAACATACTCAGACAAACCATCTTATTGGGACAGAATGGTATGTATTTGAGCTCACCAGGTGGAAAAACTCCCTATGTTTAGTTTTTGTCTGTGCTCATGCAATGAAGAAAGGTGTCTATCAATCTAAGTGGCAAGTTTCCTTGGACATTCATCCCAAAATCATCAGCCTTGTGTATTATGGAGACACACTCATCAGCACAGCTCTCCCAGACGGTCCCCTGGCCCAGAAAGCTAAAATTAAAAGAGGTGGGGCTGGAACAGTGTGGCTCCCCATGGCTGCTTCAGCAGCAGCAACAAGACATGCAAGCTTGTGCAATTCTACCTAAGAGGTGTAACTAATAATTTCTGATCACCATCTCTAAATTAGGAGGAAATTGAGGCACAGCATCTGAACAGCCTAAAAAGCTGTGTTCAGGTGCACTGGCTCCTGCTGAGCTATCCTATTAACTGCAGGATATCAATAATGGCTGTGCCATCTAGTTCTGCCCAGTTTGGACTACTGCTTCAAACCCCTCACCTTTCACACTAACAGAAGACCATAGCAACTGTGTCAGGTTGCAAGTCTTCTTCAACACTCTGATGATAGAACCATCTCAATCTAACTGTAACAGTCACAGTGTTTTCAGAAGACTAATATCCAGTAAGATAGAATGTTTTCCAAAATAACATCACCTTATTCAGTTTGCACCTCAAAATACAATATGAGATAGAAAACTGACAGCAACAAAAAGTAATGCACTTTATTTCAGGTATTCTGGAGTGTGTCTATATGAGAGCCTTGCACCAAAAGAATGAGATTTATTTTAATGTGCCTATTTCAGTGCAAGTTTGGGGCAAACGTAAGCTCTGATATCTGGTGTGTCCAGAGAAATCAAGTTTAAAGTATCACTGCAGTGTAATCAGTGATACTTGCTTGTTCTACTGCATGTTTACTAACTGGTAACTGCAGCACAGGTACTTACAGTACTTTTTGAACAGTATTAGTACACACGAGCTGATGCCAACTTTCATAGAATCAGTCGGGGTTGGAAGGGACCACAAGGATCATCTAGTTCCAACCCCCCTGCCACAGGCAGGGACACCTCACACTTTGGCTATGAGTGTCTCAGCTACAAGAAACTCAAGTAGCCCCTGCTCCCAGCTGTTCATTCCCTCAGCTGTACTAGCATAGCTCTCTACTTGGGAATTGGGTCAGGCCACTAATCTAAGTAAAAACAATAAATCCCCTCTGGGACAAATGTGTTCATTGTGTAACTCTATGCACGTTAGTTCAGCAAAGCTGAGAAGATTCTGCAGAACCAACCCAACAGGGGCTACTTTAAAAAACCATGCAGTCTGTTTGCAAGGGTGTGATATTAAATTCCAATATACTTGAGCTTTCACTGCACAGAACTGGCGACACGGTTATTAGCATAACTGTATTTTTGCCTCCATCTCCACAGATGCAGCAAAGATGGTCACACAGCCTCCTGTCTTCAGCAGTGAAAGGGAATGATGGTTGTCTTCCTCCCTTCTAGGAAAATACACATTGTGAGATGTGTGATGTTGAGAAAGCTTTGTCCCAGGAAGGTGGGAAATAAAAAAAGCAAGTGCATCAGCACAACCAGTTTTTCTGAAAAGGTCATGGCAGGGGAACAGCAGAGGCAGACATGTCCTTGTATGTAATTTACAGCCATCAGCCACTCTTAAACTATGAAAATATCCCAGTTAACTGTTGTAGAATCCTTATTGCTACCTGTCAGTACTGTGAAAGCCTCACACTGTATCACCCATCATTGATGAGCATCAGGTGGAAGATATAAACAAGCTTAAACTCTATGGAGTCCAAAAGCAAAGTTAAACCTGACTGGCTTTGAACAGCATGGGTAGTTAAGCCAGTAAAACACCTGCAGAGACTCCACCTGAGTAGGTGATAATGTACTTGAGCTAGAGAGGAAGAGGTGATACCATCTTAAAATGGCTGCACAAGTGAGCAGCACTTTGGAAAGCACACATGCAAACAGGCATATGTTTATGGTTGCAAACTCTCGACATCCTACTGAGGCTTGCATCCTTTATTATCAACACAAGCATCTACTTCTAGACTTTGAATGTTTGGGGGTTTTCCCCTCACTTTGTTACTTTGTTTCTCTGCAAATATTGCACACAGTCCAATCCGGCAGGAGAAGCACCCTCGTGTTTCCTCTTACTGAAATTAAACTTAAAACTTCGTCAGGCTGCGTTTAAAGAGAGATTAGTTCGTTCGCTTTACACCCCCAGGAAAAGCCCACGATCCATACCTAATTCCCCACTGGGTTTCAGGGGGAAGCAGGAGAGTCCCAGACGCTTCCCTCTCGGGGCAAGGGCACATTCTGGGGGCACCTCCTCAGCCAGAGGTTTAATTTGCTTTCCGGCGGGGCAAGCTGGGCCTCGGCCGCGCGGGGCGGGAGAGGCGGGAAACGCGCGAGCGCTGCCGGGCGGGTGGCCTCTCCGCAGCGCACAGCCGCTCCCGCCCAGGCAGGGCTCTGCCGCTCCGCCACGACGCAGAGGTCGCACTCAGGCAAGGGGGTGCTGGCTCGGTTCAGCCGAAACCGTGTCCAACGACCCCAACAGCCGTGGAGCTGCAGACGCGGCCAGGGGAAAACGCCATCCGGCCCTGTCGCCTGCGGGACGCTGCGCAACGCTCCCTTCCCTCCCTCACCCCCCTCCCAGGGGACAGCACGGAATGCGGAGGAACACCCACAGCCCCGCAGTGCGCTCACCATGCTGCCGGCAGCGGTTTATCTGGCTAGCGGGACGCCTCCAGTTCCATGCCTCCCGCACCCCCACCTTCGCGCCAACTCCCGCAACCCGACGCACCGCGCTGCCGTCACAGCCGCGACGGGCGGGGCGGTAGGGGTGGCACGTCCCGGTGAGGCGGGACCGGTGGCAGTGATGTTCGCAGAAGTTCGGTGATGGAGTGAGCCTCCGGTGGCGTGGCTTCATTACCCTTGTCCTAAGATCTCTGCAGGCTCCAACGGCTGGTTCTCCTGCAGCGGGGCCCGGTAGGGCTTTAACCGCTCTTAACCGCTCCACGGAAGCTCGGCGGGAAGCCTGGGCAGTGCTGCGGGTCCCTGCCTGTTCGAAAATGGGTGCAGCACCTCGCCTCAAAATGGTGGGGCTCACAGAAGCACAGCATGACAGGGGTTGGAAGGAACCTCTGAACATCATCTAGTCCAAGTCCCCTGCTAGAGCAGGGTCACCCAGAGTAAATCACACACGAACACATCCAGGCAGGTTTGGAATGCCTCCAGCGATGGAGACGTTACCGCCTCTTTGGGCAGCCTCTAGCAGTGCTCTGCTATCCTCAAAGGAAGTTTTTCCTTGTCTTTACGTGGAAGCTCCTGTGTTCCTGTTTGTGTCCACTGTCCCTTGTCTTTTCCCTGGACACCATTGAGAAGAGTCTGGCTCTATCCTCCAGATGCTCACCCTTTAGATACTGATGAACACTAATGAGATCCCACTCAGCCTCCTCCAAGCTGAACAGCCCCAGCTCTCAGCCCTTCCTCATAATGTAGGTGCTCCAGTCCCAGTGGCTCTCCACCGGTCACTCCCAGCCACTCCACATGGAATAGCGATCACCTCTGACAAAGAAGTGAGGCCGACAGCCTCAACCATTTTAACAATCAACCGAACGGTGCCAGGCCTCGGTGAGATTTGCTGTGTTTTTTGAAGGCATTGAGGCAAACGAAGCATCCTAAATACATCACCAGTTAATAACACAACAGTGCAATCTCTGTAAGTCAGGTTTGAATCAGCACAGCACATATACCAAGTCCCTGTAGTAAAATCCCTTGGTCCCTTCTTTCCTGGTTGTGCAGAAAATGTTGAGCTTTGATTCCTCTGTGGTATTTTCTCCTATATTTTAAGGCTTAGGAGAGCTCAGAGCCTATGGCTGAAGAGTCCAAGAGGCGTTTAAGAGGGGACTGGGTGAGGCACTTGGTGCCATGGTTTAGTTGATGAGATGGTGTTGGGTGATAGGTTGGACTTGATGATCTCAAAGGTCTTTTCCAACCTGGTTAATTCTATTCTATTCTATTCTATTCTATTCTATTCTATTCTATTCTATTCTATTCTAAACTGGGAAGATAAGCTTTGGTTTCACCCACTTACTGTTTAATTTCTAACAAAATCTTGTCCATTTTCTTACTTTTTTCTTTGTTTGTTTGGTTGAGGTTTTTTTGTTGCTTTGGGTGGGGTTTTTTGTGTGTGTTTTTTTTTCCCCTCTACTTGCTGAACACTGGTTGGGAATAAGCTTGGACAAACTAAATAAATACAGTTCCCCTCTCAATAATTTCTTGTCTGATGTTTAGATTCTTCCAAGCTACTGAATCACAAATTATTGCTTGCCTTGGGGAAGAAAAAGCAAAGCAAAGAAAAAAAACCCACTCACAAACAACAAAAGGTAAAGAGTAAAAGCTCAATTTCTGCTTGTTTCACAGTACAATTTCCAGTGCTATCCTTTGTGTACATTCTGTAGTCACTTCATTTTATTTCTTCTTCTAATGATACCTATTACCATTCCTGTTTAGTTCTTTAAATTTGAATTAAAATTAATTGCATTTTAAGTAAGGCTCTGTTTGATCAGAGGGCTGGAACACCTCTCTCATGAGAACAGGCCTAAGGAGCTAGGGCTGTTCAGCCTGGAGAGGACTCTGGGGAGACCTAACAGCAGCCTTCCTGTACCTGAAGCTACAAGAAGGCTGAAGAACGACTGTTAACAAAGGCCTGGAGTGATAGGATGAGAGACAATGGTTTGAAATTAGAGAAGAGCAGATTTAGGTTGGATGTTAGGAAGAAGTTCTTTATCATGAGGGTGGTGGAACACTGGAACAGGTTGCCCAGGAGGTAGTTGAGGCCCCGTCCCTGGAGATACTCAAGGTGAGGCTCAACAGGGCTCTGGGCAACCTGATCTACTTGGGGACGTCCCTGTTCACTGGAGGGGGCGCTGCACTAGATGGCCTTTGGAGATCCCTTCCAACCCAAATCATTCAGTGATTCAGTGTACACAAATTGCTACCGTTCTTTCATGAACACACATAGTCAGGTGGCTGGCTTCTTAAATTTCTTAAACTTCAGCATTAGCACAGCTTGTGAATTTGGATTTCTCTGTCAGAAACAGATGACAGAGCATACCCACAGGACAGACTCTGGTTTTCAGCTTGTTTTGCAGGTTATTCCATACCCACTCAACTATAATGGCTAAGCAAACAAAACTGCTATCACTTGAGAAAAACATCTCCAGCCATATGTTTGTATTTATGTAGTTAATTCTCATTATGTAATTTTTAAAGGTCTGTGTATTCCTGATACCAGAACTAAAGGGTAGTTAAAATGGCTGACATTTGAAAAAGCCAGACAAACTGTTTAAATAATGTTAAAAGAATTATTGCAGGTGGTTATCTCTATTTGTAGTTGATAAAGCTACCTAGAATAACATCCAGCAGAGGAGTATCTGCCCGTGGGCTTGTGACATATTCATGTTTCTTGGAAGGCAGGAGTTTAACCCTTTATGAAGAGAGCAGACTGAATACCTGGAATGACTACAATTCACTCCTGGGTATGATGAGGAGATGGAGGATACCTCTCTTCCTACGTGCATGGCTATGAAACCACTGTAAGTGGGAAAAACCTTGCTCTGAAACAGGAAACAGAACTGAAAACTCATTGTATTATGATGCACTTTGTTAAAATGAAAGTAACAGCCTTTGGAGTAAATCCTGATGTCATCAGTAATGTTTTAAAGGCATATTGCCCAACTGAAAATGCAGCTTTTAAAAAAGTTTCAATATCATCACTCTATTTAAACCAAGGCACATCATTTAAAAAAATCAGACTTCTTTTCTAGCTTTCTGAAAATCACAGGCTGTTTGGCTTTTCCTGTGGTTATTTTTTTCAAAAGACACTTAAAAAGTGAGACATTAACTCTTGAGCTTGAGGGGCTTGTCCTTATTGAACCAAACCAGTCCTGTTGATGTTATTATTAGTAAAGGCTTTGTCTTGCTTACTGAGAGAGGAGGTTGTTTATAAGAAAAATACATTTTCTTATATTGGTAAATAACTAATTGTTTTCCTTTTTTTTTAAATTAACATTTCCTGGTTTATTTAATTTTCAATTATTAAATATTTGTAAAGTATTGCTATAATTTTGGAATTTAAATAAACTTTTATTGCAACCTTTGAAGCAACGCTTTATTTACTACTCCACAAAATTTGACTTTTGAATTGGCTGAAACTTAATTGACCTGTAAGGCAGACAGACAATTTTGAATTCATAAGACACTGTTTCTCATGTTCTTTAGGGGACAACACACTTAATCATTTAAGAAATCTTCATAATGGAACAGAGAGTTTATGACTCTATGTTTGGAGTTCCATATGTGTCCAAAGGACCTCTGAGATTAGGAATTTCCCTAAAGAAATACAAGATGGTAATACTTGAGAGGATGAGGAAAACACAACAAAAAATATGTTTCCTGAAACTTCAGGTTGAATTTTGTTTGGTTGGTTTTTTTACAGCATTAATAGACATTAAAATACTCATTTACTACATGATAAGGCTGTGACTTGGAGGAATCCTGTAGAGAATGTTTTGCTTAATAGAGTCTCCAGTAAAGAAAACCCAATTTCTCTCACGTCGTAGGAATGGGAATTAGCATTTTGTTGCAGACCAAAAATTCCCAAAATTCTTTGCAGATCAGTGGTCTAGTTTCTATTTACATTAGGCTTCCCATAGTATCCCTCACAACTCTGTGTCTTTAGAAAAGACTTGATCCCATCTCAAACAAGTTTTGCTGCATAAGGTAAAGGTGTAAGGTGAAGAGAAGTGTTTGATTTGCATCACTCTCTTTAGAGAGTTACGTAAGTCGTCCTTCTTTGAGCACTAGCAGAGCTGAGCAGCTGACGTTAATGTAAACATTACACTTCTTCTAAGTGAACTTTGTCTTTAAGGCTTTTCTCTCTCTCCATTTGCATACCTAGGCAGAATGAATGTATCTTAACTCAGATACTCAGCCTGACATTGTATGCATTCAAAACTCTACTCCTTTCAGCTGATGCCTTGGGTGTTTCTGCAAGTCAAACCTGAGGTTTTCAAGCCCAGCTCCTAAATCAAAGAGAATACATACCCAATGGTTAAGTGAAAAGTTGTTTTTGTAATTCTAATCACTTTCCTTTGCAGAGGCAAAGCAATCAGAGGAAATTTGATAGCTAAGAATCGAGCTGAAAAATCATTAGACTTCCCAGCTCCTCTGACAGTAGTGGCAGGTACTCTGGAGACCTCAGCCTCTCCCAGCCTTGGTTTATTCTGAAATCAGATTAATTAAGTGCACAGCCAAAGGCAGGAAATCCCACTGTGCAGCTCCATACTGGTGTCCATGTACAGCATCAGGGTTGGAGTCTGTACTGACTCTGCCATTGCAGTTAGTGGAATAATTAATTCCTTCCTTGTCTCCTCCCTTTGCACCCCTCACTTCTCCACAGCCCTTGATCACATCTCATTCCTCTATTCTAATTGTTTTCAAAATTAACACAGTGTTTCCTTTCCACAAATCTTTGCTCAGCTAATTCAAACCTCCTTCCAAATTCAAGTCACTATATGGCTTTTAGCACTTAAATTGTTTTCTTTTTAACTTTACCAAGCAACATTCTAACAAAACATTCTAACAGTTAAATATGAGAAAGCAGCAAGAAACCAGATTCTGAGACTTGAAACACTGAAACGTTTTCAAGCCTTGTTTGTGGCATGCTCCCAGTCATATCAATAACAAGGAAGGAGATGCAGGTCATCACTTTGTCCAGATCGAGCATTTGGGAGCACAAGCCTCTGCTGCACCGTTCACATCTCATGCATCATGTTGTCTGCACTAAGATGCCAGTGGCACTAACTCTGCTGTAGTCTGTGGGGTGAAGCCTGTTGTCTTTGCCTTGCCAATACACTGCCACAGTATTACAGAGCTGTCCTGGATGTTTTCAGCTCAAGCATCTGCTAATCGTGGTTACTAAGCTGCTTTAGAAGTGTAGTGGCATCCATAACAAAGTTTTCTTTCAGTGAATACAATCAAAGTTTGATAATTTTAGAATAGAAGGATTATATTTATGCAATAACTATCCAAATTAGCATTTTAAAATGCTAATCCATAGAATAAAAAGGAAACGTGTTTGCATGTACTATACACCAATTTGTGCAGTCACAGAATCACTGCATGATAGGAGCTGGAAAGGACCCGTGAAGGTCACCTAGTCCAACTCTACTTCTCGAGCAAGATCACCCAGAGTAAACCACACAGGAACACATCCAGGCAGGTTTGGAATGCCTCTAGAGATGGAGACTCCACAACCTTTCTGGGCAGCCTGTGCAGTCAGTGCTCTGCCATCCTCCAAGTCCCTATTTACTCTTGTCTTGCCCAAGCTGTCCTTGACAGGCTCTTGGCTGAAAAGGATAGATCAGTTACTTCAGGGAGCTGAAAGAGTGCTGCACTTGTTATGTGGAAGAGATTCATGTTAGATGCACAGCTACCCCACCAGCTGAGATCTACAGTGCAGAGGGTGTCAGTGGGAGCTTTCTTCTTCACCTATAGTGACACTGTTTCTTGTAAAGGTGCTGCTTACAAACATGCTTTGAGGTTTTGTGGTTTATCTTAAAAAGAAATATATAAATGTCTTCCATCCTGTGTTGATTATCCATCATTGCTATTAAACAAAAAAGTATGTCTCCATGGCATTATACAGTGCTGCAAGCATGTTCTCAAGAGGTAGCAGGAGCAGTAAAGCAACAGCCCAGCAGTCCTTCTGGACTGTTCTGCACATCCCTTCAGCAGCTGTGTGGATAACTCCCTTCAGTCTTTGTGTGGGTACACCTTTAGATTACTGTAACTCAAGCCAAGCAAAAGTGGCAAGCCTTACTCTTACTGTGCTGAGCAAATAGCCTGTATCTCCGCACAGGTAGTTTTGCTGTAATTTGAAATATGTTAAAGGCTGAAGTTCTAATACCCACTGTACTGATGCCCCAGCTGTGTACACTAAGATTGTTAAATCAATCAATACTGAAATAGCATCTTTCAGGGCTAAATATCTTTGCTAATTGTATTTAGTTGAAGAAATCCAGAGAAATTGCTCAAGGACTGGAACAGGACCCTGCTAGAGCTGTACTGGAGTCTTTTATATAGGGTAGAAAATCAGTTCCATGTATTTGGAAGAAGTCCTGCCTTGCTTTGTATTTTTATACTTAGTGGGATGTGTGTCTGTCTCTTACCCACAGAAATATTTTCCATGAGGCCAAGGTGAATTTTTCAGCAGAAGGAGAATGCTTGAGCAGGGCAGGACTGAGGAATGATACCCTGCCCTTTCAGGCAACTGATTAGAGAGACAGGATAAATCATAGAATTGTTAGGGTTGTAAGGGACCTCAGGGATCATCCAGTTCCAAACCCCCTGCCATGGGCAGAGACACCTTACACTAGATTAGGTTGCTCAGAGCCACATCTAGCCTGGCCTTAAAAACCTCCAGGGTTGAGGCTTCTACCACCTCCCTGGGCAACCTGTTCCAGTCATCTCACCACCCTCATGGGGAAGAATTTCTTTCTAGCATCCAATCTGAATCTACCCATTTCTATTTTTGCTCCATTTCCCCTCGTCCTATCACTGCCTGACACCCTACAAATCACTTCTTAATTGGAGACTTGAATTATATTTCTGCCATGTTTCAAACTGTAGGTGCACAAGGAATAAAGGCCATGATAACCTCATAGAACCCTCTTGTCACCTCAATTCACCCACCCAAATGACAGACCTTTATATCATCATCAATGAGTTACTAGCACTTGTATTGCTCAGGCAACCTCCTTTCCTGCAGTAAGAAGCCAGCTAGGTATCTCAGTGGTCACACAAAGGCCACCTCCCTAAAAATGACGCCGTTCTCTGACTCGTTCTAGATCTCACAGTTCAGGCTAATCATTGACAGGGCTTTTACGATCACAAGCTTTTAGTCAGGCTTTGATAACACACTCCAGCAGTTGGTGGCAAATGAAGAAGACGGTCTCCAGAGCAGGGAATCCAGCAGATAAATGGATTTTTCTCAGCATCAGCGCAAGAAATCTGACATTTAACCCCGGTGCTGTAAACCAGCACAATGTGTGGCCAGAGATGGAAGAGAATCGTTGCCTTTTGGACATTAGTCTTCATAAGGACAGCTACTGGGCTTGCTGGAGAGGGAAGATCTGTGTGGAAAAAGGACCCCCACTTCAGCCCTGTGAGTGAAACACAGATGTTTCTGTATGACACTTTCCCCAAAGACTTTCTCTGGGGTATAGGGACAGGGGCTTTCCAGGTGGAAGGCAGCTGGAGCAAAGATGGGAGAGGCTCCTCCATCTGGGACCGCTTCATCCACTCAGAGTTCAGGGATGTTCATGGCACAGACACCTCCAGTGACAGTTACACTTTGTTGGACAAAGATTTGTCTGCTCTGGATTTTTTGGGAGTTACTTTTTACCAGTTTTCAATTTCATGGTCAAGGCTTTTTCCTACTGGAGTGGTAGCAGCTCCCAATGAAAAAGGACTCCAGTATTATAACACCCTTATTGACTCTCTGCTCTACAGAAACATTGACCCCGTGGTTACATTGTACCACTGGGACCTACCCTTGATGCTGCAAGACAAATATGGGGGATGGCAAAACGAATCACTGATTGATATCTTCAATGAGTATGCCACCTTTTGCTTCCAGACCTTTGGGGATCGTGTTAAGTACTGGATTACAATCCACAATCCATATGTAGTTGCTTGGCACGGGTATGGCACAGGTATTCATGCTCCTGGAGAGAGAGGGGAAAGAGCAACTGTCTACACTGTAGGACACAATTTGATCAAGGTACAGTACAGTCAGATTTTACAAATTGATCTTGCACTGCCATGGGAAATGATGGGAGGAATCAATCATGTAATCAATGTGCTAAAAAAGATCAAGGAATGTGGAAACACCCTTAGCTATGGTCATCTCTTTATTATTTTTTTAACCATAATGATGTTTTTATTGTTGTTGTCACAAGAGCTGACTCAGTAATTGCTTGTTTTAAAGTGTTTGGTTAATATTTTATTTAAATTAGGGTTTGGCTACAAAATCTGGCTATTGAAGAGCATGATTTTCCTTCTTTATTCTTTCCACTTAGTTAAACACACTGACATGACCATTCATTCAGCTACACTGAAGGGACTATTCTGTTAGTGCACATGAAATTTATTTGCATTTGCATGCTAGATCAGTTCTACTAGCAGAAGACTATGTATAGATAAACATGATTAGCTCTAGCTTGGTAAGATCATGTTGCAAAATGTTTATTACTGAACTCACAAGGTCATCAGTTCTTGGCTTTGGAAGAAAACAAAGATTCTCTTCAGCATTTGAGAGTTTCAGAATTATATTCTTTCCATGATGCTTTCAGCATTGTAGTTTTTACGTCACTCTTACTTACCAGCTGTCTTCTACTGAATTACACATCCCAAAGGCTTGATCCCATGATCAACAGCTGCAGTACTGGGTCCTAAGTTCATGGTGTTTTTTTCTGGGGAAGGACAAAAAGAGAAGACTGAAGTGCGTCATATTTTTTAAGGAAAAAGTGGAGATGTTACTCATGATATTCCCAACAGCATGCAGAGTTTACAGCATCCCCTCTCACTGATGATCAGTTTCATTGTACAGAGTGATTAGTTCCTATGCTTAGGAGCTTATATTCTTGTTTTCTTCTGCTATAACTGAAAACAATTTCCAGTAACAGCAGTTTAACACGAGAATCAACAATATCAGCACAGCATTTTTTAACTCTGTAGTGCCGAAGTACTTTACAGAGCTCTCCTGTCTCTGCTAGAGCAGCCACTATAATTCTCCCTGCTCAAACTATTCCTAGCTGTCACAAAGAGAATTTTTCTACTACCTCCCATACATTATAAATATACTTAACACATACATCTGAACATATTTGTCCTACAGAAAGAAGTACACCTGTGGAGAAAAATTAATTGCAAGACCAGTTAAAAATAGTCTGTGACTGATCATGTCTGTCTCCTGTATTTGCTTCTGGGATTGAACCTGCAGAACCTCCTTTTTCAGTGAATTCCTACTGCAGTAAATAGAAGTTGTACTCATAGAAAAGTCATTGAGCACCCTGAATCACTGACATCAGACTTAGCAGAAGAATGATTTAACAGTAGAGATTTGTGAAGCATCTCAAAGAGAACTGATGCTCAGTCATTCTTTTGATTTTCAACTACTATCTCGAGAATGGAATGAAGCAGGAGGTAGGGAGATTCAGGCTGGATGTGAGGAGGAAGTTCTTCACCATGAGAGTGGTGAAGCCCTGGAATGGGTTGTCCAGGGAGGTGGTTGGGGCCCCGTCCCTGCAGGTGTTTAAGACCAGGCTGGATGAGGCTCCGGCCAGCCTGACCTAGTGCAGGGTGTCTCTACCCATGGCAGGGAGGTTGGAATTAGATGATCCTTGTGATCCCTTCCAACCCTGACTGATACTATGATCCTATGATACTATGATCCTATCAGCAGCACACAGCACATTGGGACCAATGCCTCTGCTGAAGAGTTCCATGAAGCCAAACACCTAAGTTCCTTGGTCAATAGTATTTAAATTACAGACTTGATCCAACAGTTCATTCTAGTTTTACAGTCTGTGAACCTGAATATAAAATAAATCACTTGAAGGAAGGAGTTAATGAGACTTTCAGCAACACATAACCCATTAACTATTCTTTTTTTATTTTGGGGTAGAAATTGCTTTCTTGTATCTTTCTTCCAGCCCCATGAACACTACCTAATGTTTTAGTAGTTCTCTTCTGTGATACACTAGAATTCATCTCCTTCTCTGGAGACTTTCAAAACCCACCTAGATGCATTCCTGTGTGGACTACCCTAAGTGATCCTGCTTTGGCAGGGGGGTTGCACCTAATGATATCGTTAGGTCCCTTCCAACCTCTAACATACTGTGATACTGTAATTTCTGAGGGTTTTACATTTATTAGGAATCTCAAATTTGTAGTAATGTATTTGAGGAACTGGAGTTTGGTGCTTACAGGCAGAGGTGGAATGGAAGCTCTTGAGGAGCCAGGTGTTAACAAGATTCCCATTTATGTCAGCAGCTGTAGGAAGAGCCACATAGTTGTCCATGTCAAGGCTGCATTTTTGGACAGGCTGTTGAAAGACAATATTCTTCATGCCACCCTCTGTACATTACCAGGTACACCCATGGAATATGCTGAGCAGGAAAAACAGGTCTGTAATGCTCAAAAGAAACCAATCTGGTCACCACTCAGTTACACAGCAAATTGTTGAGTCATCATTCTCAAGCCATTTTGTGATACCTAAACAAGGTTGTCTCATGAGTCCTACTTTTTATTTCATTTACCAGTGCACTGCTGCAGTGCTGTGAGAATTAATCACCACTTATGTAAAGGAGACCTTTTCTTTGCTATGCCATTCATGAAGTATCTAAAGGAGATATTTTCTGCGCTGTGTCAGTCATGAATTGAAGCTAACCTCCACAGAACCACAACAACAACATAACAAACCATAAACCTCTGCTATTTTGGACTTTGGATTGTTTTATTGTAAGAACAGTTGGAAAATTGCCAGAGATTTTTGTGTCTCTAAAGGAGGACTGAAGAAATTTCTCTTAGGTTTAAACTATCCATTTTAGAAGACTAAAGAAATACAACATTGTGGTGGTTAAAACTGAAATAATTGGCTGGCTTAAGGAAAAAGTCCACACATTTTAGAAGTGTCTCTTCTGTGAATGAATTCAGGTAGGCAATTAGGTAGCTAATCACAGAATGGTAGAGGTTGGAAGGGACCTCTGGAGCTCATCTAGTCCAGAGCAGTTTGACCTAGAGCAGATTGCATAGGACAGCATCAAGGCAAGTTTTGAATGACTCCAGAGATGGAGATTCCACGACCTCTCTGGGCAGCCTCTTCCAGTGCTCCACCACCCTCAACATAAAGAAGTTCCTCCTCATGCTTAGATGGAACTTCCTATGTTCAGGTTTATTGCCCATTACCTCCTGTCCTGTCACTGGGCAGCACTGAAAAAGTACTGGCCCCATCCTCCTGACCCACCCTTTAAGTATTGATCAGCAATGATAAGACCCCCTCTCTGTTTTCTCTTCTCTTATTAAGGCTTTTGAACAAAAGTAGGACTGTCCTATCTTCATCAAGCCTCAGAGCCTTATGGCACTGGCTAGCATTGCAGATGCTGTATCATCTACTACCTGTGTTTACCTTCTGTGTCTTGCATCCTTTAAGTGAGGTAGACACATCTACTTAGAGAGAGTCCTGCCTTTGACGTGGGTCTTGCTATTCAACAGAACAGTCTAAGCAGTAGTAAAGTCTATGCAGGGTGCTTAGGAGATCCATGAGGGGAAAATAATCACACTTTTGTTTAAAAGCCTTAATAAGAGAAGAGAAAACTGAGAGGGAGGTCTTATCACTGCTGATCAATACTTAAAGGGTATGGTCTGGAGGATGGGGCCAGTACTTTCTCAGTACTGCCCAGTGACAGGACAGGAGGTAATGGGCATAAACCTGAGCATAGGAAGTTCCATCTAAACATGAGGAGGAATTTTATGTTGAGGGTGGTGGAGCACTGGATGAGGCTGCCCAGAGAGGTCGTGGAATCTCCATCTCTGGAATCATTCAAAACTTGCCTTGATGTTGTCCTATGCAATTTCTGCCTCTTGGGCATGAAAGCACTAAGAGCATTGCTGATGCTTCTCTGCCATGTGGTCAGGGCCTGGTCTTTTCTCCCTGCAGCATTTCCAAAGGACTGTTGGTTTTGTATATACATTCTCCCTATCTATCCCTGTTCCTTACCCTTGTGAACCCTTCCTGTTATTGTTTCATGTATCTATATCTATCTGTCTGTCTATCTAGTTTAAAGAAAATGTTTAGTTCTCTACTTCCAAACTGACTCCAAATTATTTCTTGGTAGATTTACCTCCTCCTTTTTTTAATTATCCCCCTTTCTTTCCTTTTTTTTCTTATCCCCCTTTCTTTCCCCCTTTCTTTTTTTTTTAGAGGGAGGGGAAGGGGAAGCGGGGGAGGAATTCTCAGTCTTGACCCCCCCTCCCCAGTCTGAGCTTTTAAAACCCAGTTAAGGCTCAAACCACCACAGTAGGATTGTCCTACTTTTCTGGTAATCCACAGAACTCCAGATTTCAATTGAAAAAGATATTTACATGTTACTATGGATGTTTTTCATACACAGAGGGTAATAACTGCTGTTAAACATTTAAAAGGACCTGATACTATTTACATGGCAAAAAATTGGAAGTTTGACATTTGACTTTTATCAATTATAAACTGCTCAAGGCTTCACTTAAGCTAATTATCTGTTCAGTTGTATGATCATTGCCATTAACACGAGGAGCATGTGTAGTCCTATACCAGATGGAGAATGGCCATCAAAAGCATATCTCCTTTTCTTAATTGCGGTACTTCACAAAAGGAACACTGTAAAACAATTCATGATAATATGTCACTTGCCTTTAAATACTTGAATGAGATGTCTAGGAAGATCCAGAAAATAGGAGCTTGCTCCTGAGGCAGCTGTCATTCTGAGGCGGAGAAGGAAAAAAGAGCACACAGAACAGTTAGATGGCTTGCTTTGATTCCTTAAGAGTAAATAAATTAATCACGGAGGCTGGGGCTGACCAAGATAATATAAATGAACCATTATTACTGTTATCTAGTAATCTAGGATCTAGTTATGTACTTTTACACTTAAATTTAGGTTTGTCAAGATCACAAACTGCAGGCCAAGCTGTCTTCTTTCTGTCCGCTGCCCTCCAGGCAGCTCTGTCTTTGCTACTTACTGGCAGGAAAGGGCCCTTTTTTTGCCTCTGTTAAAGATAATTCACACTCCTTTTCCATCTGGCAGAAAAGCCCAGGAAAAAGTTGTCAGAATAGGATCTCCCTAAAAACTTTCTTCATGGACACACCTTCATATTTGGACATGAGGAAGAAGTTCTTTACTATGAGGGTGGTGGAACATTGTCACAGGTTGCCCAGGGAGGTGGTGGAGGCCCCACCTCTGGTGATATTAAAGGTCAGGCTTGAAGGGATTCTTAGAAACCTGATCTAGTTGGGGATGTCCCTGCTTACTGCAGTGGGGTTGGAACTAGATGACCTCTAGGGGTCCCTTCCAAGCCAGTGCATTCCCTTGTTCTGTATCACATACTGGGAAATGACAATAAATCCCCTTTCAGACACGGTGGCTCCATCACGTCAAGGTTCACCTCTGTGCCCAGCTGTGTCACTCTCAGTTATTTGGTAGCTCTCACTGTTCAAGGATCAATTTGTGGACAGCATTGCCTTTGGGATCTTTACAAGAGCAGAGAAGTCCCATAGTTCAGTCTTTTTAAAACCAAATTTCTACTGAATTAATAGGGGATATTTTCCTATATGCAAACAGACACTTTCTTCCCTTCCTTCAAAGGGGCCTCCTTTCCAGATGAAGCTACACCAGTGCCCATGTTCTTACAGGAGGAGGACAGAAATCCATCAAGTACAGCTCTAGGGTAGATAGCAGAATTGTTTATGCTTGTCAGTGTCTCTGCTGGGAGGTTTTTTGAACCATAGTAGCCATCAGTGGTGATGTAAAATTCAGCACTGATTCACGCTTTTTTGTATGATTTGTTATTTTCAGGTTAGCTTTCTTACACTTCTTGGCAATCATCAGAAAACCAATCCAAATGCGAAGTGGTTAGCATACAACAAAGATGACAGCAAAGCCTCAGTCCTTCAAAGGAAGAAATTTAGTTGCCTACATTTCAAGAGCCCTTTTATCCTTCACAAGGATTAAGTTCTGGAGTCAACTGGCAAAGTAAGGACTTTGGCTCTTACTGACTACATGGCATCTTTATCAGAGACCAAAAGGGCTTGAACTGAAGCACACTCTCCAAATAAGCCACACACATCTGCCCTTCTTCTGAAGTGATTGATCATCATCAAACTCTGTATTCTAGCTCTTTGTGGTTTAAAAACCAAACAGATAAACACAAACCCAGAAATTATTTTTAGCATTTTTAAGTTCTCCTTTTCCTAAATGCCCTTGCTCTCCAGCAAAAATAAAACTCCATATACCACTGACATTATGTGCTCATTACTGAGATATTGAAGGAAGATTGGTTAACCTTAACATACCTTAAGAATTTGAGAGTATTGGAAACTTGTTGTCTATGTACATGATAACTTAGAGGGTTAGAGATTGAAGGAGTATGGGAATATTTCAAGCAGAGAGAACATTGCCTTGATTTTATTAAATTGACTTATCTATTCTTTTTACAGATTTTATGCTGACTGACTTAGCACTTTGTGACTTTCAAATCTATGGAAAAAAACTTCTCTATTAAACCCAGGAGAATATGCTGAAATGAATGTGTTGTATATATCTAGAATAAATACACACTATTGATCCTGCTTTCACTGTGTACTTAGCCTTGACATTTGTCCTTGATCTAACAAGGAAAGTGAAAGATTAGGGATTAAACTCTAACTGAAAACAAAACAAAACAAAATCAGTCAAAATTTACTCCAAATAGCCACACAGATGTATGACACAGCTGTTAAACTGTTTGTTTCATACCTGGTCTTACAAAATGAATTATACTAATCAGTTGGTTCCATCAAAAGTCGTTTGCACTTACCAGATGCCTTCCATCTGAGAATATTAAGGTGCTTTACAGATAATTAACAACTCAAACCAGAATTGTAGGCAAGCAAATGCTATTGTGTAAAACCCTCAGGATAGGCAAATGGCTTGCTTGTATTTTCTTCTCAGTAGAGGTAACCCTCAGTGAGACATCAGTGACACATGAATTTGTGTACCCTGACTCATATTAAATGTGCATATCTGTACCTGAGGTCTGCTCCTGGAGAATACCTCTTACTGCATTTTCTCAGTGTTTTCTTAATATTTTTAGGAGCAACTTGACTTTCTTCTAATCATAGAATTGTTAGGGTTGTAAGGGACCTCAAGGATCATCTAGTTCCAAACCCCCTGCCATGGACAGGGACACCTCACACTAGATCAGGTTGCTCAGAGTCCCATCCAGCCTGGCCTTAAAAACTCCAGGGATGAGGCTTTTACCACCTCCCTGGGCAACCTGTTGCAGTGTCTCACCACCCTTATGGTGAACTTCTTCCTAACATCCAATCTGAATCTCACCCCCCCGAAGGTGTGTATGAATATAATGAGTTGTCCCTCACTGTTTTTTACTTGTCAATATTGCATTTTAATCAGTTGAGGTTTGGCAAAGCCATCTTTCTCCACTTCACCTAGAAATGTGTGATTGCTAAGCTTTAGCTGGTACTGATGTCTTGCTGCTTGGCATTAAACAGTGGTGTTAATAGTCTGTGTCTGGAAAAAAAGAACTATATTAATCAGGTGAGAAATCACTGGAGGCAGAGAACAAAAGCAAGCCTGGCCCCAGCAGCCACCCCAGGCTAGACCTTCAGGAAAGGACAGTGATGATAAGAATGGTAAGAAAGCCATTTTATAATATTTATAACTGCATCTTGCAGTTTGCCTCCCAAGTGTAATTTTGCTGACTTCCCCCTTCAGCTACAGAAGCTGCATTTCAAAGGTTAATGTTACTTTATCAGCACTTTCAGAGACAGACCTTGAGCAAACGTTACGAGCATGACCTTAGAAACCATAAACAACTGATACACAAAATTTCACAAACTGTAATTCTTCGGTACCCCCTGGCCTTAACCAAACATCTACCCGACATCAGGTCCTTTGTTTTTTTAAACTATCAAGGCTGTGTGTTTCTAGATAAACTGAAGTTACTGTCTAAGGTAAGCCGTGCTGTTTGGCTTGGGAACGATGTCAGACTAACTGGACACTCGAAGCATTTCACAATGCTGCTCAGTGGTTTTTTTTCAGGGTGCAAACACTTGTTTTCTCTCCAGCTTAAGAGTATAAAGCAACACTTCAGGGATAAGGTAAACCCTGAGTTATTTGACAACTCCTCAGCTGGCAGAGGTCAGCTCTCCTCATATGTGTCAGGCATTGGAACAGGCAGCTCAGGGAAGTGGTGGAGTCACCATCCCTGGAGGTGTTAAAAAAAAAATGTGTAGATGTGGCACTTTGGGACATGGTTTAGTGGGCATAGTGGTATTGGGTTGATGGTTGGACCTGAGGAGCTTCGGCTGGACCTTAATGACTGTGATTCTCTGTTGTGATTCACACTGCAGTCCAGAGTGACCCTTTGTGTGACTGATGATGCCAGTGGTTCCTCAGTCTCCCATGTATTCTTTATTTTTGGGAGGGTTATTATGACTTCTGTATTCTGTTACTTAAAGGAGGTCACAACATTAACCTTTCTTAAAAATGATGATAATCACAAAAAAGAAATTTAGATGTGATAGGCATCAATTGTGACGTAACTTGATTCAGAGATGTGGGGCTAAGGGACATGGTTTAGCACCAAACTTGGTAGAGTTAGAGAATGGTTGGACTCAATGATCTTAAAGGATTTTTTTTCCAAACAAAATGATTCTATGGATAGTAATACTTCTCTCTGTCCTAGGGCAGTTAATATTTGGCAGGTTATGGTACTAAAACAAGCCATACCCAACAGATATTATGAGATGCTGCTGCCAAATTTCCTTTTAAAACTAAAGTGTCTGCTCTCTGCTTAAAATGAATATGCTT
The DNA here is from genome assembly GCA_015227895.2 of Colaptes auratus. Taxonomy (NCBI): domain Eukaryota; kingdom Metazoa; phylum Chordata; class Aves; order Piciformes; family Picidae; genus Colaptes; species Colaptes auratus. Next base: position 7,486,513 of record CM037643.1, read on the forward strand.
CATTCTGTGCTGTTTATGGGCTGTCAGAAAAAGATACTACAGCAGCTTCAAAAAAGAAATGAATTAAATTTCTGGATCAAAATTCTCACACAGAACTGTGAAACCAACATGTCATAGAATCATAGAGTCAGTCAGGGTTGGAAGGGACCACAAGGATCATCTAGTTCCAACCCCCCCTGCCATGGGCAGGGATACCTCATGCTACATCAGGCTGGCCAGAGCCTCATCCAGCCTGGGCTTAAACACCTCCAGGGATGGGGCCCTGATTCAAGCTTTGCAGCTGGGTCCTTTCTCCAAGTTTTTACATTTAGAGACTGCGCAAATACCAAAAGTTGAACATTTACTCATATGGTGAGGCCAAACTGAGACAGATGGAAGTGTATCCCAAGAAGAGGGATAGGGTGGATATGGTTTGATCATAGTATATCCAGGTAATCCCCATAGCACAGGACCAACACTGACATTTTAAATACACCATTTATAGAACAATTCTAAAGATGGCTTAAAATTGTAACTGTCCCATGACTCACTGCTTGACAAAGCAAGACCCAGGTGGGCCTGTCTATATCACAGAGTCAAATCCTATCAGTAACAGCTTCTGAGTCCCAAAGTGGCCATATAACAGCTCCTCATACCCTTGTTGGGAGCTCTTGTGAAATTCAGACCTGTGTTAAAAGGCCAAAATTCACAGCCCTAATGTGTCACAGGAACAGAAGTCTGCAGAGATGCAGATGCAGCTACCTGCCAGTCTAGCTGCTGATGCACACAGAGATTGATTTGAGTTACCATTTAATGCTATTTTTTTCTCACCAGGCTCATGCAAAAGTTTGGCATAGCTACAAAAAACACTTTGAGCCACACCAGAAGGGGATGATGTCCATAGTATTGGGATCCCACTGGATTGAACCCAACAAATCAGATGATGCTTTGGACATCTCTAAGTGTCAGCAGTCAATGGAGAGAGTCCTTGGATGGTTTGCTAAACCTATACATGGGGATGGAGATTATCCAGAAGAACTGAAAAATGAATTCTTGTTTTTGCCACGCTTTACGGAGGATGAGAAAAACTACATCAAGGGAACAGCTGACTTCTTTGCTTTCTCCTTTGGTCCTAATAACTTCAAACCTCCAAGCACTCTACCAAAACTGGGACAAAATTTGTCACTCAATTTGAGGGAAGTACTGAACTGGATTAAACTGGAATACAACAGTCCTCGCATCCTGATTGCGGAGAATGGCTGGTTCACGGACAGCCATGTGAAAACAGATGACACCACAGCCATCTACATGATGAAAAACTTCATTAATAAGGTTTTACAAGGTTTGTACACAACTTGCTTGCTAGATATTCTGAGAGCTTTTTAAGATCATGTGATAGTTAGCTCTGTAATGATTTAATTTTGGTTTTGGGAAGAGATAATGGCAACAGAGTTAATTATTAATTATTTATACTGTGTGAGTAGAAGTCGTGGATCAAGATCTACTGGTGCTAGGTATTGTACTAGCACAGAAAAAAAAAACATAGTCCCTGTCTCAGAAAGCTAAAGTCCAACACCTGTGTTTGATTTTAAAACTAAGTGCAAAACTGAGTCAGAAATTAATACATACACATATATTAATGAATAAAGACTAAAATGTATTGAATGTCTCTCATGGTTTTGCAGTGAGTTACAATCACCCAATAACCTTGTGAGTTTCAAAGTGAATAAATCTTATGTATGTTAAGAGTGCTTAATGTGAGACTGATGGGTGTTACTGTCTCTTACACAGCTATTAAATATGACAACGTAGATGTGTTTGGTTACACTGCCTGGTCACTCCTGGATGGCTTTGAATGGCAACATGCTGACAACATCAGGCGTGGATTATTTTATGTAGACCTCAAAAGTGAAAAAAAGGAAAGGATTCCCAAGTCATCTGCACTTTACTACAAACAAATCATACAAGAAAATGGCTTCTTCCCAAGGGAGTCTACCCCAAGCTTGCAAGCTCAGTTCTCCTGTGACTTCTCCTGGGGTATCACCGAGTCTGTTCTTAAGGTAGGTGCAAACTATTAGGAAGATTGATGGAGGCAGAGTGATTGGCAGCTTTACTTTGTGATTCAGTGACTCTGCAGTATCTTGTGTTCAGGAATCTCAGTACAGGCTGCAAACAGAAGCTAAACCCAGTTGTAAGTGCATGGATTCAGTTTTATCTGCTTTACAGGTTTTCAAGAGAGCCAGTCACAGAGGGCTGGTTTGCTCTTGCAGCAGCAGACCCCACTGCAGGAGCCCTTCCATGGCTGGCCCTCCCTCACTTTCCCTTCAGCTGCATCTCCACCTGGCACATCAGATCAGGAAATTTCAGAGCAAGAAGTTGACCTTAACTGATTGTTCCTGGGTTATTTTTCAACCAGGGAAGTTTCCTAACCCAGTGTTGTATGGTGTGACCATACGACAGCGTGACCTAGAGGGTGGCACAGTGCAGGGACAGGTGGTTTATGCTGGTGGCTTCAGAGCTGCCTGCAGCCTTGAAGTCTTGTGTAAAGCTACCAAACAAAGTAGGAACAGACTCCTGGGTTGAGTCTGGCTCTAAGTACCACTTGCACAAATGGACAATAAACTGTTCTTTATAAAGGTTTATACCACTGTTGAAGATAACCAACATCACCACATACGGCTTTCACCAGCTGACTTCACATCTGAAAAGAGATCCTACCATCTTTTTTTCCAAACTGATTCTTACAGCATCTGTATCTACTTTAAATGTGACTGATAAACTAACCATATTTATGGGCAGTGCTGGAATACTCTGTCATGATTGAACAACATCAGCTTCAGCAAATCACAACAAAACTCCCTAACTTAACCTATTCCCTGACAACCATGGGGGGGAAGGGGGAGGAAATAAGCAAAGCTTGTATATACTTTGTTAATCATTCTGATGAAATATACAGCAAAGTCTGTTTTCTTTTAAAATAAAATGCAGATTCACTCTAATTATTTTAAACTTCACCATATTCATAGAATCACAGAATGCATCAGGTTGGAAGGGGCCCTTGAAGGTCATCTTGTCCAACATCCCTGCAATGAGCAGGGACATCTTTAACAAGATCAGGCTGCTCAGGACCCCATCAAATTTGTCCTTGAATGTCTCCAGGGATGGAACCTTCATCACCTCTCTGAACAACTTGTTCCAGTATTTCACTTTCCTAAATTTTCATATTGTATTATGAATCCTATGAAAAGTGTTTAAAAAAAAGATTGAATGGGAAAAAAATTCCTGTGTTATGCTGGATATATCTTATGCTAACCTGGTTAACTAGTAGAAAATGGCAAAGATACCATTAACAATAAGCTGTCTGTGTCCTGTTTACATAAGACTGCCAGTCAGAGAACACTCTGCTACACCTTCACAAGGTTTACCTCAGCAGCAAACCAAAGTAATCCATGCCTACCTCATACTGCCCCCTCAGTGTTTGTTCCTACCATCCAGCTCTCCTGCCAGCTACCTGAGAACTGCTCTTTGCATATCCAGAGTGTGAATTAAATCAGGGAGGTGCATCTGTGTGAAAAAATGTATGGGTGCAGGCTGGTGGCAGGGGAAAAGACCCCAGAGTATAGCTGAATAGAGTGCAATTGTAATGTTTTCTGTAGGTGAAGAACAGAATGGGGAAGACAACCACTAGCACAAAGCCCTCTTCCCCTCAGAATATCTAATAGGGACCTTTTGACATCCAGCACTGCTCCTACAACCAAACACAGGCAGAAATGCAGACTTCGAACAGGCCTTCATTTAACTAAACCCCACATGTAACACCCTGTTTTTATCCTCACAGGCAGAATCCATGGCTTCCTCACCACAGTTCTGTGATTCCAGCCTGTACCTTTGGAACATCACCGGAGACGGGTTGCTGCACAAAGTCAAAGGGGTGAAGCTCAAAACCCGACCAGCACAGTGCACAGATTTTGTCAGTATTAAAAAGCAGCTTGACCTGCTGGAGAAAATGAAAGTCACACATTACAGGTTTGCACTTGACTGGTCACTAGTTTTACCCAATGGAGATCAGTCAGTGGTCAACCGACAAGTCCTGAGGTACTACAGATGCATGATTAGTGAAGCACTGAAACTCAACATTCAATCCATGGTCACCTTGTATTATCCAACTCATGCCCACCTGGGCCTGCCAGGACCTCTGCTGCAGTCAGGAGGCTGGTTGAACCAGACAACTGCCCAGGCTTTTGAAGGCTATGCAGCTTTGTGTTTCCGGGAACTTGGTGATCTGGTTAAACTCTGGATTACAATAAACGAGCCGAACCGGCTGAGCGATGCCTACAACAGGAGCAGCAACGACACGTACCGGGCAGCACACAACTTGCTACTAGCACACGCCATGGCCTGGAGAACATACGATGAGCACTATCGGTCCTTCCAGGGTGGCAAAGTGTCCCTGTCTCTGCATTCCGACTGGGCTGAACCAGCCAACCCCTACCTTGAATCTCATTCAAAAGCTGCCAACAGGTTTCTTCAGTTTGAGATAGGCTGGTTTGCTGACCCCATATTTAAGACTGGGGACTACCCAGCTGCCATGAGGGAATACATCAGCTACAAAAGCAGGAAAGGCCTCTCGCGCTCTTCGCTGCCGTCTTTCACAAGCGAGGAGAGACAGCTTGTCAAAGGTGCAGCCGACTTCTATGCGCTGAATCATTTCACCACCAGATTTGTGATTCATGAGCCTCAGAACGGGAGCCAGTATGAATTTGATCGTGACATTCAGTTCCTGCAGGACATCACCTGCCTGAGCTCCCCCTCTCGGCTGGCTGTGGTGCCCTGGGGCATGCGCAAAGTTCTTGGGTGGATTAAAGAAACCTACGGGGACATCGACATTTACATCACAGCCAACGGAATAGATGACCAGTCCTCGGACAACGATGAACTGCGGAACTATTACTTGGAGAAGTACCTACAAGAGGTTTTAAAAGGCAAGTATATGATAGATCCAAGTACCCTGGAGCCATTTGTGTCGTTTAGACAGAGGCATTCCTCAAAAAGGCACCTAGGGCTTGCCCTAGGGAGAAAAAGCAGCTCTGGTTGAGACGCAGGAACCAGCCATCAGTATTCAGCCCCGCTGAGGGGCCTGGTTCTGCAGCCATGCTCAGGGCAGATGCAACACAAAGCAATGACATCCAAGCCCCTCATGTAAGATGCAGCCACAGCTGTTTCCAGATTAAACATGTGAAAAGCCATCTGGGCATGTATATAAAGCAAAGCAGTTGTTCAGAAGTTAGGAGATGGCGTTTTAGACCAACAGGTCCTGAGAAACAACTCTGATTTCTACTCTACAAAGAAAAGTGGAATTCTTCTTACTTGTTTGCTGAACTAGAGTCATTGGACAGGAAAACACAAGCTGGAGGGATACAGAGAAGAACAGGGCAGGTCACAAGATTTTTAAGGAGCTGATGTTGAAGGGAGTTCCTGTTCCTCTAGTTTCTTTCTCCTGGGCACCTATAACAATCTAGTTATTCACTTTAGGGGAAATTTGAAAAGAGTAATGGAGGAAGGGAACAAAAACATTCAAGGCAACAATCTTTAGCAAGAGCTCATTGTAGGAGAAGTGCAGCAGGGATCTTACCCTTTCCATCCCTCTTCCTCCAACCAAACATTAAAAGGAAAGCAGCAAGGCACAGGATACCAGAAAGGCCCCAGTACCTGACCCATACACCCGATATGAGACACATAACACATCCCAGCACACAGTATTGGTGAGCACTTGTGAATTTCCTGACCAGGACATGAGACATCTAAAATGCTTTCTGAAGCACATGACCCAAGACAGTCTACACATCCTAGTTTCTCCTCTCTAGGAGCTATGTAAAAAAAAAAAATAATGAGAGAGGTCTTACTCATGGTCAAGCATGCCTACAGTCTATACACCAAGATGAAATGCAGCATTGCCCTTCAGTGTGTGCTCTTTTGCAGTCGAATAGAATAGAATAATAGAATAAACCAGGTTGGCAGAGACCTTCAAGATCATTGCCTCCAATCTATCAACTAATCCAACACCACCTAATCAACTAAACCATGGCACCGAGCACCCTATCAAGTCTCCTCCTGAACACCTCCAATGATGGTGACTCCACCACCTCCCCGAGCAGCCCATTCCAATGGGCAATCACTCTCTCTGTGTAGAACTTCTTCCTAACCTCCAGTCTAAACCTCCCCTGGCACAGCCTGAGACTGTATCCTCTTGTTCTGGTGCTGGCTGCCTGGGAGAAGAGACCAACCTCTGCCTGGCTACAACCTCCCTTCAGGTAGTTGTAGAGAACAGTAAGGTCACCCCTGAGTCTCCTCTTCTCCAGGCTAAGCAACCCCAGCTCCCTCAGCCTCTCCTCATAGGGCTTGTGTTCCAAACCCCTCACCAACTTTGTTGCCCTTCTCTGGACACAATCCAGCAAGTCAACATCCTTCCTAAACTGAGGGGCCCAGAACTGGACACAGTACTCAAGGTGTGGCCACCCTAATTTCACATAAAAGTACAGTAAGTTACAAAAGGAAGTTGTTAAATGTTTAAAGCATGCTTCATCATAGTATTCTTTTTAATTTTTGGATTCCATGACACTTCATAGCACTCCCAGGAAGATCTCCTCAATTTAAAATGTTCTTGCTTAATCTGGGTCATATACCTGACCATGGTCTCTGCTTAGTCATGAACTGGAGAGATACTTACTTGCCATGAACTGCTGTTTATGATTTCAACCAATCATTTTCATCCAACACGTGGGTGCAGCAGTGTAACACACGGCTATGGGAGCTGCCAGGCTGAGCAGCTGGGGTTGGAGCAGGGCAAGCTCCTCTCATGGCAGAGATAAGCAGCTGCTACCCTTGAGTCATCCCACCTGGGGTCAGTACAGAGCAGAACCTGGATTTTCATCGGGATGTGAGATTCCCATCTCTAACTGTGTTCAAATCCAGCTTTCAAATAGGTCCAGAAAACTCCCAATTTTTTTTTTTTAAAACCAGTGATGCAGAGGTGTCAGGAGGATGGAGACAGGCTCTTCTCAGTGGTGTCCAGTGACACAAGGGGCAGTGCTCACAAACTGGAACACAGGAGATACCATGTAAAGAGAAGGAAACAATTCTTCACTTGGAAGGTGGCAGAACAGTGGAACAGGCTGCCCAAGAGAGGCTGTGGAGTCTCCTTCTCTGGAGAGATTCCAAACCCACTTGGATGTGTTCCTGTGTGTGATTTACTCTGGGTGGTCTTGTTCTAGCAGGGAGGGTTAGACTAGATGATCTCCAGAAGTCCTTTCCAACCCTGACCATTCTGTGAGTCTATATGAATTGCATTTAACTAATACATTAATAAATAATTTGAAATCTGACCTCATTTCCAGAAAGCCTGCAGGTTTGATTACAAGGTTTGATTAACATTTAGTTTTTCTCCTTCGCAGCATACTACATTGATCAAGTCAAGATTAAAGGCTACTATGCATTTAAGCTGACTGAAGAAAAATCTAAGCCCAGATTTGGATTCTTCACTTCAGATTCCAAAGGAAAGCCCTCAATAAAATTTTACAACAGCCTGATAAGCAACAATGGCTTCCCTGCCAACTATTCAGCCTGCAGTCCCTCCCACCACGAGAAGCAGTGCAGCTTCTGCTTGTTCATTTCTCAGAAGAAGCCATTCATATTCTTTGCCTGCTGCCTTTTCTCTACCCTCATCTTGCTTTTAACCATTACTGTTTTTAACAAAAGGAAAAGGAGAAAACGTTTTAAGGCAAAAAGCATCCAGTGCCTCTGTGTTTCTTGGTGAAGAGGGGATACAAGCCCATTTTCAGCAAGCCCCACCAGTTTGCATTCTACAGAGGACAATGCAGAGCAGCCAGCTGTAGAAAAGCACTACGTGAGTCACTCCAATCACACACCCCAAGCTTGTTGTTGGGAATAGGAAGAAAGCCTATGCATAGGGAGAACATTCATTTCAGGTGAAATTACTTTTATCCACCTACTCCACAGAGAAGATAAAATCATCTATTAAAAAAAACCAAAAAAACCCCAAAAACCAAATAACAACAAAACAACCCAAACCAAGAAACATTTGACGACTCTCCTGTGCCTTGGAAGAACCTCTCAAACAGTTTGACTTGAAAAGAGATACTGTGAGAACTGATGTGCACTTTTCTATGAACCTCTAGGCCAAAGTGTCTTGTGGTGCAGAGTCATGTTGTGTTGTTGAGCGTGGACCTGCGGTTATTAAGGTTTACAAATAAAAGTGTTATTAAGATCTACAAACCCTCCTCTAAGTACACCACCAAGAATTTAATATCCTGGGCCAGCTATGGAAGATGTCTCTAGAATGGATATAGATTAACTCCATTATCACCCAGCATACCTCTCTCTCTTGCACAGTGGGGCAAGTAGAGATCAGATGTCAGCATTTTAAGCCAATGTAACTGGACCCACAGGAGACAAGTCACAATAATATACAATCATTAGTTTTCATGTCCAAAACCATGGAATCATAAAATTATTTTGATTGGAGAAGACCTTTAAGACCATGGAGTCCAACCATTACCTAACTCTACCAAGTCCAGTGCTAAACCATGTCCCTCAGCACCACAACTCTGCCTCTTCAAACACCTCCAATAATGGGGATTCAACCAGCTCCCTGGGGAGTCTTTCATTCAAGAAATTTCTTTTAGTATCCAGTCTAAACCTCCCTTGGTGCAACTTGAGGCCATTTCCTCTCTTCTTGTCACCTGGGAGAAGAGACCAAACCCCACCTCACTCCAGCCCCTTTTCACAGTGTTGTAGAGAGCAATAAAGTCTCCCCTCAGCCTCCCCTACTCCAGACTAAACAACCCCATTTCCCTCAGCTGCTCATTAGCATGTTCTCCAGACCCTTCAGCATTGTTGCCCTTCTCTGGACCTTCTCCAACACCTCAATATCTTTCTTGTAGTGAGGGTCCCAAAACTGAACCCCAGTACTCACCAGTGCTGAGTACAGAGGAACAATCACTTTCCCTGGTCCTGCTGGCCACAGGATGCTTGGTCACCTGGACACATGTTGGCTCATATTCAGCCAGCTGTCAATCAGCACCCCAGATCCTTCTCTGCTGGGCAGCTCTTCAGCCACTCCCCCTGAAGCCTGAAGCCTTCATGGGGTTGTTGTGACCAGGAGATGGAGCTGACATAAGAATGCTGACTATCAGAGAAGATAAAAATAACTACTAATTTACTCAAGAGAGCAACAAATATAATTCTAAACTGCACTTATTTGTAGAAATAAATGTCTTGTCATATTAACTCTGGTCAAATGCCAGTGCAAGCCATTGGTGGGATAAAACCCATGAGAATTTATTGCTGCACTAAACAAAAGCTACTAAGATGGCCATGATGTTCTTAACAGATAAATGAACTTGTCACCTTCTTTAAACTTTACAGGCACCAAACCCACAGGTTTCTCTTGGTTTGGTTTCGGTCATCCCAAAATGAGCCCAGCAGGTTTCTCCTGTAAATTGCACCATCATTTCAATTTCCCTTTGGCCAGCCTCTTCAGTCACTGCATCAGATCATCAGTGCCCAGGCAGGGAGCACACACCCCTGGAGAGAGGTAGAGACACCTCTCTAGAAATGGAACTTTGGGCATAAAAAGCCATCAGTTAAATTCCTGCTGCCTTCCTCCACTTCACAACCTTCTTTTCGAATGCCATTTTCAAGACTCAGTGAAACCTCCAACCAGAAGCTAGTTAGCTCAGTCTTAAGGTCCCCAAACAGAGGCACTTTATCAGTGCCCCAGCATGTCTTAGGTATTTACACTTTTGCAATTGCATCTGAACACAGGACAGCATCAAACACAAGGTGAATGATAACTGACTGAACCTCAAACTTCCAACACTTGATCCAACCTAGTCTCAGTTCATAAATGCATGAGACTATTTCATCACTGTATTTCAAGTAGTGGTCAACATCACAAAAGGTTAATTTGTAAGGTAAGTACTATTTCAGAGTGAAATGTTCTAGCAGCACAGGTGTGGGAAGCACGTGCATTCTCCCATCACCCAAAGACACCAACTAGTTATCACCCACAGCAACTGTGGAGTCACTGCTTCCCACAGCAAAACTGAGGTGTGGTCTGGACAATCAGGTAGTGAGGTGGATGCAAACTGAACGAAGAAGTCAGAGCTCTGGTCAATGGGACAAAGTCTAGTTGGAGGCCTGTATCTAGTGGAGTCCCTCAGGGGTCAGTACTGGGACCTGGATGAATACAGAGAGTACACTGTCAGCAAGTTTGCTGATGACACGAAACTGGGAGGAGTGGCTGATCCCCCTGAAGGTTGAATGCTGTGCTGCCATTCAGAGGCCTAGATAGGTTGGAGAGTTAGAAGGGGAGAAATTTAATGAAATACAAGGACAAATGTAGTCTTACATCTGGGGAAACAATAACCCCATGGACCAGAACAGGTTGGGGACTGATCTGCTGGAGAGCAGCACAGGGGAAAGGGACCTGGGGGTCCCGGTGGACAGGATGACCATGAGCCAGCAACATGCCCTCACAGCCAAGGCGGCCAATGGCATCCTGGGGTGTATTAGAAGGCATGTGGTGAGTAACTTGAGATAGGTTCCACTCCCCCTCTACTCTGCTCTGGTGAGGCCACATCTGGAAAATATTCCAGTTCTGGGTCCCTCAGTTCAAGGACAGGGAACTGCTTGAAAGAGTCCAGCACAGAGCCACAATGACAATTAAGGGAATGGAACACCTCCTTTACGAGGGAAGGCTGACAGAGCTGGGTCTTTTTGGCTCAGAGAGACTGAGATGTTACCTCATTCATGTTTGTAAAGGTGTGAAGGGCAAGTGCCAGGCTCTTCTCAGTGATGTCCAATGATAGTGCAAGGGGCTAGAGGTGCAAGCTGGAGCATTGAAGGTTCCACATGAACTTAAGGAAAATTTTTTTCACTGTGACAGAGCACTGGTACAGGCTGTCCAGAGAGGTTGTTGAGTCTCCTTCTCTGGAGACATTCAAAACCCACCTGGATGCATTCCCGTGTGACCTACTCTAGGTGATCCTGCTCTGGCAGGGTGGTTGAACTCAATCTTGTCGAGGGGTCCCTTCCAACCACTAATATTCTGTGATCTACACAGTGCTAACATCTTGCATTACCCTGTGACGATCTGCTTCTCCAGTGGCCAGAGATCTTGAACAGGTTGGCACAATCACCATTTAGTTCTTAAAAATAGAAGCCAAGATATAAAATATGTTTCATTTATTAAACCTCTCATGGTCTGGAGCTTTTGTCTTGGATTCTTCAAGCTAGTACTTGCTGATACACTGCCTCATGTTGGGTGTGCTTCAGGATCCAGAGAACTGTAAATAAAAAGAGCTTTTAGAAAGCTTTATCTCTGCAGATGTGAAACTGATTATAGACACAAGATCATTTATCTGACAGTTTTGACAAAAGACATAATTAAAGAATTTTCTTAATTTTATTCAGACAAGGTTACTTCAAAATGCCTTCAAACACAACAGCTCACAGCTGTTGAACAAGCAGGTAACAAGTTGTTCCATCTCTCAAGGAACTCAAATAGCACTAAAATTCTTTTTTCCAGCAGCTTACAAGTGTCCATTACCTGACTGATGATTTAAAAAAAAAAAAAATTTAGCTTATGAAACTCACTTCATCTGCACCCAGCTTAGGTTCAGAACACACACAACATTTTTTTCATTTGCAAGTCAGCCTGTCTCATCCTGTACAATTGCTCTGTACCACATATGGAACCACACTGGGCTGAAACCTATCAAATTCCTTCAGTAGCTGAAATTCTTAAATTACACCCAAATCTTTGCACACAACTTCAGTAACAAATGTATATACACCATATAAACTGCTGTCCTTGTTACACACACAAACTACACAGAATACGGGATGAGCATTATACTAAGGAAGTCTTCTCTGTAACTAGCTGTAAACTGGTCTGTCAGGCCAGGTCACGGCTGGTTTTAAATTCTCAGCCACCACCACAGCCAGCATTTCCAGTGCAGAACACAGCCCTTCAGAGTTAGGTACTTCTCCATACAGCAACCAACACCACGTTGATGAGAGATGAAAAGCTGCTGCTGAGCCCTAGCAAACTTTAAGTGTTTTGATACTTCTTATGCCTTTTACAAGCACAACTGTTTCCCTGCTGGGAGTCTGCTTAACCACAGTCTTGTTTAAGCAGACAAACCTTGTGAAGTCCCTAGATGGAGCCACCACCTCTACACAATAGACAATTAATTTGTGTTAAGATCATACCAACCTACTAGAGCTTTACTCATCTGCCTGCTGTACTGTTCCTTTCTCGGAGACATAGATACCATCCAAGAATTTCCTGATATCCTTGTTCTTGACTGTAGTGGCTTGCTGGATCAAGGCAGCTGCAGACAAAGCAAGACCATTACTACAAAGGAAGACGGCTAAGCCATCCTACAGCCTTGTTTATTCTCCAGTGTTTCAACTAACCAATGAAACTGTCACCTGGAGAAAGTAATTGCCAACTTGCAACTCCCCTGTCAGTTCTCATGAAAACAGAATACTTGAGAATGAGAAGGTTGGTGCCAAAAAGGCCATCAATGCTGCTTGAAAGAAGAACATCTATCTTTTCAGTTTAGAAAAAACACATAAGCTATGAAAAACAACTGAACTGCCTAGGGGGGGAAAAGGCAAAAAAGCTGCTGTTTAATTTGCTAAGCTGACATCTTTAGATCAAAGTAGTTATACCATTTTTTCTGCCTACCGATCCACTGCACAAACCTGAATTTGAGACCAATTCAATGTCATTCCCCTCAAGGATCAGCTCATCCTTCTGGGCTTGAGACACGGCACAGGTGACACCTACAGAAAGGAAATTGCAGAATCTTCATTGATGGTGAAAAACTTAAGCATACTAGAAGAAGATTATTCACATCCTGCCTCAGTTTGTAGACCTAGAAAGTAGTGTTCTAGGCATTATCTTCTATGACTTCTTAGCAAGTGCCTCTCAAATCTTTTCCAGCATTGTCCTCCCTCAGTTTCAGCACTCAAAAATTAGTGCAAGTCATGCTCTGGATCATGCAACTAAGCACTTAAATGTCACATTGCAACATTAAATCACCAACATCAAGTGGAAGCTATAGATGTGACCAGCATGACTTTTTATCAGCTAGGTGGGTACAGTTGCCACCTTAATTTCACTGGAGTCACCCCAATCAAAAGCAACTGACAGAATCCCTGCCCCTCCAGAAGTGAACACTGCAAAATTCAAGAGTCTAACAGGAAACTTTCAATTGCATGGAGGGCAAACACCAGAAAGTATTTATAGTTCTATCCACGTAGTCAAGAGATGTTAGCTTTTAAGCCAGCACTTGACTATCTCAAAGTAAATGCTACTTAAATACAATAACCAAACCCACCCTCAATAGCCCACAGTAAATCAAAGTCACTGTAAGTAACTTCATAGTGTAAATTCCAGTGTTTTTGCACAAGTGTGTTTTCATCTAAAGCCTCTCCAAAACCCTGAAGTCACACTAAATGTCCTCACCCTTCCCTTCATCACAGGTGCAACTATCAAAAACTATGAATGTGGGAAGTCATCTTACAGTTTTCATATAACTGTGTTTATGACATGTTTGTCTCCTCCTTCTGAACACTTAACGAGCTCCATCAAATGCCTACCCTGCTGGACATCTTGCTGGAACACAAGATGCAAAACTAACAGCTAAAGTAACTGTAATTACTAGGTCTGAACTAGTTATTTGCTATTAAATCTCATTACAAAAAATAAATTACAATAGCATCATTAAGTAAAAAATCTAAACAGTGGCCAAGGCACCATAAGGGCACATGAATTCAGACCGGCAAATGCTGCTTCAACAATCATTCAAGGACTTGGGGGTGCTGGTTGATGAGAAACTCAACACAAGCCAGCAATGTGCACTTACAGCCCAGAAACCAACCATGCCCTGGACTGCATCAGAAGCAGCACAATGTGGGCAGCAGGTGGAGGGAGGGAATTCTGCCCCTCTACTCTGATGAATTCCCATCTGGAGTCCTGTGTCCAGCTCCGGCATCCCCAGCAAAAGAAGAACATGGAACTGTTAAGGGTGGGTCCAGAGTAGGGCTATGAAGATGATCAGAGGGCTGGAGCACCACTTTGAAAGAGCTGGGGTTGTTCAGTCTGGAGAAGAGAAACCCCCAAGGAGTCCTTCTAGCAGCCCTGCAGTATCTGAAGTAGGCTACAAGAGAGCTAGAGAGGGACTTTTGACAAAAGCATGAAGTGACAGGATGAGGGCTAATGGATTTAAACCAGAGGAAGCTCAGTTCAGGTTAGCTGTAATGGAAGAAAATTTTCCCCATGAGGGTGGTGAGACAGTGGAACAGGTTGCCCAGAGAAGCTGTGGAGGCTCCAAGGCTGGAAGTGATCAAAGCCAAAGTGGATGGGGCCTTGAACAAGGTGGTCCAGGAGGTGTTGAGCCCATAGCTGGGGGTTGGAACTAGGTGATCATTAAGGTCCTTTCCAGCCCAAACCATTCTGTTTGGAGAAGAGAAGGCTCTGAGGAGACCTTATTGTGGCCTTCCAATATCTGAAGGGGGCCTACGAGAAAGCTGGTGAGGGACTTTTTAAGGTATTGGGTAGTGATAAGACTAGGGAGAATAGATGCAAGCTAGAAGAAGGTCGATTTAGATTAGACATTAGGAAGAAGCTCTTCACCATAAAGGCAATGAGACACTGGAACAGGGTGCTCATGGAGGTGGGAGAAGCCCTAGCCCTGGATGTTTATAAGGCCAAGATGGACTTGGTTCTGGGCAACCTGATCCTAGTGGCAAGTGTCCCTGCCCATGGCAGGGGGGTTGGAACTAGATGATCATTGAGGTCCCTTCTAACCCTGACAATTCTGTGATTTTAGGATTCTGATTCACTGTTGCCTGTCAGTGGCAGCACCAAAAGAGTTCAGAAACCCATTATAAAAAAAAGGTCCACCTCCCAAGCAGCTCACCTGGCCTCATACGCACTCGGCGAATGTACTTCTCCCCCAGGAAGTTGCGGATCTCCACAAGTGAGCCATTGTCCTGGATAACCACGTTGATTGGGAAGTGAGCGTACACTGACCTCATCTTGTAGCGGAATCCCTGGGACAAAGCACAGCATCAGACAACAGAGCAGCCAGAAGGTATGAGATATGTGTAAAACCTACTAGAGACCCCTAAACCCAAAACATATTGAGAAGAGTTTAACAAGGGCAAGTCATTGAGCCCAAAAGACATCTACTTAGTTACTATTCACACTTTCTTCCACCTGCAGAACTTGCTTGACAGCATGTACAAGAGAAGAGCTATATCCTGGATGTCAAAGAAGTGAAAGGGTGTCTAGCCCCACCAGATAACAAATGGCCCAAGTTACCCTGTTTCCAAAGGGAACTCACCAGCGTCACCCCCTTGATCATGTTCTGCACATGGCTGCAAATGGTGCGAACTGTTGCCAGCTCCTTTCTGTTACCCCACCATTTGTCAACACGCAGCTGTGATAAAAACATAAAACACAATAGTCAACTTTTTGGTTACTCTTCCAACTACAAACATTTTGTGTCAAAGGGAAGTTCAGGTAAAGTACTTTAAAATCTGCTGCAGAAAAGGACAAAGCTGTCTTGTTTGTTTACAAGACTGTTAAAGGCCTGTTACTGACATCTTTCAACCTCACCCCTACACATACAAAAAACCCACCTTTTTTCCCCCATTTCTCACTATTAACAAACCTTTAAAGAAACTGGGATAAGTATTTTGAAATCTCAAGCTGAAAAAGACGTTTTATCAAATGCTGAGCATAGAACAGGTTGCTCTAAAGTCACTCTCTCAGGTATTATCCATCATCTTTCCAACAATACACTGAGCGGTGGTCAGTGTTGAAACAAAACTCTAGACACATGTGAAGTGAGACACTCTTCCCTCTTTTTTGTTTTTTTCCCCCCCAGTTTTTAAGCCAATACAAAAACATTATGCATTTATTCACGAAACCTCTCCTCTCCTGAAGTAACCTGTCAGTTCTGGAAATTAAGAGATAAAATTTAATCTAGCTAAAACTAGCTGGTTTGTAAAAACACAGCATGTAATAACCAATTCCATTTCCAGTAAATGACTGCAACTACAAAACCAAAATCGATCAATGAATTCACTCCAAAACGTCAAGAATTCCACACTTCCCGAGTAAATTCCTGGGGTTCCACAAGACCAGCCCTTTTCACACAACACAAAACTAAGCAACCTACCTGCAAATAGAAATGTTTCAATCTTGTACATTATAAGTTTTAAAGCGGATTGTAAAGCTACCCCTCTCTTACTGGGAAGAGAAACAGCCTCTACAGCACTCACCTTCTTGTGTTTCTTCCCAGAAGGACAGCTCCACGTTGATGTGGTTAAAATCCCTTCGCAGGGTCCTCTTGGGCCCTTTACAATAACTGTCCGGCCCTTCAGGGCAACGCTGACTGGAAATCAAAGGCAGACACAGGTTAACCAGCTGCGGGGTCAGCACCACAAAACGCACATCCACACCCAAAATGCACACGTAGACCTACCTTGCTCGGGGATGTCAACCGTCTGGTTGCTGAGAATGGTCTTCATTCTATAAACGGCAAAAAAAAAAAAAGCTGTAGAATCTTCAGGCAAAGCCCTTTTCCTGCACCCTTCCCGCGCCTCCCACTAACGTGCCCCGGAACGCAGGCCTTAAGCACCCACCCCCTCTGCCACTTCTGAGCCGCCAAAGCACGGGGCTCCGCTTCCAACAGCGATACATCCCGCGCGAAGCGGCGGCCCCAGGGCTCAACTCCACGGTGCGGCCTAGGCTGGGCCCAGAAGCGCCGGAGGAGGGGGGTAAGGGAAAAGCGCCATCCCAGGGCTTCCCTCCTGCAGCGTTTGGGACAGGACGCGGCGGCTGGGATCGAGGCCGCCCGAGGGGCAGCCTGCACCTAGGTGGGGCGC
>CM037643.1:7503980-7543961 GCA_015227895.2 Colaptes auratus
GCCCTCGGTGTCAAGAGCTAGAGCAGGAGGTAATTTCATTGCAACAAGAAAATGAGGAACTTCGTAGAAAGTTGGAGAGCATTCCAGGTAAATAACTCCCTGCCATGTAATGTTGTCAGTCAGGGATAAAGATAGTGTGGGTAATAGTTGGGCTTAAGTTCTAGTTATGCTCTAAAGTTGGGATCATTAATAATCAAACACTGCAGTTTGTCTCCAGCCAAAACTCTTAGGGCTGTGCCTACTGGAAAAACCACCTGCTGGACTAGTGAGCTGTGTGTGGGATGTGCTTGCAATCCCAAATTCCAGACATCAAGTGGTTTGTGATGGTCATGTCAAATGTGTGCTGTTAGACCTAATTATGTATCTTGTGACATTGCAGCCTGTAAACCTAACTCCCTTTTGAGACTCTCTTTTTGGCTACTTAAAGTAAGTATTCAGAGTTGCATCCCTACTTTTAACTGAAGAAGATTTGGCTGTTAGCTCAGTGAGAAGCACAAATAGATCTCCTCCCATTCATCTTCAACTAAAACTTGAAATAACAGCTTGACTACAACTTCTCCAGTTCAGCAGTACCTAGCAGCTACCTTGTGAGACTAAACAGCAAACCTCACCTATTAGACACCCCCTCTGAGAAAAACCTCTCTTGCCTCTTTTAAACTAGGGCCTTCTCCCTTGTAAGGTGCACTGAGATCTTTGAAGAGTGGTATTGGATAAGAGCAAGGTATCTTGGCCCTGTGTCCTCTGAACTTTAAGCACAGGCAAAAATAAACCTCAAATAATACTACTGAAAGCAAAATGGAATTTAGCAGAGAAAATATAAACTCCAGGGAGCTGCACCTGTGCTAGCTAAAGTTTGAGGTACTTAGGATAGATCCATGCAAATGTAATTGACTAATCCCTAAATGGCAGAAAAGAACAGGAAAAGGCTGCAAGAGAGAAAGGACTTCAAAGCACAAAGGAAGAAGGCAGTAACCAGCTACTGCCCCAGTATGTAGGTGCAGCTGCAAAATCTGAGCAAAAAAGCAAGCAGCAGCCTTCATAATTCTTCTCCCAGCTATGAGTGATGAGGTATTAATTATTTGCATTACACTGTGTGTTTCTGTTGAGCACTGGTCCCTGGGGATACTAGCAAGTTCCTTCCTTAAGCAGTATTATTCAGCGCAGAGAAAACCCAGCATTTAGACAAGTTCCCCCACCTCTCCCAAAATCCAGAGTCATCACAACTTGTGCAGTAGTGGTTCATCTGTCACGTGGAAGCACTGTGTCATGCCCAGCTCTGGGCTCCTCAATTTAAGAAGGACATTGAGATACTTGAATGTGTCCAGAGAAAGGCAACAAGGCTCGTGAGAGGTGTGGAGCACAGCCCTGTGAGGAGAGGCTGAGGGAGCTGGGATTGTTTAGCCTGGAGAAGAGGAGGCTCAGGGGAGACCTTATTGCTCTCTACAACTACCTGAAAAGGAGGTTGTAAACAGGTGGGTTGGTCTCTTCTCCCAGGCAACCAGCACCAGAACAAGAGGACACAGTCTCAAGCTGTGCCAGGGGAAGTGCAGGCTCCAGATGAGGAGAAGGTTCTTCCCAGAAAGAGTAATTGGCCATTGGAATGTGCTGCCCAGGGAGGTGGTAGAGTCCCCATCCCTGGAGGTGTTCAAAAAAGGATTGGATGTGGCACTTGAAGCCATGGTTTAATTGTCAGGAGGTGTTAGGTATTAGGTAATAGGTTGGCCTTGATGATCTCTGAGGTCTTTTCCAACCTTCTTGTTGATTCCATGATCCTAAAGGAATCATGTGGACTTAACTGCTGTGGAGTTTAAGCTTCAGCTGTGTAAGACCAACAATGATCATTAGTGCCCATAAGCTGACCCATGTCTTTCATTCAGTCACCTATATTGAACCTTGTCATCTTTTTGACTTTGCCTAAAGCATGACTTATATTTGACTTAAATAATATCTGAGAACGGCCTCCAGTCCTGAGTTGGAGACTGGTGAGCAGTGGCTCTACTGCTTATTCCAACACTGGACTCCTGTGGTTAATTACATTTCTGATTAATGTGCTGGCTTCCCTGCCTGATGAGCTGAAATCAGGCCATTGACTTCTATGCTTTGCTCCACTAAATGAATTGCTGTGTAGGCCTGGGTGCCTTTTTCCAGCTGAAGGTACCTACAGATGGAAAGCTCACACTTTCCATCTTCGATGAAGTAATCGAACAGAGCTGCTTAAAACTCTCCCCCCAAGTTCCATCCTCCTTTGCAGTTCTTTTCTGCATTCTGCTCATTTCTTTCAATTTGTGGGCACTGGAAACACGTGCAGTGTGTTCCCATCTGCCTGAGTGAAGGTGAATAGTCTCTTTGTTCCTGCCCTGGTCACTTGGCTGTTGGTCGTGCCGCTGAGCTTCTCATTCCCTGTGTGTTCCTTCCTGGACGTACGTACTTCGTGTTTGGCTCTCTTCATGTGCTAAGTGATCCAGATTGCTTTGGCTGCCCTATTTTCCCACTCTGTCCTGCTTCACCAGTTTCTGTATCCTCCAGATTTTATTGTTTCTAAATTAATTTTGTGATTATGGTTAGAATTGTCAGATGGTATTGAGGCTGCTGTCAGTCCGTGTCAGGGTCTGCTAGAAACACATCTATTCATTGTAGTTGATTGTTCATCCCTGGTGATATTCAAGGTCAGGCTTGACAAAGCTCTGAGCAACTTGATGTAGTGGAGGATGTCCCTGCTTAGTGCAGGGGGGTTGAGTTTTGGAGGTTTTTTCCAACTCAAACCATTCTGATCCCCAGGGCAAATACTTGAGATATAAGTAGCAGGTTCTTAATCCCTGTATGCTATAGTCTACCTGTGCTGTGTATTGCTGCTTTTGCAATGAGATAACTCATGGTAGCAAGTTAAATGCCCTTCAGGAGTCTAGGTATATTGCATCTGTTCAAGTAAAGCTAATACCTCATCAAGGGATGAGGGCTGGAGAACTTCCCCTATGGGGACAGTCTGCAAGAGTTTGGATTGTTCAGCCTGGGGAAAAGAAGGCTCTGGCAAGCCCTCATAGCAGTCTTCCAGTACCTGGAGAGAATCTACAAGAAAACTGGGAAGAGATTTTTCACAAGGGCTTGTAGTGATGTGGCAAGTGGGAATGGCTTTAAGCTGCAGGAGGGGAGAGTTAGACTGGATATTAGGAAAAGATTCCTTACAGTGAGGGTGGTGAGATGCTGCAACAGGTTGCCCAGCGAAGTTGTGGATGCCCTCTCCCTGGAAGTGTTCAAGGCCCGATTGGATGAGGCCTTGAGCAGTTTGGTCTAGCAGAAGGTGTCTCTGCCCATGGCAGGGGGTTGGCACTAGATGATCTTCACAGTCCCTTCCAACCCAAATCATTCCATGATTCTGTGCTTTAGTTCTTAAGTTAGTTGAATCCTGTATTAAGCCAGGATCAATGGCAGGCTAAGCAGCCAGTATTTTCCTGGGTTGTCATCATATTTGCCTTTATAAGAGAGATAAGTAAACAGTCATTTTTTACCACACACCCCCAGGAGTAAAGAAATACCTTATTAAGGGTGTACCAAACATAAAAGTAAAAGTAATGTGCAAGGATATATGACTTCATCAACCAATATGAATCATCATCAAATGCATTGGCTGCTGTCTGGGTGATGTTTACACACAGGCCAAAAGTGACCCAGAAGGTCCCTCAGGTTTTGCTACATAGAACAGAGGTCTGAGCTCCCCAGGCAGTCAGTCCCACAGCCACCCCTGAGCAAGGTTAACCAAAAATCAGTCCATTTTCGTCTCCAGTGCTGATTTTGCTCCTGTGAGTTTCTGCTACTAAAGAAGCCAGCAGAACTTTTTTCTGTGACTTGGAATGCCCAACTCTGTAAACAGGCACAACACTCATTCTCTGAACACTTTTTGTTGTCCACCAAAACATTGTGTGCCCTAGGAAGGTCTCACTCTACTCTGGTGAGACCCCACCTGGAGTACTGTGTCCAGTTCTGGAGCCACTATTACAGGAAGGATCTGGAGGTGCTGGAACGTGTCCAGAGAAGGGCCACGAGGATGAGCAGAGGGCTGGAGCACCTCTCCTGTGAGGACAGACTGAGGGAGTTGGGGCTGTTCAGTCTGGAGAAGAGAAGGTCTGAGGAGACCTTATTGTGGCCTTCCAGTATCTGAAGGGGGCTACAAGAAAGCTGGGGAGGGACTTTTTAGGGTCTCAGGTAATGATAGGACTAGGGGGAATGGAAAAAAAGATAGAAATGGGTAGATTCATATTGGATGTTAGGAAAAAGTTCTTCCCCATGAGGGTGGTGAGACACTGGCACAGGTTGCCCAGGGAGGTGGTGGAAGCCTCATCCCTGGAGATTTTTAAGGCCAGGCTGGATGTGGCTGTAAGCAACCTGCTGTAGTGTGAGGTGTCCCTGCCCATGGCAAGGGGGGTGGAACTGGATGATCTTGTGGTCCCTTCCAGCCCTAACAATTCTGTGGTTCTATGAAGGAGCCAGAAAGCCCTCTGCATAGGGTTTCAGTGGTGTTTGCCACCATCTATCACCTCAGAGTGATCTCAGAGCACAAACTCTTCCTGGCTCCTTCGTATGCCTCATGCTGGGCATCCAACAGGCCGCACAAAGTGCCGAGTGCTGGGGGAAAAGCAGCTGTGAAGGCATTTAGAATAGAATCAAATAAAAATAGAATAGAATAGAATAGAATAGAATAGAATAGAATAGAATAGAATAGACCAGGTTGGAAGAGACCTTCGAGATCATTGTGTCCAACCTATCACCCAACACCATCTAATCAACTAAACCATGGCACCAAGCACCCCATCCAGTCTCCTCCTAAACACTTGCAGTAATGGTGACTCCACCACCTCCCTGGGCAGCCCATTCCAATGGGCAGTCACTCTCTCTATGAAGAATTTCTTCCTAACATCCAGTCTAAACCTCCCCTGGCACAGCTTGAGACTGTGTCCTCTTGTTCTGGTGCTGGTTGCCTGGGAGAAGAGACCAGCCCCCACCTGGCTACAACCTCCCTTCAGGTAGTTGTAGAGAGCATGAAGGTCTCCTCTGAGCCTCCTCTTCTCCAGGCTAAGCAGCTCCAGCTCCCTCAGCCTCTCCTTACAGGGCTGTGCTCCAGGTATCTCCCCAGCTTTGTTGCCCTCCTCTGGACACCTTCCAGCAACTCAACATCTTTCCTAAACTGAGGGGCCCAGAACTGGACACAGGACTCAAGGTGCGGCCTAACCAGTGCTGAGTACAGGGGCACAATGACCTCCCTGTTCCTGCTGGCCACACTGTTCCTGATACAGGCCAGGATGCCATTGGCCTTCTTGGCCACGTGTGCACACTGCTGGCTCATGTTCAGCCTACTGTCAACCAGTACCCCCAGGTCCCTTTCTACATGGCTGCTCTCCAGCCACTCTGACCCCTGCCTGTAGCACTGCCTGGGGTTGTTGTGGCCAATGTGTAGAACCCAGCACTTGGATGTGTTAAGTCTCATGCCATTGGAGTCTGTGCATGGAGGCTGCCATACTGTCCCATCAAGATGCTGAAGGAGTAGGGTTTCTGTTGTGGTGGGTTTCCCTCCTGTCTGTCAGGGTGGTGGGATGGAGCTGCTGGGGGAGGTTGGCAGGGGAGGTGTGCAGTGCGCCCTCCCGCGGGTGCTGAGCCTCGGCTGACTACCGTGTCAACAGAAGATAAAAGCACCAACCCCTCCCTTCTGCTCCATAACCGTCTATGAATCATTTTATCCTTTTCCTGAAATACTTTGCATTTCTTCTTCTTCTTTTTTTTTTTTGACTTTCCATATGCAAAAGCCCTTTTAAAATCCATGAGAGTTTGCAATCTAAAAATAGGTACTGCTGTACATCTCTGCCTCTAGCTCTGCAGAGCACCATTTGCATGGCTCACAAAGAGACTACCAGGAAGAGGAGTGTTTTCTCAGCAGATGTAAAGGCAAAGAGTGGGGTGGGTTTTTTTTTAACAAATGTTCCAGGAGACACACTCTCCTGTACCTTTTGGACACAGAAAATAAGATGTTGCAGTTTTAAGGACTCTGTCCCGTTGCTGCAGAATTTCACCATCCCCCTAGGATCTTTTTGCCCATAGTTTAGCATCACTCTTTGACCAAAAAAATAATGACTGCATGAGGAAAATAAGAGGACACAGTCTCAAACTGCACCAGGGGAGGTTTAGGCTGGATGTTAGGAAGAAGTTCTTCCCAGAAAGAGAGATTGGCCATTGGAATTTGCTGCCCAGGGAGGTGGTGGAAGTGTTTAAAAAGAGACTGGATGAAGCACATGGTGCCATGGTTTAGTTGATTAGGTGATGTTGGGTGATAGGTTGGACTTGATGATCTCAAAGGTCTTTTCCAACATGGTTAATTCTGTATTCCACCTATGTCTTATATCCTATGCATGAGGTGGAGTGGTTTGCCTGGAGAAGAGGAGGCTCAGGGGAGACCTTATTGCTTTCTACAACTACCTGGAAGGAGGTTGTAGACAGGTGGGGGTTGGTCTCTTCTCCCAGGCAACCAGCTCCAGAACAAGAGGACACAGTCTCAAGCTGTACCAGGGGAAGTTTAGGCTCCAGGTGAGGAGAAAGTTCTTCACAGAGAGAGTTGTGGCCGTTGGAGTGCGCTGCCCAGGGAGGTGGTGGAGTCACCATCCCTGGAAGTGTTCAGAAACAGATTGGACGTGGCACTTGGAGCCATGGTTTAGTAGTCATGAGGTGTTGGGTGACAGGTTGGACTTGATGATCCTTGATTTTTTTTCCAACCTTATTGTTTCCATGATTCTATGGTTATGCTTTGATTGTTGTGTTTGGATTGGAGTTTTTTATTTGGCTTTAAGCAATACTGAAATTTGTGTGAAATCTTGTTTCACCTAGGGAATAGATGAAGAAAAATTCACATTTCAGTGCTTTGGGTTTGGAGCAACGTGAATTTTTTGCAGCTTGTGCACTGATCCCCAGCATTTTAACGTTGGGGTTTTTTTAGGGGAAAATCTTCTGTCAGATCAACTGAAGAAAAACATTTTCATTCAGTCTGGGCTACTTTGTCTGGTTTAAAAAAAAAATAATGGAAGATTAGATAATTCCTGAAAGGAGTTTGGCAAACCTATCATTGGCTCCTTAAGGTTTTTTAAGCCATCAAGAACAGAGCAAAGTAATCCCTCTATATGAGGAGAAAAGTGTCTCCTAATCTCTTTCCTCTGTATAAAAATTACTGGGACTCTGATACATTCCCAGTAGTAAAATTAAAGACTTATTTGTGAAACTGCCTGCTAAGACCTGGATTTAGACCATCTAATAGATAAGGATATTGTGCAGTTCTCCTTCACTGTTGCCAGCGTGATTTTTCTCACAGGCCTAAAAGGTAGAAAATATTCCCAGGTGGTTAAAGCAGAGGCCAGGAATTGTGAGCGAGGGTTTGCCTCCTGGAGCTTTCAGTTTTGCTGCATGGTTTTGGGCAAACCAACCTAAAAGTAGTGAAAAGGTATAAATAAGTAAGATAAAGCAGTGCATGATAAATGCAGTAATTATTCATAGATCATAGAATGGTTTGGGTTGGAAGGGAGCTTGAAGATTACCTAGTTCCAACCCTCCCCCAGCCACGGGCAGGGACACCTCCCACTAGCTCAGGTTGCTCAAGGCCTTGTCCAGCCTGGCCTTGAACACCTCCAGGGAGGGGACATCCATGACCTCCCTGGGCCACCTCTTCCATTGTCTCACCACCCTCACTGTAAAGAATTTCTTCCCAGTACTCAGTCTGAATCTGCCCTCCTCAAGCCTCGATCTGTTCCCTCTTATTCTATCTACTGTGAGGAGTCCTTGCCCATGGTGGGAGGGGGTTGGAACTAGATGCTCCTTGAGGTCCCTTCCAACCCTAACAATTCTATGATTCTATCACTACAAGCCCCTGTAGAAAGTCCTTTCCTTGCTTTCTGGTAGGTCCCTTTCACGTACTGGAAGGCCACTGTAAGGTCTCCCCTATAAGGTGTCCCTGGAGCCTTCTTTATCTCCTTTGGGCTGCCCAGGTAGGTGGTAGAGTCACTGTCCCTGGAGGTGTTCAAGAGGGGATTGGACGTGGCACTTGGTGCCATGGTTTTTAGTAGTCATGAGGTCATGGGTGCCAGGTTGGACTTGATGATCCTTGAGGTCTTTTCCAAACTTATTGATCCTATGATTCTATGATTAGCCTGCCAGCAAAAAAAAATCCTCCAGCAAACAGCAGAAGGAATGAATAGAATAGAAATAGGATAGGATAGGATAGGATAGGATAGGATAGGATAGGATAGGATAGGATAGGATAGGATAGGATAGGATAGGATAGATCAGGTTGGAAGACACCTCCAAGATAATCGTGTCCATCCTATCACCCAACACCATCTAATCAACTAAACCTTGGCACCAAGTGCCTCATCCAGTCTCCTCCTTAACACCTCCAGTGATGGTGACTCCACCACCTCCCTGGGCAGCACATTCCAATGGCCAATCTCTCTTTCTATGAAGAACTTCTTCCTAACATCCAGTCTAAACCTCCCCTGGTGCAGCTTGAGACTGTGTCCTCTTGTTCTGTTGATGGTTGCCTGGGAGAAGAGACCAACCCCCACCTGTAGCTGCAGAGAGCATTAAGGTCTCCCCTGAGCCTCCTCTTCTCCAGGCTAAGCAACCCCAGCTCCCTCAGCCTCTCCTCACAGGGCTGTGCTCCAGACATCTCCCCAGCTTTGTTGCCCTTCTCTGGACACTCAACATCTTTCCTAAACTGAGGGGCCCAAAACTGGACACAGGA
The DNA here is from genome assembly GCA_015227895.2 of Colaptes auratus. Classification (NCBI taxonomy): domain Eukaryota; kingdom Metazoa; phylum Chordata; class Aves; order Piciformes; family Picidae; genus Colaptes; species Colaptes auratus. Next base: position 7,512,751 of record CM037643.1, read on the forward strand.
CTCAAGGTGTGGCCTAACCAGTGCTGAGTACAGGGGCACAATGACCTCCCTGCTCCTGCCAGCCACACTGTTCCTGATACAGGCCAGGATGCCATTGGCCTTCTGGCACACTGCTGGCTCATGTTTATCTGCTCTCAACCAGCACCCCCAGGTCTCTCTCTCCCTGGCTACTCTCCAGCCACTCTGACCCCAGCCTGTAGCACTGCCTGGGCTTGTTGTGGCCAATGTGAATGGGGGTGAGACCTCTCCAATGTAGAGGGCCATCTGTGGAGGAGGCATTCCTGGTGGCTGGAAGCAGGCGAAGCGACGCAGGATTTGCAGGTCGAGTTAATATCAGTGTAATTGAAAAAGCCAAGACAAGTTTTCCGGGAGGTTTCGTGTGCCCAAGGCTTGACTCTTTTTCCTCACTATATCAGATTATCTAATAAAAGATATTACTTTTCCCTACAAATCCTGTCTCCTTTATGCTTTCAGAGCATCTCGTTTCCAAAGAGCCTGCCCCAGCAGCCGCGTAGGTAAAGCAGCCACGAAGGGTTAGAACGAACTTTTGTTTCAAGTCCTTTTTTTCTCCCACCCATTCCTTTTATTTTTGGTCCTTTTTTTTTTTTTTTTTTTTTTCTTTTTTTTTTCCCCCTTGATGCTCACATTTAACCACTTCTTTGGTTTCCCTTGATGTTCTGGATGTTTTGGTCTGAACTCTGGCCTTGTTCTGCCGTTGAGCTTCAAAGCCTGAAGTTACTTCAGGAAGAGCGAGCCTCGAGCGTGGTCGCCCAGTGTTTGGCACAAGAACCCCTTTGAATTTGCAGCACAGCTTTGCTTGCAGCTGAGGGCTGCTGGCTCAGTCTGCTAAACCAGCCTGAATACAAAAAAACCCCACACCTTACTGAAACCCCTCAGTGCAGCAGACCAGGGGTTTATTAATGGGTTTTCACCATGCTTTTAGGTAAAAACCCAAGAATATAAACGTGCAGAGGGGTTTACAGGGGAGATCCCTTCCCTGAAGACTTAAGGGAGGATAAGAGGTACCATCTATTAAGCAGAAGGGCAGTAAGGGAACATGGTCAAAAATAAGAGATGAGAATGTGGCATCATCACTTAAATGAGACATGCACAAACACCTCGTTACTTCTGTTGATTAGGCAGAGGTGTACAGGTGAACACAAGCCCTATGAGGAGCAGCTGAGGGAGCTGGGGTTGTTTAGCCTGGAGAAGAGGAGGCTCAGGGGAGACCTTATTGCTGTCTACAACTACCGGGGAGATTGCAGCCAGATGGGGATTGGTCTCTTCTCCTAGGCAACCAGCAACAGAACAAGAGGACACAGTCTCAAGCCGTGCAGGGGGAAGTTTATGCTTGATCTTAGAAAGAAGGTTCTTCCCAGAAAGAGCAATTTGCCATTGGAATGTGCTGCCCAGGGAGGTGATGGAGTCCCTGGAAGTGTTCAAAAAGGGACTGGATGTGGCACTCTTTCTGGAAGAACTTTCTCCTCACCTCCAGCCTAAACTTCCCCTGGCACAGCTTGAGACTGTGGTTGCCTGGGAGAAGAGATCAACCCCCACCTGGCTACAACCTCCTTTCAGGTAGTTGTAGAGATCAATAAGGTCTCCCCTGAACCTCCTCTTCTCCAGGCTAAACAACCCCAGCTCCCTCAGCCTCTCCTCACAGGGCTGTGCTCCAGACCTCTCCCCAGCCTTGTTGCCCTTCTCTGGACATGTTCAAGTGTCTCAATATCCTTCTTAAATTGAGGGGCCCGGAACTGGACACATCCAGTTACAAGCATCCACATTTGTAGGATCCTGAGTGCTGAGATCAGTTCCTCTGCTAACCCCATCTCTCCTTGCCCCTTGCTCTTTTTCCAGCTCGTTGCACCCCAACAGCTTGTCTCCACAGCCCATCCATGCAGCCTTCACTCACATCCAGCTGCCTATTGAAATAAATGAGCACACGAGCTAAAATAACCCGAGCCCCGTTAGACTGCACACTTCTCCAAATACTCAGGCAGAGGAGGCATCTCCCTTAATGTTGCAAGAAATTCACAGTGCTGTGGAGTTCGTCAGCAGATTCCCTATCATTTGTTACATCTTTTTGACAGTTGAGCATCAATTTAGCAGTGCCCTGCCATGAACTCCGAGCGAAGCGTCGCTCAAGGTCAGGCGAAGGAGGACGTGTTGCAGAGCTGAGCCAGTCCTCACTTAACAGCTGCCAGTCTGAGCAGGGTGGGCATGTAGTTGTACACCCTTCTCCTTAATGCTAAAGGGATTTGTCTTCTGCTGTGCAAAACACCAGAAGGACCACTAGTCAGTGTCGGCCACAGAGCACAAAATCTCATTAATGAACAGAATCACCAGACCTCTTGCTGTCTGCTCATGGGGCCGAGGCCGCCACAAAGAGACAAAGCAGCTGAGCAAGGGGTGAGCCATTTCTTCTTGCTGCAGAAGTCTGATGCCACAGGAGAGGTTGGAGACAGACCTTATTTTTTGTAGACCTTATTTTTTTTTTCCTCAGTGCAGATATATAGAGGGGAAAATAATAATGCAGTTGTTTTGATGTCAATGAACTATCAGGGCTACCAGCACCAGAACAAGAGGACACAGTCTCAAGCTGTGCCAGGGGAGGTTTAGGCTGGATTTTAGGAAGAAATTCTTCATAGAGAGAGTGATTGCCCATTGGAATGTGCTGTCCAGGGAGGTGGTGGAGTCCCCATCACTGGAGGTGTTTAGAAAGAGGCTGGATGGGGTGCTTGGTGCCATGGTTTGGTTGATTAGATGGTGTTGGATGATAGGTTGGACACAATGATCTCAAAGGTCTTATCCAACCTGGTTAATTCTATTCTATATTCTATTTTGTATATATTGTAGGCACAGCACTTCAGGATATGGTTTAGGGGGCATGCTGGTGTTGGGTTGATGGTTGCACTCAAATGATCTTAAAGGTCTTTTCACAGAACCACAGAAACATTTAGGTTGGAAAAGACCCTCAGGATCACTAAGTCCAACCCAGAACCCTACCCTACAAGGTTCACCCCTAAACCATAGCACCAAACACCACATCCAAACCACCTTTAAACACATCCAGGGTTGGTAACTCAGCCACCTCTCCAGGCAGCACATTCCAATCCCTGACCACTATTGCTGGGAATTTTTTTCTCCTACAGTCCAGTCTAAACCTACCCAGTTGTAGCTTGAGGCCATTCCCTCTTGTTCTATCACTGATTACCTGTGAGAAGGGACCAGCACCAGCCTTTCCACAACGTCCTTTCAGGTAGTTGTAGAGAGCAATGAGCTCTCCCCTCAGCCTCCTCTTTTCCAAACTAACAGCCCCAGCTCCCTCAGTCACTCCTCATAAGATGTATTCTCCAACCAAAACAATTCTATGATTATTTACATTGGACATATGCCTTGTTTACAGCATTCCCCCCCTTCATGGCACTGTGCTTTGGCTACATTTTTTTGGGAGGGAGGAATAAATGGAAGCCTTTCTTTTGACAGATACCAATACAATTGATTGTGTGGCCTGATAACACTTATGGTAAGCTAAAACCCATCTGAAAGCAGTAATAGAGAAGTTCTTTACTATGAGTGTGGTGAGACACTGGCACAGGTTGCCCAGGCAGGTGGTGGAAGCCTCATCCCTGGAGGTTTTTGAAGGCCAGGCTGGATGTGGCTCTGAGGAATCTAATCCAGTGTGAGGTGTTCCTGCCCATGGTAGAGGGGCTGGAACTAGATGATCCTTGTGGTCCCTTCCAACCTAACTGAATTCTATGAACTATGAAATATAATTGGAAACATTAATAGCATGTTAGAATAGAATAGCATAGAGAAGAGAAGAGAAATAGAAATAGAATAGAATAGAATAGAATAGAATAGAATAGAATAGAATAGGAATTTAATAAATTAGAATTGACTAGAATAAGAATAGAATAGAAATAGAATAGAATAGGAATAGAATAGAATAGAATAGAATAGAATAGAATAGAATAGAATAGAATTAACCAGGTTGGAAAAGACCTTTGAGATCATCATGTTGTTAAAGGCCCCACAAGGCTATCTAGGAGGAAAAGTTTCATGCTGATTCCAAAAGCAGCCAGCTTAAAGAGGGAAACAAAAGAACAATTAGAAGCACAATAAATGGAGTAAAGGGGAATTGATGGTGCTAAGTAAAAAGCAAGGGCTAGGATCTGTGGAAAATTAATAATTAACCCTGGAGCACCCTGTTGAGGAGGCTTTTTGGGTTTTTTTTTCCCTGGCAAATTAAAGGAAATAATGTGGCATCTTTATAGCAGTGCTGGACCATTATCAGATGGAAGTGGTAGGTTTTGTTCAGGACCTGCTCATTGAGCATTTCTGGTCTGGTGCTTGTGAAGAGTGAAATCCTGCAGTCTCACCAAGATGAGGAAGATGGGCAGGCAGAAGTGTTTCCCATTTTCACCTTTAACTCTGGATGTTAGCACTCATTCAGAAGAAGCTTCAGGTTGGACTGAATCTAGCTCATGTGCCACATCTCCCTCCCAATGTCAGGATAACTGAAGAGCTTGTTTAGTGCCAGAAACAATAAAGAGCTGCTGACTCCAGTCTCATTGTAAGACAGTGGTTCAAGAGTGGAGTCAGGAGTCCCTCTTCCAGAGATTGGCATTGCCAGGACAGCAGCAGCAGCACAGGCCCCTGGGAGCAGTGACTGCTTGGTCAGCTTTTCATTCCTAAGTGCACATCAACTTATTCCCAAGGCAGCTGCTAGCAAAGCATGATGTTTTCAAAAGCATGAGGTTTGGACAACTCACTTCAGGAGCGAAATCAAAAATTTAAGAGGACAAAGAAGACTCTGAGTATGAGAGGCTGAGAGCCCTGGGGCTTTCTAGTCTGGAGAAAAAAAGACTGAGACAGCATTTAATAAATGTTTATCTGAGGGCTGGGTGTCAAGAGAGAAGGGACAGGCTCTGCTCAGCTGCACCTTGTGATAGGACAAGGGGTAATGGATATAAACTACAGCACAGGAGGTTCCACCATAACATGAGGAGGAACTTCTTCACTGTGAGGGTCACAGAGCACTGGAGCAGGCTGCCCAGAGAGGTTGTGGAATCTCCTTCTCTGGAGACTCTCAAGACCCATCTGGATGCGTTCCTGTGTGACCTGTGCTAGATTCTATGGTCCTGCTCTGGCAGGGGTTTCAGACTTGATGATCTTCAGAGGTCATTTCCAACCCCTAGCATCCTGTAATCCTCTGATTTTATTCATGTTCTGGATTGTTTGGGTTGCTCCAGAAGACTTTGGCTGTGCAGACCTGTAAGCAGGTGTAGGGACTCTGACTTCTAATACCAGCCAAGCATCTCAAGAAGGTAAATGCTGAGCTTAGGAAAGAGAAGATGGAGAAATTATTTCACGACTAACTGTAAGCATGTAACAGGTGACAGACATTTCCCTTTCTTTTCCAAAGATTTTATACAACCCAGCTGAAGGAAAACAAAAAGGCAAGCTTGAAATAAGGTGTATGTCCCTGAGGGTGAAATAGCACAGGCTAGGGTAGAAACTGCCCTGGAGAGAGGTGACAACTTGAGTTGTAGTCTGTTTTTATCCACTGATTCTATCTGGGGCAAAGAAGATTTGTTGTCTGGGAAGATGCTGTGCTTTGTGTCAGGTCAGCCTGGGAGATCACACCCCAGCTTTGTCGTCAGCACAGTTGGTGGCCACTGTGCTGCTCAACTCTTTATTAGGAATTAGGGTACTCTACAGAGAAAGCTGTGACAGGCTGTGCCAAAGCAGCGCTGCTTGCGGCGTACAAATGCCTGCAATACTGAAGTCTTATAGCTTGGATCAATAAACAGCAAAGACCTGCCACCTCTTATTCATGTCCTGCTTAGTCACTGCTTAGCATCTTAGCAAGACTAGCTTTCCCCAGCGTGCTAAGTCCCCTGTAGCACTTCCTCCTCGCTCTTCAGCTCCTGCAAAGATCTCACTCTTCTTTCACTCGCTGCAGGCCAGGTTATTTTGCCACTTCAGTGAGATGCTGTCACTCTGAGAAAGCAAAGGCCACGGAAACTTCTTCCTGAGGGGCAGGAAAATTACTGCTTCCCCACAGGCTTTCTACTCAGTCATAACAAGCGTTATTTTGGCAGGAGCATCTCTCCCATGGGTTATAGTAGGCACAGATCCCTGTTGGTGTTGTCAGTGATCATGGATATGTGCATAAGCCTGCAGAGAATCCATTCCCAGGGCTGTGATCTTGTTAACTCTCTAGAAACCACATCAAAGTCAAAAGAAGTACAAAAGAAATAGGATAGTAGATTTAAATGATTTTTCATCCTCTTAGAACCATAGAATTTTTAGGGTTGGAAGAGACCTCAAGGATCATCCAGTTCCAACCCCCCTGCCATGGGCAGGGACACCTCACACTGGATTAGATTCCTCACAGCCACATCCAGCCTGGCCTTAAAAACCTCCAGGGATGAGGCTTCCACCACCTGCCTGGGCAACCTGTGCCAGTGTCTCACCACCCTCGTGGGGAAAAACTTCTTCCAAGAATATCTCTATTACTGCTTTCAGATGGGTTTTTGCTTATCATAAATGTTATCAGGCCACACAATCAATTGTATTGGTGTAGTTGGGAGCCACAGCCTCTTACAAAGTTGTGTTTGCTGCAGGGTTTGGAGGAAACAGTTTCTCCCATCTCCTGGCAAAGAGAATATTTGCAGAGCCATAAGAGGGACACAAAAGCTTTGACTGTTGGCCTTGTGCTGTCCTCTTTGTAGTTTCCTTCAGGCTTTGGTTAATAGGGCAGCCCAAGAAGCCTGGCTCTGCAACTAGCACCTGGTATTTGAAAGGCTGAGGTTATTTGTGCCAAACTGTGATGTACAATAGCTTTATAAGTCAGAGTCCTGCAGTCACTAGAATGATGGCAAAATCATACAATTTACTGCTGGAAACATTACTGCTTTTATGAAGATAGAAGTACTTATAAGCTGCAGCCAGCTTTTAGTGCCTTGATATTTCTCACCAGTAATGAGAAAGCATTTTGTCATCAGATATACACAGTTAAAGTAGAGCTGTACTTCATCTGCTGGGGACACAACAGGTTGAATAGTTTCCTGTTGTCTTCCAACTTGTGCCCCATCCCTTTGGAAGAGCATAGGTATGTCCATTCTTGGATAGCCTGCAGTGAAATTACTTACTGTGGGTAAAGTATCAGCATGCTGCTGTGAGATCAGCTCCTAACAATGAGCAATTTTTATGTATTCTATTCTGCTCCCTTTCAGACCTCACATTGCTCCACATAATTACAGGAAATAGTACAAAGTATGGCTGAGAGGTGTCAGGTCATCACCAGGGACTCTTTGCTAACAGAGATCACCAGAAAAGCAAGTGCAAACTTCATAGACTGTTTTGAAAATAATGGAAATAGAATAGAATAGAGTAGAGTAGAGTAGAGTAGAATAGAAATAAACCAGGTTGGAAGAGACCTCAAAGATCATCGAGTCCAACCTGTCACCTCAGACCTCATGACTAGACCATGGCACCAAGTGCCACGTCCAGTCCCCTCTTGAACACATCCAGGGATGGTGACTCCACCACCTCCATGGGCAGCCCATTCCAAGAACTTCCTCCTCTTCAACTTGAGCCTAAACTTCCCTTGGTGCAGCTTGAGACTGTGTCCTCTTGTTCTGGTGCTGGTCACTAGAGAGAAGAGACCAACCGCTTCCTGGCTACAACCACCTTTCAGGTAGTTGTAGAGAGCAATGAGGTCTCCCCTGAGCCTCCTCTTCTCCAGGCTGAGCAACCCCAGCTCCCTCAGCCTCTCCTCATAGGGCTTGTGCTCAAGGCCTCTCCCCAGCCTTGTTGCCCTTCTCTGGACACGTTCAAGTGTCTTGATATCCTTCCTAAACTGAGGGGCCCAGAACTGGACACAGTATTCAAGGTGTGTCCTAACCAGTGCTGAGTACAGGGGCACAATGACCTCCCTGCTCCTGCTGGCCACACTATTCCTAATGCAGGCCAGGATGCTGTTGGCCTTCTTGGCCACCTGGGCACACTGCTGGCTCATGTTCAGCTGGCTGTCGATCAGCACCCCCAGGTCCCTCTCTGTTTGGCAGCTCTCCAGCCACTCCAACCCCAGCCTGTAGCTCTGCATGGGGTTGCTGTGGCCAAAGTGCAGCACCCAGCACTTGGACTTGTTGAATGCCATCCCGTTGGACTCCACCCATTTGTCCAGTCAGTCAAGGTCCCTCTGCAGAGCCCTTCTGCCCTCTGACTAACATCTGCTGCCAACTTGGTGTCATCTGCAAATTTGCTGATGACTGTCTCAATTCCCTCATCAGTGAAGATATTAAAGAGGATGGGGCCCAGCACTGATCCCTGGGGGACGCCACTGGTGACTGGCCTCCAGCTGGAGGTGGCACCATTCACCACCACGCTCTAGGCTCGGCCCTCCAGCCAGTTCCTAACCCACACTCTTTTGCCACAGTTTTGCCACACTTTCTTATAAGCACCCAGCATACTGAAACTTTTAGCTCTGCTTATTTTTCTCCTTTACACCACCTAAGAACTTGATATTGTAATTTTTGATTGCTGGCTATATGCTAAGCACGAAGCTCTCAGTACAGGGAGCCACAGAACGTGGTGGTGAGACTATTAAGCTTGGCTGCCCTTCTGACTTCTGCAGAATTGAAACATTTTCTGAAACCATCTGATGACACTTAGAACTGTGTTGGGGTTTTTTTCCTACCAAAAAGAAAGGGGAAAAAAAAAGAAAACATCCAGGCTCTCCTGCTCACATGGCAGTGTCATTGTGTAGTAGCTACACGACCGAGGCACTGCCTTGGTCTAGCAATAAGCACTGAAGTCAGTGGAGATGTAAACCAGGTACCGGGTGGCCAAGAAGGCCAATGGCATCCTGGCCTGCATCGAGAATAGTGTGGCCAGCAGGAGCAGGAAAGTCATTCTGCCCTGTACTCAGCACTGGTTAAGCCACACCTTGAGTCCTGTGTCCAGTTCTGGGCCCCTCAGTTTAGGAAAGATGTTGACTTGCTGGAAGGTGTCCAGAGAAGGGCAACAAAGCTGGGGAGGGGTTTGGAGCACAGCCCTGTGAGGAGAGGCTGAGGGAGCTGGGGTTGCTTAGCCTGGAGAAGAGGAGGCTCAGGGGAGACCTTGCTCTCTACAACTACCTGAAGGGAGGTTGTAGCCAGGTGGGGGTTGGTCTCTTCTCCCAGGCACCCAGCACCAGAACAAGAGGACACAGTCTCAAGCTGTGCTGTGGGAGGTTTAGGCTGGATGTTACGAAGAAATTCTTCATAGAGAGAGTGATTGCCCATTGGAATGTGCTGCCCAGGGAGGTGGTGGAGTCATCATCACTGGAGGTGTTCAAAAAAGGATTGGATGTGGCACTTGAAGCCATGGTTTAATTGTCATGAGGTGTTAGGTGTTAGGTAATAGGTTGGACTTGATGATCTCTGAGGTCTTTTCCATCCTGGTTGATTCTATTCTATGATTCTATGAATACCTAACACCATATTTACATGGTAAGGAATCCAAGAAATGTTTTCTTCTTTGTGTGGTTTGGATTGTTTACATTTATTTACAGATGGTTGGTTGGTATTGTTGGATAATGATGATGATGATGATGATTACTGCTGACCTAATTTGTGTTTGTAATAATTATAACCTCCTAACCTGCTATGGCAAAGTGTGATCTATCCAATTAAACAGGTGTAAAGTGGGTCACTCTTTTGTTTAGGGACAAGTCAGAGTGGGGTGAAATGACAGAGGGATTTATTATTCATATCAGACACTTTGCATGACCTGCTGTATTTAGACTGCTGGATGCAACACCACTTTTCCCTTTACTCCCTGCAAAGCAAACTCTTTACTAAAGGTGGTGTGCACCCTGGCTGCCTAGCCAAGGGGCATTGCTGCTGCACAATGTGACTGTCCAGGAGGGAGTGCAAAATACCTGTAAATCCTACCTTGAGACATTCTCAGTGATTCCAGTGCTTGCTTTCAGATTGCCAGCTTAAGACAAAGCTCCAAACACCATGTTTTCCCAGGTGTAAAGGCTGAATGCCAAGAAATAATCAAAAAGCAAAAGGAGACTGAAATATTCTTTATGGATTTTTAGCTGAAACTGAGATTCTCTCTGCATATTTTCCAACAAAAACAACCCCTACAAAATGTGAGGGTGGATAAGGGACCTTGAGAACGCTGCTTACTTAGTCTTGCATGAATCAGTGGTAACGTTGGGTTAATATCTGTTTAATTCTCCTACAGTGTTTCAGGCTCAGGAGAAAAGCACTGTATCTCAAAAATACTCCAGAGTTAATCAGGGATGTGGTAGCATCTGCTTAAGAGAGACCCATAATTGAATCATCCCTAATTAACCTATCACCTCAGCAGAAGGGAATAGGATGTTGATACCGCTGCTGAAATGGATGAGAGTGATGGCAGTGGAAAGCGGGGGGGGGGGGAGGGTAAGGGAAAGAGGAATAAAGCAATTTGCTTAACACCTAGTTTTGTAACAAATTTGGGAGGAGGGAGGTAAAAGAAATTAAAGTGTATGAATCATTAAATCTGCTCAGTATAGTTAATCAGACTGTAGTTTCAAAAACATTTAAGCATATTTGCATGGTAATCAGTGCATGATTTAAGTCCAAGGAATGTTTTCTCCTTTGTATGGTTTGGGTTGTTTACAGTATTTACAGATTATTGCTTTTATTTATGTTTTTCCCTTACTATCACTACTGCTGATGTCATTTGTATGTGTAATAATTACCATTTTAAGCCACAAACCCACAAAGCCTAGTGGGCAGAAAACAAAAGCAGTGTCCGAGATCTCAGCACAGGAGCTACGACATCAGTCGTGGATGTGTCGAAGGAGATGCCTGCACAGATCAAAATGAGCAGCATTTCCCCTCCAGAATAAACCTCAGCCCTACAAAAGAGATCCTGAAGAACACTGCTTGATTTAATGTTGTTGTTCTGTTCTGTGCTAGCTAGCTAATGTACAGTAATTGCAATTTGTCTCATGCAGTGCCCTGCCAGACTGTGTTAGATTATTTGAAGACTGTACTTCAGCATCACAACCAGCTCATGGTACCACAGCCAACAGACCATCCGACTGAGGTGAAGTGAAGACCACCTACCTCTCTTTCTGTTTTGACAATCCTTTGCAAACATGTAGGCAAATGCACCACTTGGTACAGGAAGAATATATTTAGTAGTAAGAAGGTGTAAAATCTATTATTAAACTGTCATTCTTAGGTACAGTAACCCCCCCACATGGAGGAGACTCATCACTAGTGTAATCTAGGGGGACTTTTCTGAGCAGCACATAACTCCCTCCATTAGCACCAGCTGCACTTGCCTTGCTTTGGGTAATTTTTCCCCCATCTTCCCTCGGGAGCATCACTTTTGTGGGTAGAATTAAAGCTGGGAGTAGCCTGGTGAAAACTAGCTGGGTGCTTGATGGTGGGGCTGCAGCCTGTGCATGGGGTTACCAACCTGCTGTGTGTATGGACCACAGGCACAGTTAGTGTAGCTCTAATGCAGCCCCGAGGTGGTTAACACTAAAATACACATTTCCTCCATTTTGGCAGACCCAAATACAGACTTCTGCAAGGCTTTGGAGTGCTCTTGCTTTTCAGAAAGCATCCCAAACCAAATGTGGAATGTTGACAGTTTTACACTTGATGAGGAGATTTGGGATCGTTCTAGTTGTGTTCTGGTTAAAAGTGCTGCAGTGATGAAGCAGGGAATTTTAAGCCCTGCCCTTCTCTGGAAGGTAGATGTATGGATTTATCTGTCAGCTCTAGGGTAATTCATGTTAATTTTGCTCCAGTGTGCTTCTATCCAGGCTTGTCAAGAAATGCCCCGAATGAAGTGGTTTTGTTGAGGCTTTCCTAGTTTAGCCTGTGTTTGAAGCTTTTGCTGTGCATGTTTCTAAGTGTAGTGTGTGCCACCACCCATTATTCACACAAACAAAACCAGAAGAGGGAAGGCTTGGGCCTAGCCTGACCTCCCTTTGCACACAGATGATGCATTGTACAATCACAGAATCACAGAACATCAGAGGTCCACACTGACCAAGTTCCACTGAAGATGCTCTGCAGCAGCTCAGGTTGTGCATCATTTTGCTCCTCCATTCAGTTTTATCCTCTGCAAATTGATGCATACATAGCTATGTATTTATAGATATCATTAGCTGTCATCACTCAAATATAGCCCAAACATTCATTTGCCTTTTTTTTTTTCCCATGCCTTTTAGCTTAACTTAACATTTTTAAGCAGTGGTAAAACTGAGGCCATTCTGTAGCATCCCACATGGAACAAGCCTGTCATGATGTGACAGTTTTGATTCAATTAAACACATAGATGCTAATCTTTTATTCATAAGCTTAATCATGTACAAATACAAGCATGAGTGCATTTGTACTTTGGCTCTTTCTTCAGGGTCTGCTTATTTCATTTCTGGAAGGCTTTCTGTTTGTTTTAGTTTAATGAGTGCTGGACACACCAAGCCACATCATCTGTTTACCAAGAATCTTTTGCCCAGGAGTGCTTTACTTTCAGAGGAAGGAATGAAAGTGTAGCTGCAGCAGTAACCCAGCAATTTAACAGAGCAGCATAACACTGTGTCATGCCTTTGGAGAAGAATGAGGGGATGTATCCTAAATTTCAAGGGCAATAAGAAAGAAGTAAAATAAAATTGAGGCTGAAGAGATTACACAAAATGCATTTCTCCCTCCTCAGTTAATGGTAATGTGAGCTCTCAGAAAATGTAGATGTTGGGTTTTCCTGCATCCTGTTGCCATCAGTGCAATACATTTAACACAGAGCTAGCTTCTAGGGTAGCTTGCTGCTCAGCAAAGCCACATAGGAGCATCCATTCCTAACACATGTGCAAGCCTGGAGTTTTACACTGGGCTGTTACAGGCTTGCATGGCATTGCTCTTTGCTGCCAGGGCAGAGGCAGTGACCACAGACTTAGCTGCAGATTGTACTTTGCACTGGCAGCAGTAAGAAGGGTCCTTGCTTCACTCATATTTTCAAAGAGTAGGGGAAAAATGTTTCTGAAACCTAAGGTAGGAAAATTATTCACTTTATATCAAGAGGATGCAGGGCTAGCTGCTGAAAAAATGAAGTACCAGCACAGGGATCAGGTGGTCCCTGTGTGTTACTCTGTGGAGGAGCAAGCCAAGGAAATACTAGTGTCAGCTCCTCGAGGTAGTGTTCACAGTTGCTTCAGTGTAATAGCTTTCCATGCTGCCTCTGCTGCTCTTCTTCCTTCCCCAGCCCCTTCACCACATCAGCAGATGGAAGGTAATGTTCATTCCACAGCAGAGCTCCTCAGACATTACTGTCTTCCCAGGGACATGTGTACCTGGCAAAAATAAAAGCAGCTTCATGTTTCACGAGTAGGAGTAGGGAGGAGTTGCCCCTGGCTCTTTTTCAGTGGTGGGAGGAAACAAGTGAACCACTAAGCAAAAAGGCTCAAATGATAAATGGTAAAATCATTTTATCATTAAGCATGGCCAGCAGATGGAGAGAGCTGATTCTGCCACTTCGCTCTGGTGAGACCTCACCTGCAGTACTGTGTCCAGCTCTGGAGCCCTCAATACAGGAAGGATGTGGACCTGATGGAGCAGGTCCAGAAAATGATCAGGGGGTTGGAGCACCTCTGCTACAGAGACAGGCTGAGGGAGCTGGGGGTGTCCAGTTCTGGGCCTCTCAATTTAAGAAGGACATAGAGACTCCCGAACATGTCCGGAGAAGGGCAAGGAGGCTGGGGAGAGGCCTCGAGCACAAGCCCTATGAGGAGAGGCTGAGGGAGCTGGGGTTGCTTAGCCTGGAGAAGAGGAGGCTCAGGGGAGACCTTCTTGCTCTCTACAGCTACCTGAAGAGAGTTTGTAGACAGGAGGGGGTTAGTCTGTTCTCCCAGGCAACCAGCACCAGAACAAGGGGACACAGTCTCAAGCTGTGTCAGGGGAAGTTTAGGCTGGAGGTGAGGAGAAAGTTCTTCACAGAGTTGTTAGCCGCTGGAATGTGCTGCCCAGGGAGGTGGTGGAGTCACCATCCCTGGAGGTGTTTGAGAGGGGATTGGACGTGGCACTTGCTGCCATGGTTTAGTAGTCATGAGGTGTTGGGTGATAGGTTGGACTTGACGATCTTTGAGGTCTTTTCCAACCGTATTGATTCTATGATTCTATGAAAACAGAAGGCGCTGGGGAGACCTCATAACAACCTTCCAGTACCTGAAGTGGGTTGATGAGAAGGAGAGAGACTGTTTGCAAAGGCCTGGAGTGATAGGACAAGGGGCAGTGGCTTCAAACTAGAGCAGAGTAGATTTAGATTGCATGTTAGGAACAAGTTCTTTTCCATGAGGGTGGTGGAATCCCAGAACAGGTTGCCTAAGGCCCCATCCATGGAGATATGCAATGTGATGCTCAACAGAGCTCTGGGCAACCTGATCTGGGTGAGGATGCCCCTGCTGACTGCAGAGGGGGTCAGACCTTTGGAGGCCCCTTCCAATCCAGACTGTTCTATGATTCTATGCTAACGGAGCTGGACTATACATGAAGGGTCTCTTTTAAGGATTGCAAGCTTGGATATACAAGCTTCAGGGGGAATGAAGAATTGAGATATCTGGGAAGAGGGGAGGGTCCCCTCAGGCAAAATGCATCTATTGCTTTCTATTTTGTCTTCCTCTGCAGCCTTTTGCATTTGCTTGTAGCTGTCTTTGCCTGCAGTTTGCACTGAGGTGAGCAACTAGCAGACAGTCATGTAGGCTCAGCTCCCAGGGACACTAAACGCCTGGGAGGTGGTGGTACCCTAAATCATACTGATTCTCTAAAGACCTGAGGAAGAATTTCATGTAGAAAAGCCCCCCCCAACATATACTTCCAAGCTACTATAACATTTAAAAGCAGACAAAGGGTAGTCCTTAAAATAGTTTCCAGAGATCAGCTTTGCAAGTTGCCCACAAGTGGCTGGTTGCCTCTGTTGAGCCTCAGACCCTGGTTTCTCTGGTTCACAGTGAGCTCTTGAGTGAGGTGCCCATCAACATCAATGAAGAGATGAGACTTAACTGTAGTTAGTGATCTGTCTCTGACTCAATTTGTAACTGGGGAAATCTGGTATCATCTACAATATTTGGAAATATCTACTGGTTTTGGTGCTGATGTGTCCAGTTCTGGGTCCCTCAGTTTAGGAAAGATGCTGAGTTGCTGGAATGTGTCCAGAGAAGGGCAACAGAGCTGAGGAGGGGTTTGGAGCCCTATGAGGGGAGGCTGAAGGAGCTGGGTTGCTTAGCCTGGAGAAGAGGAGGCTCAGGAGAGACCTTATTGCTCTCTACAACTACCTGAAGGGAGGTTGTAGCCAGGTGGGGGTTGGTCTCTTCTCCCAGGCAACCAGCACCAGAACAACAGGACACAGTCTTGAGCTGTGCCAGGGGAGGTTTAGGCTGGATGTTAGGAAGAAATTCTTCCCAGAAAGAGAGACTGGCCATTGGACTGGGCTGCCCAGGGTGGTGGTGAGTCACCATCACTGGAGGTGTTTAGGAAGAGACTGGATGGGGTGCTTGGTGCCATGGTTTAGTTGATTAGATAGTGCTGGATGATAGGTTGGACTCAATCTCAAAGGTCTTTTCCAACCTGATTAATTCTATTCTATTCTCTTAAGCTAAGCTGGGGACCATATGAATACTGTAGTAATTATGCCTCCAGCTTGGTGTGTTTTAATAAAGAGGTGTAGCTGTAACAGTGAATGAGTCTCTAGAAGGGGGTGGTTTAATTTCTAGGGCACTGCAATTACTTCAAGTACATTAACAGGACCATCTCGCCTTAACTGGCTCATCCTGAGCAGCAGCATTTCGTGGGCAAGGAGAATTAAATACAATTGAGGTGCAATTGACCCAAAGAGGGCTTATAAATGTTGTGTGGATTTCAGGAACCTCCACAATTAGTCCCCTAGCATTCATTTAACGGTGGAATATTGAAGCACAACAATTCCAAAGGTTAAAAGCAACGTTTCTTTCTAGCTGACACGGTGGCATTTCTGGAAAGCTATAATTTGAGTTAATACAGCATTCATTAATAATAATGAAGCTTTTAGTGTTCATAGCTCCTTTATTTATTTTCTTTGCATTTTTCACAGTAACAGAACTGCTGTCAAGTTTCAGGGGTGTTCTACAGAAGTAATAAATTTCTTATAAAAATAGACCAAAAGAGTCACCTCTGAAGCAAACTGTCAGGTGCAGTGAAGTGATCCATTTGATCACGCTCTTCAAAGCCCCCTTTTTATGCATTTTAAGAGATTAAGAAGAAAGGTCATACTTAAATAGTGTGCTCAGTCACTGGTTCTTAACTCTTTTTAGCCTGCTTGTGAAAGTGGAAATGATCAACAGCCACCTCTGGCAGTGTATTCCTTGTACCTCACCAAATTCCAGGTCTAGAAACGGAGGTGTGTAGACATGGCACTTCTGGACATGGTGTAATGCCCATGGGGGTGTTAGGTGGATCACAGAACAGCTTAGGTTGGAAGGGACCTTAGACATCATCTACTCCAACTTCCCCACCTTGGGCAGGGACACCTCTCACCTGGACTAGCTGCTCAAGGCCCCATTCAGCCTGGCCTTGAGCACCCCCAGGGAGGAGACATCCACAGCCTCCCTGGGTAACCTATTCCAGAGCCTCACCATCCTGCTACTGAAGAACTTCTTCCTAAGATCCAGTCTAACCCTACTCTTCCCTCAGCTTCAAACCATTCCCCCTTGTCCTGTTGCTAGACACCCTTATGAAAAATCCCTCTGCAGCCTTCCTGTAGGATCCCTTCAGATATTGGAAGGCAGCTATAAGGTCCCCCTGGAGTTCTCTCTTCTCTGGGCTGCACAACTGCAGCTCCCTCAGTGTATCCTCACAGCAGAGCTGTTCCATTCCTGGGATCATCTTTGTGGCCCTGCTCTGGACTTGCAGAATACAGAATCAACCAGGTTGGAAAAGACCTTCAAGATCATCGAGTCCAACTTATCGCCCAACACCATCTAATCAACTAAACCATGGCACCAAGTACCTCATCCAGTCTCTTTTTAAACACTTCCAGTCATGGTGACTCCACCATCACTTACTCCATGGCTCACTCCAACAGCTCTGTGTCCTTCTTATGCTGGGGACACCAGAGCTGGCCATGGTATTCATGGTATCATAGTATCAGTCAGGGTTGCAAGGGACCACAAGGATCCTCTAGTTCCAACCCCCCTGCCATGGGCAGGGACACCCTGCACTAGATCAGGCTGGCCAGAGCCTCATCCAGCTTGGTCTTAAACACTTCCAGGGACGGGGCCTCAACCACCTCCCTGGACAACCCATTCCAGGCCTTCACCACTCTCATGGGGAAGAACTTCTTCCTCACATCTAGCCTGAATCTCCCCACACCTCCAGCTTCATTCCATTCCCCCTAGTCCTATCACTACCTGATATCCTGAGAAGTCCCTCCCCAGCCTTCTTGTAGGCCCGAGGTGGGGGGGTCTCAGAAGAGCAGAGCAAAGGGGCAGAATCACCTCTCTTGCCCTGCCGGTTGGACTCAGTGATCTTAGGGGGTGGTTGGACTTGATGATCTTAGTGGTCTTATCCAACCAGAGCACTTCTGTGATTCCCTGAAATGCAATTTTACAATTACTCCTTCTCAGTGAGAGCAATTCCATGTTCAGCTGGGGCTGTGTCTCGCTGTCAGTGTCACAGCTGGTTAAGAAGCGTGGGGTGGTTGGCGTCGTCGGGGCCTTTTTTTTGTATTGCAGCTGACGTCTTTATTTATTTGCCTTGTAAAATAAGCCATGGAAATATTTCACTGGTTTGTGGTTTGTTGTTGGTTTTTGTAGGCTGAACATGAGCCTGCAGTGTGCCCAGGCAGCCAAGAAGGCCAATGGCATCCTGGCCTGCATCAGGAACAGTGGCCAGCAGGAGCAGGGAGGTCATTCTGCCCCTGTACACAGCACTGGTTGGGCCGCACCTTGAGTCCTGTGTCCAGTTCTGGGCCCCTCAGTTTAGAAAGGAGGTTGTCTTGCTGGAATGTGTCAGGAGAAGGGCAACAAAGTTGGTGAGGGGTTTGGAACACAAGCCCTATCAGGAGAGGCTGAGGGAGCTGGGGTTGCTTAGGCTGGAGAAGAGGAGACTCAGGGGTGACCTTATTGCTCTCTACAACTCCCTGAAGGGAGGTTGTAGCCAGGCAGAGGTTGGTCTCCTCCCAGGCAGCCAGTACCAGAACAAGAGGACACAGTCTCAGGCTGCACCAGGGCAGGTTTAGGCTGGATGTTAGGAAGAAGTTCTATACAGAGAGAGTGATTGGAATCGGCTGCCTGTGGAGGTGGTGGAGTCACCTTCATTGGAGGTGTTCAGGAGGAGACTGGATGGGGTGCTTGGTGCCACGGTTTAGTTGTTTAGGTGGGTTGGATTGTATTGTATTGTATTCAGGTGGGTTGGATTGGTTGATGGGTTGGACGCGATGATCTTGAAGGTCTCTTCCAACCTGGTGGTGTATTGTATTGTATTGTATTGTATTGTATTGTATTGTATTGTATTGTATTGTATTGTTTTTTCCAGGGGAGCAAGCAGCTGCTGAACAACTACCCTGTCTACATCACTAGTAAACAGTGGGATGAGGCTGTAAATTCTTCCAAGAAAGACGGACGGCGGCTCCTTCGCTATCTCATCAGATTTGTTTTCACAACCGATGAGCTTAAGTACTCATGCGGCCTTGGGAAAAGGAAAAGGTCAGTGCAGTCAGGAGAGACAGGTCCTGAAAGACGTCCTCTGGATCCAGTAAAAGTAACATGTCTCAGAGGTACTGCATCTTTTCGCTCAGTGTCCACCATATGTGATCTCATTTCACCACATTGGCTCTGGCTCTGTAGAAGCGGTTGGCTGACAGTTTGCAGAACTAGGAGGGGTTGCACAGGCAGGTGACAAGCAGCCAGAAACCCTCCTCTTGGGGTTTTTTGTTTGTTTGTTTGTTTGTTTTTATACATACATACAAACATACCTGTATGTATGTATGTATTCTATATGTGTTGGGGGGGGAGAAGGGGAAACAAGGTTGCTGATTTTAAGAGAGGAGACAAATTGCAAGGGCACATGACACTAATGAAACAGCAAAGAAGGGAAATCAGGCCTGATTACACCCTCCTACAATAAATTCACAGCTGATAAACAGCAAAATTCACCAAAAGAACAGTGATAGCCTCATCTGAGGTAAGCATTTGGCACTCAAGGCCACAGTGCATCGTTGGAGTTAAATGCTAACCCTAGTTTCAGAATAGGTTTGACCATTCTGAACATCTACAGGTTAGCTACAGACAAAGGGTATACAGATGTCAAGGGTTTAACTCCCTTTTTTGCAGTACTGCTGCAACTTTGACTGAAAAAGCATTAAGGGAACAACTTTTAGCCTGAAAAGGAGGAGGAGTTTTGCAAGCATATCACAGTGCCAGACAGTGAAGGTATTGGACAGTATGGAAAAAGGGTCCAGACTGAGAATTATTGTCTGCTGTGACAGTTGATACTGAAATTGCTCCAAAGTACTGGGCATTCATCATGAAAAGGACTTTATAAAGCCCAATTAAAGGCAGGATTCTAGTATCAGCACCTGCATTTTAGAAATGCATATAAGCTCTTTACTGCAGTCCTAGTTAGCTTTATAGTATTTCTGTGAGCTTTTACAGGAAATTTTGGTTGAACTCACTTCAAGAATATTTTACTCATCAATGCAGTGTGAAAAGCTGTATTTTAGTCAGTCAGTGATAAAAATACCTTTAGGCATCCAAGTGGAGTCCAGAGTGGTTTTATACATCAGACAGAGCCTCCTCACATCTGGGGTAGAAGAATCCAACAAGGCCAAGTAGATAAGGCTTGTTGCTGGGGGTACATTGATGTAAACAGGTAATGAGCTCAGATTTTACATACAGCCAAAGAGGTAGGCAAAGAGATTCCTTTTTTTTTTCTGCTACATGATGCTTTACCAGAGCTTAAACTTTATCAGAGCTTAATAGAAGGGCAAGTCCATTGCACACCATGCTGCACAGAGGTCTGGAGGGAGACTCAGGGTCTCAGAAGTTCTCCTGGAAACTGAAGGCCAAACAGAAGTGCATTCACTACTTTCTGAATGACTTTGAATTTCACCTAATAATTTATATGCCAGCAGAGTGTCAATACCCTTTTCTTCCCCTTTCTTCCCCCTGCCTCCCACCAAGACTAACATTAACTCCACCTTGTAGATGGACTTATGCTCATGGCCACTCACCTTTCTGGGGTGCTGGGCACACAGAATTTGTGGAACTCTCCTTGGGAAAAAAGAGAAAGGCAAATTTCCCTAATTTTCAGAAGCCTGAAGAGGAAGTCAAAACATTCAGTATCTAAGGACCAGTTAAGGAAACAGAGCAGACAGCTCTCCCTTTGGGCTTTTGTGTGGGGGTGACCTGACAGCTTCCTCTGGTGCCAGAGGCTGGCCACCGGCTCCTACCTCTTTGCAAGCCAAGGTAACCGAGCATCTGACTAATTCCCAGCATGTCCAATTCTGCCTCCCCACCACAGCAGGGAGTACAAACTGCACTCAGGGTAGTTTAAACATCTGTAAATGCTGTTAATAATATTCTTGCAACTGCCTGACCTCCAGAACCAGCTTTAAAAACCGCCTCCAGCGTCACTGCTTTGTGTGGCAACCATTTCTCTGAGAGAAACACCAGTTTGTGGAGCCCCACCTGCACGTAACTAGGTAGGAATCACTGCTGCCTGTGTGGATTTCTAGGGAAATGAATTTGAAACCAGGACAGCTATCACTTTTGCAGACAGGCTGCTGCAGGAGCTGTGCAAAAAGCACGTCCTAATTGTCCAAGAGATGAGATAGCTGGCAGGCAGGGGGAACTCCTGTAAAAGCACAGCGTTCCCTGGACTCGGGATGTGGTGACAGTAATGAAGTTACCTGATGCCACTTAACGGTGCTGCTGGCTTGTCAACAGCAGAAAAATGGAATTTAAAAAGATCCTGGGACACACAATACTGCATGAGGGAATAACTAATGTCACAGAATAAATAAGCAGCTCAGCTTCCACACGAGGTACAGTGCCTCCCATAAATCTGACAAGGTGTCCTCCCGTTTAAAATCCTGTTTGGATGTTTCAAAGCCCACGTGCACCTATTCGAGCTATGCCTAGCAGTTTGCAGCTCCAGAATTGGTAAAGCACCTTCTGCAAGTTTAGCAGATTGCATGGCAAAGAATCTATAAAAAAGAGAATTACAAGAAGTGTAATCATCACATACAAATAGCTGTAGGTGGAAGCAGCAGCTTCTTAAACAGCCACATTACGCTGCCGTTACGATTCGTTTTCTCTGGCATAGAAAAATCCTTTGCAGGGCTTCCCAAATTAGCCCTCTGGTCTCATTTAGCTATTTCTAAGGCCAATTTTAGACTCTGAAAAAGAGATGTCATATTCAGGAAGATGGAAAGAGCAGGACTTAAAATGATAGATACTCCAAAAGCAGACAGGAGCACCGACCTGAACCCAGGGTGGTGACGTTTTCGAGCAGGCTGTGGGCTGCCTGCTGCAGCCTGCAGGCGTTGAAGCAGCCAGCAGAGGGAGGTCACAAAGAGCCACGAGAGTCATCACCTGGAGGTACAAAAGCACGACAGGTTTCAAAGGAAGTGCAGCAGGGCTCCTGTTAACTTTCACAGGTACTGCCTACACTGAACCACAGCCTTCCCTTCAGACCGGCCCCTTTGTGTTTCCACAAGAAGGGCTTTTCTCTCCAGGTCCCACACTTGACACCAGTAGCTGAGGTACGACAGCAAACACTGCATGTGGAGAAACACACACTTGTGCAGAAGTAAAGCAGGTCCAAGTGGCATTATCATGGCATCCCCCATCAGGCTTAACTTCTGCTTCAGCAGAGCAGTAATGCCCCCCTCCCCCTGCCCCCTCCCCCCTGCCGCCCCCTTTCTTATTTCCCCTGAGCTTTCTGCCAGCTGGGCGGTGAGGGGTGCTGCACAGGAGAGTTGTTTTCTACCCTTGCCTGTTCTCCTGCAGAGTTCATTAGGATGCATTGTACTTCCAACCCGGACTGGTGGATGCCCTCTGAAGAGCAGATCAACAAGGTGTTCAGCGACGCCGTGGGGCACGCTCGCCAGGGCCGCGCCGTGGGGACTTTCCTTCACAACGGCAACTCCTACTACGAGGGGACTGACCAGCTGGGCTCACAGGATGAGGTCTTCAACAGAGGTATGCAAGATGGATCTGGGGATTGATGGCAGTGAGAAGAGCCTCGTCCTACAACAGTAGCAGCCACTTAACTTAGGAGAGACTGTTTGTTAAACATACTTCGCCCTGCTGTCGTTTTTAAGAGTCCAAAGCATGTCTGAACACATCCTGCAGGCATTTCAGCTTCTCCATCCTACCGTGTCCCAGTTAACAGGAAGAAATCCCATCTCCAGACCTGCTGTATGGGACTTCTCAGTGCCTATTATTTGCAAATCCTTCATAGCAAGCTCCCTTCAAAGGGGAATTGCAGTTCATTTCACCTAGCTCTAGAGGAAAGGTCATTAACAAAAACAACAACAACCAAGCAAACCACAAAAATGTGAAATGAAACAGCAGCTACTCTCTCATCTGCCTGCTGGTAACAAGCCCAGGTCTGGACTCAGAACAGCTGGGTACTCTCTGCTTTCCCTGAGCAGGAGACATAAGAGCAAATCTGCAGGCTTATAACAAACAGGGAAGTGGTCTCCCATTTCCTCACAGAAAATAACATAAATGCTACCTTAAAACACTCCACAAGATGAAAAATTCAGGGACTTCCTTTAGCCAACTCTGCCAGGAAATTAAGCTTCCCAGGTAGAACAGCAGTGCTCATCAGCAGCAGCAGCCTTCAAAGAGCCAGAGCAACAACAGGCACTTCTAATAGATAAAAATTGCTTTGTGTATCAGATAGACACAGTATTTATCTAGATTTCTAGGGGATTAGAGTTGATCATGACAGTTTTCATTAAAAGAAGATGGAGAAAAACAAATTGCCATTTCAGGAGATAGGTTTTGCTTTGCCTGTTCCTATTCTGCAGCCATATTATGTAGCTTTAGAGGCTTCAAATTGCCTTTTCCTGGCTTTGCTTTCATTTGTGTTTTATATCCATTCCTTGAAATAGATGAGGCAATGTGCTGCTCTTTAACAGTCAGATGCTCACTGCTGCATTCAGGAAGGGGGGTGGGTAAGAAGAGCCTACTTTAACCTTCTGTTGTAAGGAAGCACAAGGTCCAGGCTAAAGAGCTGTAAGAAAAAGAGTTGTGCTAGAGCAGAATTGACAATGACACATGACAGTGGAAGCAGCTACCTACTTAAAAAAAAATCAGTCCACTGAAAACCTTGAATTTTAAAGTCTTAGAAGTCCATTGTCCTCTCAAATTGATGCACTCCAGAAATATGCAATGCCAAAGAAACGATGCCCTTTCCTTCCCATGTCAGGGTGTTTCCATCTTCTTGCCCTTGTCTGCTCACTCAGGCCAGTTCTGGCATCCTTCACAGCCTGAACCAGCTCTCCTCGAGGCACTGTTTCCCCACTGTCAGGTACAGGGAACTGGTTTTTGGAAAGAAAGTTCACTTTGCTTTCAACCATCCTTAGTGCTACCTCATCAGCGTTGACTCTCCTGAAGGCTTCTCTCACATTCCCCAGCTTTCCTAACCACCATGTACAAGCCACAAAAGAAGGTACTAATCACTCCTTTTCCCCTTCTCCTCTCCTCCCTGACCTGCAGGAGGCACCCAGTCCCTTCCTCAAAGATCAGGAAGGATCCTCTGGGGTGAAGCACTCCTCTAGCTCTGGCCTGACCACAGCTAGAGGACCGAGGCAGTCCCTCAAAGATCAGGAAGGATCCTCTGGGGTGAAGCACTCCTCTAGCTCTGGCCTGACCACAGCTGGAGGACCGAGGCAGTCCCTCAAAGATCAGGAAGGGTCCTCTGGGGTGAAGCACTCCTCTAGCTCTGGCCTGACCACAACTAGAGGACCAACGCAGTCCCTCAAAGCTCAGCTCACCCACATCAGTCATCTGTTCCCACCATCTGCCTCTCTGCCTGCAGTTGTGACCAGTCTCTCACAACCAGCATGTGACTGGTTGGATGTGGACTCCCCCATTCACCACCATAAGCAGGACCTCACTCAGCCAGGATATGCTTTAGGCCCTTAAACATCCAGTTCCTCTCAATTCATTTTAATTGTGATGGTTTTTTTAAAGGAGGTCAAAAGGCACTCACTTGCCCCCCAGAAATTTCTTTTCTAAGAGTGAATTAAGCAGTTTGGTCACACTGGACCTCAGCAGGCCAAAGGGTTTGGGGACAGCATCCCTCATTACAGGCAGGAGCAGTCAGTGTCGTGCGGTGGCCTCTGGAGGAGGAAACTTGCTGTATAGAAATGTCACAGTACAGATAACCCTGTAGTAGCTCTTTCAGTGTTGAACTTCCCCTTTTTTAAAGAAGAACTGTGCTAGAAGATGTTCCATTGCTCAGCTGGTGTTAAGTCTTGCTGGTCTGTGTTTAATGTGGTGGCACTTGCCAGAACCCCCTTGGTATAGCAACATGTCAGAACGTGCGAGTCAGCCTTGCCCTGTGAATTTGTCCGCGGCAGTCCGTGTCACGCTGTGTTCTTGTAAGCATTGTGATGGTTTCCTTTTCAAATGTTTTAATTGTTAGGAGGTTAAAAATAGGAACACTTCATTTATAGCAGTCACAGAATGGAATTACTGGGCTGGACAGACCTCTTCTCACTGAACAAGCTGAAGAGATTTTGCTGAGTTAACTAGTGAGCCTAGCTCGATGTGTGTCGTGTAAAAAGCGTAGCCAGCATCCTGGAACCACTCACAATCCTTCCCTCTCGTATCCCAAATGTACAGCTTCACCCTGAAAGCCACTTTGGCACTAGAAATGGCTTTTGCAGGTTTGCACCTTTCTTTACAAACACAAGTTTTGCCCTCAGTTGCTTGTGTGCACAGGCCAGTGACACGAGGCATAGTCACAGACAGGCATTACCAGACCCCAGCTCCTCTCTTTTTGTTCACATTTGGGTTTAAAACAATGGATTACAAGGACTTCCCTCAGCTGTCTTTGGTTCTGATTCCCACCATGACATCTTGACTCTGCATTTCCAGATTCCCAGCTCATCTCTTTTTTGTCCATATTTGGGTTTAAAATAATGGATTAGAAGGACTTTGCTCAGCTGTCTTTGGTTCTGATTCCCACCACGACTTCTTGACTCTGCATTACCAGACCCCAGCTCACCTTTATTTGGGTTTAAAATAGTGCTTTACAATAACTTCTTTCAGCTGTCTTTGGTTCTACTTCCCACCGTGACATCTTGATTCTGCATTTCCAGACTCAAGTTCATCCTTTTTTGTGCATATTTGGGTTTAAAAATAAGGTTTACAAGGACTTTTCTCAGCTGTCTTGGTTCTAATTCCCACCATGATTTTGTGACTCTGCATTTCCAGACCCCAGCTCATCTTTAGTTGGGTTTAAAATAACAGTTTACAAGGACTCCCCTCAGCTGTCTTTGGTTCTGATTCCCACCATGACTTCTTGATTCTGCATTTCCAGACCCAAGTTCATCCTTTTCTGTGCATATTTGGGTTTAAAAATAAGGTTTACTATGACTTTTCTTAGCTGTCTTTGGTTCTGATTCCCACCATGACCTCTTGATCCTGCATTACCAGACCCCAGCTCACCTTTATTTGGGTTTAAAATAACAGTTTACAAGGACTCCCCTCAGCTGTCTTTGGTTCTGATTCCCACCATGACTTCTTGATTCTGCATTTCCAGACCCAAGTTCATCCTTTTTTGTGCATATTTGGGTTTAAAAATAAGGTTTACTATGGCTTTTCTCAGCTGTCTTGGTTCTAATTCCCACCATGATTTTGTGACTCTGCATTTCCAGACCCCAGCTCATCTTTAGTTGGGTTTAAAATAACAGATTACAAGGACTCCCCTCAGCTGTCTTTGGTTCTGATTCCCACCATGA
The DNA here is from genome assembly GCA_015227895.2 of Colaptes auratus. Taxonomy (NCBI): domain Eukaryota; kingdom Metazoa; phylum Chordata; class Aves; order Piciformes; family Picidae; genus Colaptes; species Colaptes auratus. The sequence continues at coordinate 7,538,767 of CM037643.1, forward strand.
CTTCTTGATTCTGCATTTCCAGGCCCAAGTTCATCCTTTTTTGTGCAGATTTGGGTTTAAAAATAAGGTTTACTATGACTTTGCTCAGCTGTCTTTGGTTCTAATTCTCACCATGACTTCTTGACTCTGCATTACCAGACCCCAGCTCATCTTTATTTGGGTTTAAAATAACAGTTTACAAGGGCTCCCCTCAGCTGTCTTTGGTTCTGATTCCTACCATGACTTCTTGATTCTGCATTTACAGACCCAAGTTCATCCTTTTTTGTGCATATTTGGGTTTATAAATAAGGTTTATTATGACTTTTCTCAGCTGTCTTGTTTCTAATTCTCACCATGACTTCTTGACTCTGCATTACCAGACCCCAGCTCATCTTTAGTTGGGTTTAAAATAACAGTTTACAAGGACTCCCCTCAGCTGTCTTTGGTTCTGATTTCCACCATGACTTCTTGATCCTGCATTATCAGACCCCCAGCTCATCTTTATTTGGGTTTAAAATAACAGTTTACAAGGACTTTTCTCAGCTGTCTTTGGTTCTGATCCCCATCACAGCCACTTGGCTCACCCATTTCAGCTACAAGAAGAAAACCCCAAACCTTTCAGCACAGCTTATTCCAATGAATTTGTTGATGAGGCATTAGAAATTCACACACATCCAAATGTCTAAATACCTGCAAGATGTTAGGTGCAACGTTCTGGGAGCTGCACTAGATAGCACATGAAGCCCTTGCCGGGTGAGATGCTCATCTTTAAGCCGCTCATGCTTTTGTCAGGCGGCGCATCCCTCCCCAGCTCTGGCTGGAGCCAGCAGGCTTGCGACAGAAGGAAACTGCTATCTATCATGTCACTCCAGAAAGTCCCAGGAGGATAGAGAGATTCTTGTCTTATCCTTCCCCACTCTTTAATCTTACTGTCATTTATGTCTCTGCCTTCTCTCCAACTCGGTGTAGCAGCGCCGCACGCCCATCTGTGCCGACTTGCCTTCGCTAGGTTTTCTATGACAAATATTTGTGGAGAAACTGTGATCCAGAAAAAAAAGGGGGGGTGGAAGGGGAGGAGAAAAAAAAAAACAAAGCAACAACAACAAAGGAAAAAAAAAACCCACCCCACCCCAAAAAAACATTACCCTGATATTTTATTGTTCTGGTGTAGTTAATTCTATGAATACTTTCTAATGATGATTGTACTGTGTAGAGTTAAGTACAGGTTAGGGATAGACCTTTACCATATATATTGTACTATAAATAAATAAATAAATGATGCTAATAATTGATGATGACAAAACAAACCCCAAGCATAGTGTAATATAGGCTAGTAAGGGTTTTGTGACTATTTCTATAGGATGTGTGAGTTGTTTTCTATGTGGCAACACACATTTCTTTGAAAGAATATAAAAGGTCCTAGAGAAATTTTTTAAGCAGTCAAATATTTTTTAAGTACAAAAGACATTTGTTACCTACAGTTTACTATTTCAGGTGTTACCCTTCTGATTTGAATATTGGTTTTATTACTGCATACCTCCCAAGTTTCATTTGTTCTGTTGCATAAAAATGCACAATAAAAGTTAGTCTCTGGTTAAACTGTCTCTTTCTCTTATTAGTCTCTCATTAACCTGCCTCTCTCTCTCTGGTTAGTCTCTGGTTAAACTCTTTCTCTTATTAGACTCTCATTAACCTGCCTCTCTCTCTCTGGTTAGTCTCTGGTTAAACTCTTTCTCTTATTAGACTCTCATTAACCTGCCCCTCTCTCTCTCTCTCTGGTTAGTCTGGTTAAACTGTCTCTCTCTCTTACTATGTCTCTCATTAACCTGCCTCTCTCTCTCTGGTTAAACTCTTTCTCTTATTAGACTCTCATTAACCTGCCTCTCTCTCTCTCTGGTTAGTCTCTGGTTAACCTGTTTCTCTCACAGATTGCATTGAGTTGGAAGGGACCCTCAAAGGTCATCTTGTCCAACCTTCCTCACAGTGAGCAGGGACACCTCCAGCTGTATCAGGCTGCCCAGGGCCACACCAAGTCTGATCTTCAATGTTGGCAGGGATGGAGCCTCAACCACATCCCTGGGCAACCTGTTCCAGTGTTTTACCACTCTAATTGTAAAGAACTTCCTTCTGATGTCCAACCTAAATCTCCCCTGCTCCAGTTTAAAACCAATGCCTTTCATCCTATCACTATAAGCCCTTCTAAACAGTCCTTCTCCAGTCTTCCTATAGGTCCCCTTCAGATACTGTAATGTAGCTCTAAGGTCTCCCCAGAGCCTTCTCCTCTCCAGGCTGAACAGCACCAATTCTTTCAGCCTGTTCAAGGAGAGGTGCTCCAACCTCTGATCACATGTGGCTCTCCTCTGGACCCACTCTAGGGTCCATGTCTCTTGTGTTGGGGGCCCAGCGCTGGACACAGCACTCCAGGTGAGCCAGAGCAGAACAGAGGGGCAGAATCACCTCTCTGTGGTAAGTCTCTGGTTAACTTGCTTCTCTTCTCTGGGGTAAGTCCCTGGTTAACCTCTCTCTCTTCTACAGCCATTTGTGTGTCAGTCTGAGCCATCACCACTGGTTCTCACTATAAATTAGGTATTTAAAACTTTTAGACTTAAGACTATATAATAAAGAGGTAGGGGTGCATTTTGCATTAAATGCTTGTTTGGTAAGCAGCACCAGCAAGCACAGTGTGAAAGATTCTGAAGAATCCAAGCATCAATGGAACAGAAATCACTTCAGCCCAAATGCAAAACATCTATTTATGCTCTGCTTAGATAAGAAAGTCTGCTCAGAGAGAAGTTCCCATCTGCAATCTAAGACCTGGATTTCAAGCAGTGACGTGTAAATCCCGTTTTGATTCCAAATTCAGTGATGGCTGAATGTCGGCTCTTCTCTGAAATGCTTTGGAAAATCCTGACTCCAAATAATGTAGAGGAATTATGGTGACAGACATTCACAATGACAAACTCTCCTGCTGGGGGCCAGAGCAAGGCAGGCCCTGACCACGAGCTGGTGTCCACCAATCAGAAACAGGTGCCAGGTATTTCCATCGTGAAACAATGCCTTTGGGGGCCGCAGTGTGGCAGGATTGGGGGTGGGCAGGTATCCTCTAATCACAGAATCACACATGGTGGGGTTAGGATCATAGAATCTCAGAATCAGTCAGGGTTGGAAGGGACCACAAGGATCAGCTAGTTCCAACCCCTGCCATGGGCAGGGAAACCCCACACTAGCTCAGGCTGGCCAGAGCCTCATCCAGCCTGGGCTTAACACCTCCAGGGACAGGGCATCAACCACCTCCCTGGACAGCCCATTCCAGGGCTTCACCACTCTCATGAGGGAAACTTCCTCCTCACATCCAGCCTGAATCTCCCCACCTCCAGCTTCATTCCATTCCCCCTAGCCCTATCACTACCTGATAACCCTTGTTTGAGGTTGTGTAATGAATAGGGCTCCTCTGTTATTTTTGCATCCTTGCCAGCTTCAGTGCTTGCTGCCTTGCCTTCCTGACCTCACCTCTATACCACAGGCAGTGTTCTTATACTCATCCCAGGTTACTGTCCCTGCTTCCACTGTCTGTGCAGTTCCCTCTGCTCTGTATTTTCATGAATAGAATAGAATAGAATAGAATAGAATAGAATAGAATAGAATAGAATAGAACGAATAGAAGAGAAGAAAGCGAATAGAAATAGAATAGAATAGACAGGTTGGAAAGCTCTTGAGGTCATCAGTCCAACCTATCACCCAACACCATCTAATCAACTAAACCATGGCATAAGTGCCTCATCAATCTTCTTAACACCTCAGTGATGGTGACTCACCACCTCCTGGGCAGCCAATCAACCAGGTTGGAAAGACCTCAGAGATATCAAGTCAACCTATCACCTATACCTAACACCTGGCCTAACTAAACCATGGCTCCAAGTGCCACATCCAATCCTTTTCTGAACACCTCCAGGGATGGTGACTCCACCACCTCCCTGGGCAGCACATTCCAATGGCCAATAACTCTTTCTGTGAAGAACTTTCTCCTCACCTCCATCTTCCCCTGGCACAGCCTGAGACTGTGTCCTCTTGTTCTGGTGCTGGTTACCTGGAGAAGAAGACCAATCCCCACCTGGCTACAACCTCCTTTCAGGAAGCTGTAGAGAGCTATAAGGTCTCCCCTGAGCCTCCTCTTCTCCAGGCTAAACAACCCCAGCTCCCTCAGCCTCTCCTCACAGGGCTCAGCAGGTCTCAGTTCAGCCATGCCAGCCTCTTCCCTCCTCCAAAGGCTCTTCAACATCTGAAGTATAAAAGCAACTTCTTCTGCAGCTGTGTGGTAGGAAGCGAACAAACACAAGCCCCAAAACAAAACCCCACCCAAATCACCAGCGATTAAATACCTGTGTCAGAACACACACACAAAAAACTCTTGACAGGAACTTTAGAGAACAGTGTTGGGAAAAAATCCACACCCCCTTTTGTTCTTAAAAAAACCCACTTGCAGCTCTCCCACTCCCTGGCAGCTGTAAGTGCCAAAGCCAAGGCAGCCTTTGTAGGCAAATGAAAAGAAGCAGGTTGGCTAATTGACTCAAAAGTAGTTTCTCATTAAGAGAAGTTAGTATTAATTTAGCTTTCCCATTTAGGAACAGGGTCGTAGCACAGCAAAAAGTCTAATTAAACCTTCAGAATGCCTTCTAGTAACGTGAGTGACCGACTCAACAGAACAAAAGTCTTCCTGCAGAAGGATGTGAGCCTGGGAGAGCCAGCAGCTGAACTCATATTGACTGATGGCAACAGAGAACTTGTGTTGTCCTGAAGGGTAAGTCAAAATGCAGTGAGCAGCAAGCTCAGGTTATGTTTCCATCTACCTGGGCATCCCACCTCCTGGGCAGCACATTCCAATGCCCAGTCTCTCTTTCTATGAAGAAATTCTTCCTAACATCCAGCTAAACCTCCCCTGGCACGCTTGAGACTGGGTCCTCTTGTTCTGGTGCTGGTTGCCTGGGAAAGAGACCAACCCTCACTGGCTACAACCTCCCTTCAGGTAGTTGTAGAGAGCAAGAAGGTCTCCCCTGAGCCTCCTCTTCTCCAGGCTAAGCAACCCAGCTCCTCAGCCTCTCCTCACAGGGCTGTGCTCCAAACCCCTCCACGCTTTGTTGCCCTTCTCTGGACACCTTCCAGCAACTCAACATCTTTCCTAAACTGAGGGAGCCTAGAACTGGACACAGGACTCAAGG